>VYXH01010138.1:987808-1106599 GCA_013397275.1 Burhinus bistriatus | reverse complement strand
GCAACAAAGCTGGTGAGGGGTCTGGAGAACATGTCTTATGAGGAGTGGCTGAAGGAATTAGGATTGTTCAGTCTGGAGAAGAGAAGGCTGAGGGGAGACCTTATGCTCTCTACAACTACCTGAAAGGAGGTTGTAGCAAGATGGTAGCTGATCTCTTCTCCCAAGTAACTAGCGATAGGACAAGAGGAAATGGGTTCAAGTTGCACCAGGGGAGGTTTAGCCTAGACATTAGGAAAAAATTTTTCACTGAAAGAGTCATCAAACATTGGAACAGGCTGCCCAGGGAGGTGGTTGAGTCACCAAGTCGTGTAGATGTGGTGCTTAGAGACATGGTTTAGTGGCAGACCTGGTAGAGTAGGGTCAATGGTTGGACTAGATGATCTTAAAGGTCTTTTCCAACCTAAAAGATTCTATGATTCTATGAAAGTAAAGTCTTCAGCAAGAATACCTGCCTTTCTTTCAAATGAGCATGCTGGGAGCTTGCCTATACTGTTCCTATGTGCTTCTGCAGCAGCGTTAGCCAAACTTTACTCACTCTGTTTCAGCTGTCTGGCTTGGGTAATGGGGCAGTCAGTGTTTTTGTAGCAATCCCATCTGCTCCCTCCCAGTCATGAAGGATCTTGCAGATGAGCTAGCAGGAGAGGTGAATCACTGCAGTCCTCCCACCATCATGTCTTGTATTTCCCTGTTGTCACCAGCTTGCAGTCTGGTTTTAGGCAAGTCCCTTTGCCCCATACTCATTTCTCTTCCATAGTTCACAGGACAAAAAAATGGGACGAAAATTACTGTCGTAAAGACCTTCAAGTTGGACCAGGCCTGGCACAGCATCTCTCATATGAAGCCACCAGAAACATTGTGCAAGGCCAGCACAGATTCAAGTCACTACTAGTGCTGTCATCAGGACTCCATCCACTGTGCACTTTCTTTAGCCACATGTGCTGTCACAGCAAAAGTCTGTTTGGAAACCTCTGATGTAGCATGTGTTGATCTACATTACAAAGTGTTTCATAACAAAAGCTTACAGGAATTAAATACCAGAAAATGTGTGGGCATCATATTGCAGTTTACTACCACAATAATTATGTGGCTTGCACTGAGGTTTTACTACTGCTTTCCAAGCAAACTACCAGGAAACATGAAGGAATTGTCTATGCTTAAGTAAATACCGTTCAAGGAACAAGATGACCTCCAGCAGGAATAGGAACTACTGCAGTATTGGCTGGGAAAGATGCCACAGTATTTTATTTCATTAAAAGGAATGGAAATTTGGTGATAATTTTTATCCACGTGGTGTGTATTCAAACGCTCATTAAAATGTTAGTTGGTCAAAACACTCAATAAAATTGCAACACCTACCACAACCCATTTCAGTTGCTCTGACCAGTCTTCTAGAATCTGCAGACTTGTTAAAATGTTTTCCAATATGCATAAATGTTCTATTTTCATTACAGTTGTTGTTAACCCACCATCAAGCCTGTGCTAAACATTTCTAAGCCCAAAGATCTGTACCCAAAGAGCAAGGATATAGGGGTACTGTTAGAGGCTTCTCACTTTCAACAAGCCAAATTGACCTCTTGAAGAAACAGCAACTGCTTCTGCATTTAGTTTCTGCCACTAATCTCTCTAATTCTTTGTCAAACAGACCCAGTCAATATTATTTATTTTTAATAAAGAAGAGATCACTGGGATTGATGGAAGGAGAGACTAAGTTGAAATACCTATGTAGTGTACATGGATAGCTACTTATGTCACTGTTAGGAATAAGATGATCACACAAGATCTAGAGAAGGCAAAGGCAATACATTAAGTTATGGAGATTGTTTACAGTTAGATGAACAGCTTCATGAAGAGGCTATATTTTCATACAGTACTCAGTAATCAAGAGGATAAATCCTTTCGGGGGGACAGTAGAACATTACTGTCAGAGATGGTATTACTTCCAAGGCCCAGAAACCTCATGGTTATGGATTAACTGTGTTAACTAGAGAGAAATGCAAGCCACATACATAGTGCCTAACAGGATGCACAAAAACTCTGCACTGAAATCCATGAGAGGGGAACATCAGAAAAGGTATCCTAACACCACTTCTCAGGAATGAGCTGTTCTATACCTAGTGTTAACTCTGAAAGACCCAATTCTGTAGCTGTTACAGCTGCCCTACATCTGACACTCTGCACGAAGCAGGCTTAAAACCTACTGAATCCACTCAGCAGGGGATTTCTCCCGTGACAGGGAATCCTTTTGTAGTGTAAGACAATTGCAGCTGTTCCTTCCTCAGCTCCTGCTATAGGAAACGCAGCTGGGAAAGTTAGCAAGACCTGGACAGCAACAATTCCTCTGTTCCCAGCTTCTGGAATAATGTGTCAGCAACAATTCATATAACTTTTAGAGCAAGGTACAAGCTGACAAATTTTGCTGGGACAAGTTTAGCACAGTTTGCCACAACACTGGGAAACTACTGTGTTCTCTGCATCCCTAACCTTGTCCCCAGCCCTATTTCCATCTGCATTCAGCACTTAATTACATTTGAGAAAACAGCCTTGTAGGATGCAAATCTTTCAGGGAGCTGGTGTTTCCAATTAATTCAGAACCTCACTAGATAACATCTGTTCACTGTTACAGTGGCTAGCACAGCTCTACGCTCGACTACCATTTCAAATGCATATGCCAAGATCTTCTACAGAAGGGAAGCAGAACATGATTAAAACACTCACGAATTTTTTCTAAAATTGGAAGAACCATTTCAAACCCTGTAGATAAGTGTTGTAGATATGCCTGTACAAAGAGAAACCCTGTTACCTTAGGCTGGATGACACTCACAACAAAAAGGCTTGCCCTATTTCTATTAATTAGCCAAAGTTATAGGCAAGGGATTTTGGTAATGTTTTTAAAGATGCATTTACATCAATAGGGAACACACTACAGCCTTCTGTACTCCTTATCTGCTGTCCATCACTCCAATATGAATATTCAACACTCGCCCTTAACAAAGGCAGGTTCTGGAGCTTTGCTCAGTTTGAGTTTTCTTAGTTCTCTTGACTTGGATCCAACTGCTTCGGATATACTGGAGTAGTTACACATCAATTCAAGAAGGACACTTGAGAAGAAGGGGCTTAAGTCTCATTAAAGTTAACAGATCTAAGCACCTGGGCTGTTGCAGCTTTGCTTATCAGCATTCATTCAAGAAACTATATAAGCGACACGTTTGGGCACAGCAGAGTTCCTAGTGCAGCATTCTAGTCATGCTCTTGGAGCACACGACTGGAAGCCTAGCAAAATTATACTTCTCAGACAGCTAAATTAGATTATTCGGAACTCCAAGACTCTGCAAATTAGAGTTGCTGGTATCCATCCGTCTAGCTTAGACAGCTCTGTTAAGTAGTAATTTTCCCTCTATTTTCTTCTTTTACATTGTCTGCAATGCAGAAAGCCCTGTGCAGGATTCTGCCAAGAGCACAAGCAAAACAGTAGACAGGACAACATACATAAGACAAGAAAAATCAAGAATTTGGCTTTTTAAAAGTGTTTTCAGCTAAGGTGTGGATTAGCCCTTCTTTGACTTAAGCAGCCTTTCCATGGTGGCTATGGCAGTCACACTCCAGCAGATTTAAGATAACACATGGGGAAAAAAGAATAAATTCACTTGTAAAGGGACTCCACTTATGTCTGATATTATTCTAGGCATGAATTAGCCAAAGTAGTTTATCCCCAATCAATTTCCATTTTCAAACTCCTGTACCAACTAATACTTTGCCAAAAGCAGAAAACTGACTGCCAAATCTTATCTTGTAGTTAAGCACAGTGCTGCATCTTGAAAACCCATTTTGGGAGAAGGGCTGGGCTTGGAGGTGATAAACAGGATAGGAGAGTTCAATGCTATGTGGCCGCTCCTCAGTTCCTTCCAAAAATAAACTACTACACCCTTTAAAACAAAACCTTGACCATACAAGATAGTAAAGCCCTTAGGTCAAGCACTCTTTGTACACAGCAGGAGGAGATGTTATCATGAGCAGGCTAGCCAACAGAAACAACTGCTAAAGCAAAATCCTTTTGTGACTGGTCCATTGTTTTTGAACACCCAGCAAGAAGCAAAGGGTCTCCCTCACTGGAATGGAACAACACTGTGTAACAGCAAGAAGCTTTGCAAATATCATTAGCTACTATTCAAAACAGCAAGACAGTGAAAAAACATAATGCAAGGGCTTACATATGTTTTATCACTTCTCTGTCATTCCCTTTCCCTACGCACAGCCACTGTCCCAAACAATAAAAGGGAAGGAGGTTGCTGTCTAGTGAATGGAACAGGATATTGTAAGGCAGGACCTCCTGGAGCCAGGCTCAGAGTTAAGTGCAAGTTGCTGTAAAATGCACAGCAGGAACCTGCAGTCAGACTGAAGTTCTGGCTACACTACTGTACCAGGGAGCAAAGACACACAATGACATTTATCACACCTTGCACAGATGATCTGCGTTTGGAATAACGCTGCCTCTTTATTCACCTGGGCACAGACTGACTCTGGCCCATGCAGGTGCATTAATACCATGTCAAAAGCCATCCATGCCATTTGGAGATGACTGTTTCCTCACTGGGCTTCCAGAGACTCGTAAGTGTCAGATTTGGTGACTGGTCTTTGGCACATCATCCACAGAACAACCTCATTCAAAGCATATGAAAAAAGTCACACAGAGGACAAACAAGAACTATGTTGTTATAGCTGATACAGCTGGAGCAAGTTGATGTATAAAACAGGAAAAGTAGCTAGTAGGGGAATGTAAGAAGATACAAGATAGAGCAGTCCCACCCAATGATGTGCTGCCAATATTTTAAAATAACAGCTCCCAGAAGCATCTCCCTGTCACGTGACGGATCCCACACAGCAGGAGTGGCTGTGCTGCATAGAGGAGTGCTGGGTGGGTCGAGGAATCTGTTTGCTCTTCTCTTGTTTTCCCCATTTAAACAACATTTTCATAAACACAACCAAGGAGGGAGGTGGGTCCACTTGGCAGACAGGCTCCTCCTGAGCAAATATGCTGGAAGTGTTTATTCTCTGCTCCTGAAAGCCGTACTGAGTATACTCAATAGCTGTGCACAGAGCTCAGCAGGTACAACCCAAAGCAGTGCTGAAGGCTTTGTGCAGGGAATGAGCTTGATCCTTCCCTCAATATTCCTCCTCCCCCCTTCCAAAATACCTTTTCTTCCAGTATAAGAAGATGTATTTTACAAGTAATGTAGTTTTACTCCCCAAAATTGCTTGCATGAACCTCAAACAGGGATGAATGAGTAATAACCAGAAAATGCAATTTGGCATAAGAAATCACTTTCTTCTTCAACAACGGCTGGTTCCTGAAATTCTAGTGACCATCCTCCCAACACACAGTTGTCCCAAACCTTACAGACTGACACAGATTTACAAAGTGGTATAAGTACACCTTAGATTCTTTCCCTATAATCCCCCTCTTTTTAGGTGCTCACTTCTCTCCTGACCACTTTTTGGGTCCTCCAAAACAGAAGAGATGTAAAAACCACTGCAGTGCAGCAAGGCTCATGCCTGTTCTGTCTAGGTGATGCAGTGTGGGAGGAACTTGCTCTTAAATCACCCATTTCAGTCCTCTTCCCCCCACACACATATAGATGACACTTATTTATAACTGACACATATTTCTTCTGCAAGGATTGCTTTATGTATTTCAGTCACCTAATGCTAAAAAAGCCCAATCTTATTTTAGTCCCAGACCAGATTCCGAAAAAACAGAGCTAGCCAGCTCATTTTATGCTCTGTAAGAAGGAGACAAATGTATCTACTTAATAATCAGGTGTTGAATTGTCCTCTAGGGAAGAGTCCTATCAGGGTTGAGAAACTGAGGTATTACAAAGCTGCTTACATTGAGACCACTCATGATTTATGCACTATATGATTAGCCAGAATCAGTCTCTAGGGTTAAGCTTGCAGATACTAGTTTGCCATAGCCAGAAACAGTAAGTGATCTAATCAAGTATTTTGCTATTTAATATGTAGCCTAACTAAGTTATTATAATATATTCAGGTAGTAACATAAGGTCCATGCCCTGTAAGAGGGCATGTAATATGAGAAAAATCACTTTCGTATAGGTTTAGAGTGATTAGTGAGAGGAAACCAGCATTAGAAAAATAAATAAATAAGAACCAGAAACATGCAGGAATGCTGGCAAAGAAATACAGAGGCCTCTTAGCAAATAAAAGCAGCACTGTGATCTGGGCTGAGAAAATAGTTCCCCAAGTAAATTTATCATCTTTGGTACATTAATAAATCCATGTGCATGGCATTTGGAAAATGGCACACAGTGCTAAAGATGCTGAAAGTACTGGTAAGAGAAACAGTCTGTGTTACCATCCAGTATTTAAAAGGACCAGGTTCTTCACTCTAGGGTAAAACAAAGGTAATCTTGTTTCAGGGAAGGCAAGACAAAAATGCTCTGTGCAGGACTGCTATTCATTGCGGGCAAAACATTGTGACAACAGGCAAACTCCTTAATTCCAGTACCTTAAACAAAATCTCCTGTTCTAACAGGCTGAACTTTTCCAAAGGGTCTGAGCGAAGGTGAGAGTCAGAATCCATCGCCTGAGGGGGCTAAAAGTCAGCTCAGCATCCTTATCAGAGCATTCAGCCTGCTCCCACTGGAGCCAGAAAAAGGAAACCTATCACTATAATATACCACATCCTCTCCATAATGTGTGTCTAAACCCAACTACAGTGCAGCCTGAGGTGGTCACTGAGTTTGCCTTGTCCAGACAGCTTTCCTGCCCGTGCGAGGACTCACATCAGGCCATGACATTCCTCAATTTAGGACTCTGACTTCTCTGGTCTGTGTTTTGGTTACAAACCACTATTGACAGCTGGCAGCCAAGACTCCCAGTGTGCATGTAAGTCACACAAAAACACTAAGCAGTCTCAAAAAGTTGTGTTACGTTCCTATACTTCAAACTACAGAACATCTATAGCTGCAGGAGGCCACAGGCTAGGTAGCTAGGGACAAACCACAAAGCTGAATAAGAATTACTCCTGAGGTAACAGGAGCCAAGAGGGATACACCAGTGAAATACCCCAAAGGAATTAAGGGATGTTCATCTAAGAAGGTGACATGGCTGACAGCCCAGCTGAAGTGCCTCTGCACCAATGCATGCAGCATGGGCAACAAACAGGAGAAGCGGGAAGCCACCATGTTGCTAGAAAGCTACGACCTGATTGCCATTACTGAAACCTGGTGGGACAAATCCCATGACTGGTGTGCAGCTATCGATGGCTACAGGCTGTTCAGGAGGGACAGGCAAGGAAGGAGGGGCAGAGGTGTTGCCCTCTACATCAAGAAAGGGACAGAGTGTGAAGAGCTGTCTCTGAAGAATAGCCACAAGCAGGTTGAAAGCCTATGGGTTAGAATAAGAGATCAAGGCAACAAAGGGAACCTTGGGGTTGGTGTCTACTACAAGGCACCCCATCAAGGGGAGCCTATTCATGAAGCCTTACTCCAGCTACAGGAGGCATCGCGCTCACAGGCTCTCATCCTGCTGGGGGGTCTTCAACCACCCCAACAACTGCTGGAAAAGTAGCATGGCAAGCTATAGGCAATCCAGGACACGCCTGGACTGCACTGAAGATAACTTCTTAAGCCAGGTAACAGACAGCCCCACCAGAGGAAAGGCGGTACTGGACCTGATAGTCACCAATGCAAGTGAGCTAATCGGTGACATCAAGATTGGAGGTAGCCTGGGCTGCAGTGATCATGCACTGGCAGAGTTCTCAGTCCTGAGGGATATGGGTCAGAGGAAGAGTAAATTCAGGACCCCGAATTTTAGGAAAGCAAAATTCCAGCTCTTCAAGGAGTTAGTCAATAGGACTCCCTGGGAAGCTGCCCTCAGGGACATGGGAGCAGAACAGAGCTGGCAGATCTTTAAGGACGCTTTCCTTAGAGCGCAAGAGCTCTCGATCCCCAAGTGCAAGAAATTAGGAAAGGAGGGCAAGAGACTAGCACGGCTGAGTTGAGAGCTGCTGGTCAAACTAAAGGGCAAAAAGGAAACGCACAGGCAGTGGAAGCAGGGACAGGTATCCTGGGAAGAGTATAGGGACGCTGCCTGGTTGTGTAGGGATGGGGTCAGGAAGGCCAAGGCATGGCTGGAGCTGAACTGGGCAAGGGAGGCAAAGAATAATAAGAAGGGCTTCTACAGGTACGTCAGCCAGAAAAAGAAGGTCAAAGAAAGTGTACCCTCCCAATGAGCAAGGCCAGCAAACTGGTAACAAGGAATGAGGAGAAGGTTGAGGTACTAAACAACTTTTTTGCCTCAGTCTTCACTGGCCGCCTCTCTCCACACACCTCTCAAGTGGATGGACTGCAAGTCAGGGACTGGGGGAGCAAAGTCCCTCCCACTGTAAGAGAAGATCAGGTTCGTGATCACTTGAGGAGCCTGAATATACAGAAGTCTTTGGGACCTGATGAAATGCATCCCAGAGTCCTGAGGGAATTGGCTGATGTAGTTGCCAAGTCACTCTCCATGATACTTGAGAAGTCATGGCAGTCAGGTGAAGTCCCTCGTGACTGGAAAAGGGAAACATTGCATCCATTTTTAAAAGGGGTAGAAAGGAAGACCCTGGGAGCTACCAACCTGTCAGCCTCACCTCTGTGCCTGGGAAGATCATGGAACACATCCTCCTTGAAGCTATGCTAAGGCACATGGAGGACAGGGAGGTGATTTGAGACAGGCGGCATGGCAACATCAAGGGCAAGTCCTGCCTGGTCAACCCAGTGGCCTTCTATGATGGAGTGACTACAGCAGTGGACAAGGGAAGAGCTACCGATGTCATCTATATGGACTTCTGTAAGGCCTTTGACATGGTCCCCCACAACATACTTCTCTCTAAATTGGAAAGGTATGGATTTGATGGGTGGACTGTTCAGTGGATGAGGAATTGGTTGGATGGTTGTATCCAGAGGGTAGTGGTCAACTGCTCAACGTCCAGATGGAGATCGGTGACAATGGTGTCCTTCAGGGGTCCGTATTGGGACCAGAACTGTTCAGTATCTTCATCAATGACATAGACGGTGGGATTGAGTGCACCCTCAGCAAGTTTGCAGATGACACTAAGCTGAGTAGTGCGGCAGACACACCTGAGGGACGGGATGCCATGCAGAGGGACCTGTACAGGCTTGAGAGGTGGGCCTGTGTAAACCTCATGACGTTCAACAAGGCCAAGTGCAGTATCCTGCACTTGGGCTGGGGCAAACCCTGGTATCAATACAAGCTGGGTGGAGAACGGATTGAGAGCAGCCCAGAGGAGAAGGACTTGGGAGTGTCAGTGGATGAGAAGCTCAACATGAGCTGGCAACATCTGCTCACAGCCCAGAAAGCCAACTGTATCCTCGGCCGCATTAAAAGAAGGGTGGCCAGCAGGTCAAGGGAGGTGATTCTGCCCCCTCTGTTCTGCTCTTGTGAGATCCCACCTGGAGTACTGCGTCCAGCTCCGAAGTCCTCAGCACAGGAAAGACATGGACCTGTTGAAGTGAGTCCAAAGGAGGGCCACAAAAATTATCAGAGGGTTAGAGCACCTCTCCTATGAGGACAGGCTGAGAGAGTTGGGGTTGTTCAGCCTGAAGAAGAGAAGGCTCTGGGGAGACCTTATTGCAGCCTTTCAGTACTTAAAGGGGTCCTACAGGAAAGATGGGGACAAACTTTTTAGCAGGGCCTGTTACGATAGGGTAAGGGGCAATGGCTTTAAACTAAAAGAGGGCAGATTTAGACTAGATAGAAGGAAGACATTTTTTACAATGAGGGTGGTGAAGCACTGGAACAGGTTTCCCAGACAGGTGGTTAGATGTGCCATCCCTGGAAACATTCAAGGTCAGGTTGGACAGGGCTCTGAGCAACCTGATTAGTTGAAGATGTCCCTGCTCGTTGCAGGAGAGGTTGAACTGGATGACCTTTAAAGGTCCCTTCCAACCCAAACTATTCTATGATTCTAAGACTAACGCAGTTTCCCATGGCTAGCATCAACTTAGGCAAACAAAAATTACCAGAGCCAAACCACCACACTGCTTTGGTATGCCACAATCCAATATTTAATCTTTCAGGGATTCACCTTCCCCCACCACCTTGATGCTGATAGTTACAGTGTTTGCCAGGGGGCTGGTGTTCCATGACTGCAACACAAGAATACAATGCACTCCCTGTTAGGAAGTAGGAAGACAATAACTAAGCTATTCGAAAACTTTAGAGTGAGAGCCAGTCTTGATGTAAGGATATCAAACTACATAAAGTCCACTGCATTTTAGCCACATTTTGCAATTGTTCATTTAGCCACAGTATTAACAGTTTACCTATCATTTCTGGCTTAAATTTGCTGACTTCCACTTACCACAACTATCTATCTCTGCTTTAGTCTGAGATACCTAGATTGCTTTTCCTTTGTGAGGTATTTCACCCTGCCAACTTCAGCTAAAACCATGAACCCCAAGCATATTTCATTATCAAATGCATCAGATTTGTACCTCATGTAAAAAATTTCAGAGCCTTACTGAGAAAGCCATATTCAGTCCATTATATTTTGTAATAGCAGTTACTAGGAGCCCTGACAGATAGCTGAAGAGCAACTGTTTTTTTTTTTTTTTTTTAATCAGGAGGTAAATTCAGCTGCTTGAGCAAGATAGAAACTAAGTTCTGGCTTATTTCAGAGACTCCACCTCCATAATTCCCCCTGCAGGATATGGAATCGCCACAAACAGGACAAATTCAGTGCCTGATAACAGCATTAGATTAGAAAACGTTACTGACTGCATATCCCCATGCGCAGAGTAGTGTTATAGTTGTGCTTTTTTTTTTTTTGAATCATCACTTGTGTCTTCATCAGACCAGTAAGAAGTTTCCAGTTGGTTTGCACTTTTTTCAAAATTAAACTAGTCAGCATGGCCAGCTTAGAAGCTTTACCCAAAGTGCAGTTTAACACAATTACACGACTTGCCAGGTCTTAATAACTCAGCAAAGGCAAAATGTTTAAGACAATTTTCTTCTTGAGGATAATGCTGGGGTACATGGTGATTATCATGGCTTACAGGATAAAAGGAACCTGATGATCTAAGGTGGTTTGTATTTAGGATTTTACTCTTGAATCATTTTTCAATGTTTTAAATGCTCAGAAACACATTTAACAGGCAAAGGAATTGCCACTTGAAACATTACAAAAGACAAGAAAGAAGTTTTCATCTATTGCATTGTGCAAATTCTACAAGACAGCAGTGGAACATTCACGTCAATAGCGCTGACTGAACATCTTTTCCAAATAAAAGGAAAAATTAAAAATGGCCATCATTTTTCCCTTATCACAGATAATGATACAGTTACTACTAGCACTGAGCCTGAGTGGCATATTGTAGATAATGAGGCCAATCTCAATGTTATCAGCATCTTAGTGTTACTTCACATTACAAGTTAAGGAATGAGTAAGCATATTAATGTAGTCACATATTTTTAAAATATGCATTTTAAGCGTTCCTTGAGTCTAGCAAGCCTTAAGCAAGTAATCTCTATAGAGAATATTCTGACAGTTATTTTTTGCATCAAGGTTACTAGGCAACATTCGTATCATCTTACGCAGTTGGCCATACCTGTGCAAGATCATGCAAAGAAGGACAACATTGCAAAACTGTAGGCAGAGCTGGATGCAGACACTGAAGATGCTGGAGTGATGCAGCAAGGTGACTGTAAGTGTTATATGACTGCCAGTTTGTGTGCATTAGGTAGTACTATAGGAAGCCTATGGACTTTTTAGCCTCCCACATCCTCTCTTCTGGTAAATTTACACCTACTTGTACAAAAAAGACTGATTTTTCACAGGCTGTCTCTTGTGAAATCATTTTTGCCTCTGCAGTTGAGTACAATGTGACCCTCTTTTTAGGCTTCTTATTCACAGCTGCAAAAAGATGCTAGCAAATGAGATTCAGGGAATCTCAATGAAGCAGGTAAGAAAGATTTTTCCCAGAACTTTTGCATCACTCTTGGGCACAGATATTTTATGACCAGGGAAAGACAGACATCTGTGCTCCTTAAGATTCAGCTTTAGAGAAAGTAAGGTCAATTCTTAAAGTTGGGAAGCAACATCCTATGACAAAGTAGCAGCAAGTCTGTAATGTTACTGACACAAGGCGCTTTATGTGAAAAGCATGGACAGGACCAAAAGAGTTTATAATAAATTATAGTAAGTATAGAGGATGCAACAATCATAGCAGATCCACACCCCCTTATGTCTGCAACACTTGTCTCAACCTGATGTTGCACACCTGTGTTTAGCTATAGCATTTGAAACATTTTCTTACTGAAGTCTTAGCATTAGACTGTATTTTCATTATTCCATAAATGATCCTGTTGAATTCAGTGGAACTGTTCCTGAAAAGTGGTCAATTGCATTGGGAACAATAACAGAGTATAAATCTATTTGCAAAAGTTGTTTTGATTCAGATTTTTGAGTGTGCTCTTCTACAAAGCCATGGTTCTAATAAATTTTGCAAAACATGAAAACTGATGTAAATAATGGCTCATGACAACAGAAATCTTCAACAAACATTTACTATATTTTTGGTAGAAAAACATTTGACCAGACTTTGAATTTAGAAGTATGCTCCTTAATCATTGTTTGAACTCCTAATAGCATGAGTAAATTGACAGTTTTATGCCAGCCAACTCAAGGCTCTTTTACATCAATCACTCACCATTCATGTTCATTCCCCTATCCTATATGGTACCGATTTGTGGCTGACTGCATGACTGAAATCACAGTGACTACACAAAATCATGTACAAGTACTCACACAAGCACTTTTTGCAAAGATTTTAGTCTTCTCTTTCTAGGAATGTTCTTGTAAGAAAAGGTTTGCATTGATAAATACTAATAGAAAACAAAGTAAGATTCAAGGGTTGTCAGTGGGTTGGTTTTTTGTTTGTTGGGAGGGAAATTGCAGGTGTTTGCCAGCCTTTATTCTTGCAGAAAAAAAGTTGCAGCATTTTCCTATGTCTGCCATGCATGTGTTTATGTCCTACACCAATTAAAGTATTATACGCACAAGTGCAAGCTGGAAGTCAGCTGGCTGTGTCAGAGCCTAAGCCGGTAATCATTGCAGCTCTTCTGACTCAGTTGACAGATAACTAACACCAACTGAGGATCCGGCCCTTTACATGCTGTCAAAAGGGAAGTGCTGTGGAAAGTGATTCCCACAGAATCAGGTTTTGTGTACATTTCCTGCCATTCTTTATCTGTAGTTTTCCATTAGGCTAGTTCATAATTTTATGAAATGTCACTCCAATTATATTTGTTTTTACAGTTACTTAATTCCCCCCATCCTCCCCCACCCCTGACTCTACTACTGCTAAAGATTCAAGTATAAATAAACTCTAGAAACAATTCTCTAGCTTTTAGGTACTAAGGAATTATATTACCTTCTATTGCGTGACAGCTGGGCTGTCAATTGAACAGTTAAGAAAACAAACAAACAAAAAAAACCCCCAAACAACAACAAAAAACTATAAGAGAAACCCCACTGCAGACAAATAAAGGCTTCTGAATCTTCTCCTGTTGATAAAGGAGCACTATGTCATAACAACAGAAACTAGTCCAGACTTGCTAACTCCAGTAGCATGAGTGCTCACTGTTATTGCTATGCAGATTATCAGATCCATGAAAATAGTAAGATGGGATATGCTAAAAGGATATTTACCACAACAATTTCATACACTGAGAAGTCAATGTCCCCCTCCTGCAAACTGCTCATCTTCTGCAAGGCTCCATAAAGGATCAAAGACTCACCTGCATCAACTGTTTACACAGCAGAGCCCATTTTTTTTCTGGATTCATGTCCTAAGTGGAACTATGGCCTTAAAAGAGACCAATATCTCTGTCCACTATATCCATTAACTACAGCTTTAATTACTTTTTTTAAAAATTATTATTTTACAAAGTCTTTATGAAAGGCTCTTGCTGTAACTGCATTCACTTTAAGAATCTTCAGGATTTCAGCCCCTTTAAATGCATAAATAGTTTTCCAAATCTTCTGACCTAGCCAGCCAACCTTATTAACCCATCAACTTTAGAGAAATAAAGGAAACAAGACTCATGGGGTCAAGATTAGAACTCCACATGATACTCAGAGGGCTACAGAACTAAGTTCTAGATTGAAGAGAACTGGCAACTACTTTATGCCAAATTCATCGCTACTGTAAACAGATGCAATTTCCAAACTTATGCCAAGTTGCAGCCACTTATTCTGAGAACATGACCTTTTTCATTCCAGTTATTCCTACCTTCCACTGCCCCCTAGTCCATTCTTTATTTTGGCACACAGTCCAAGATTGCATGCACCACTTATGTTTTTATAATACTCCAGTCTCAAGTTTCCAGCAAGAGGTAAGAACAGCCAAAATGCACATCACAGGGCCCTTATAAATAGTTAAAATCTAAACAACAGTCCTAAAAGGAGAACAAATGGAAAACGGCAGCAAGAGGCTAGATCTTACAACTTGTAAAAATGCTGAAAATGGAGGAATCAAATTTAGTTTGACTGAGGAGTCAGGGTACACAAGACAGTACAATTTGAAATATGATTCTGCATTGATTAATAGCAATGAGTTCAGTTATGTATTATATTTTGGTCAAGCACAAAGCACTGAGCACTTGTAAATACATGTTAAACAGCAAGCTAAAGTTTATAGAGGGATTCTGTTAGCTATTACTACACAGAGACCTCATTAATCCATGGATGCCTCCATCCAGATGTCTAGGTATCCAAAGGCTTAAAGGGTAAGCAAACCAATAGGTCAACACTGTAGGCTTTTCTATTAATCTAACAGGGGCTTTAAAGGCTATCTGGATTAGCCAGACCTGGCTGTCTAGTCATCATTTAAACATTTTGCTGTCTCTTCATGCCAAATCTCAGATTTCTCCAGGATAAAACTGCTGAAAATAGCAACCTCGAACAAAGTTATGGCTAAGGATGTTTGTTGCGTAACTTCGAGCTCACTTAAATGCTAGATCAAAACTGCTGTCTTCTATCCCTTCACTTTCAGTTGAACAAGGATTTCACATTCTCTCTTGCAGTAAGTCACTTCAAAGTTATTTTAGTTTTATATCCTAGCAGCTCAATAAGATCTCTGTTTCAAGCTACTTTAACACAAGAAGTATTGGACTACCAGCTCTGAAGAAAAAAGACCTGGCTAGAGAGAGCACACAACACAGGAGAGTAGCACAGCAGCCTTTCATCCCCCTAACCATGATCCAGATGGTGGATATAAAAGTGGACTTGATATAAATGTGGACTTCAACTTCAGCAACATGTGTCTGCATACTATAATAGTAGTCTCTCTCAAAAGACATAGTTGTCTAATTTGCAGATGCACTGAGCTGAACAAACCCAGGGGTGAGAGCAATGAGAAGACATCAAGATTTAAAATACTGTCCTAGAAATGGAAGGTCCACATGCTGCCATCCACCATTTGAATCAGCTAATTGTTATTGCACAGAGGGTCACTTTAGATCCAGTTTAGGAGCCAAGTTGTGGAAGCTGGTGAATTCAGCTATGTATAGTTTTGAAAGAGTGAACAGTATATATAGGAGTGTAACTATTAGGTATACGCACATTCTTGAAGATGGCCTGTGACTGCCAAAGCCATTTGGATGCAAATAGTAAATATGTAATTGCAGCCTATTATTCCCTACATAATACCCGCAACATCAGGATTTGGAGTGATCACTTGTATGGTGTGATCCCTAGCAGCTAGAACAACTAGAGCAACTGCAGACTTAACCATAAACAACCCATTTCCAGTGTTAATGGAAGTTAGGAGGACAAAAAAGGAAATCACATCACATAGCTATTGTTACAGCTAATATTACATACAAAAGGCTTAGAGCTAACAAAATATCATGGGCTGTGTTCTTCAGCAAATTTCAGTTCCAATTTCAGAAGAAGTTTCTATAGCAACTGAACTGTTAATCTACATGGTTTATATTCCAATTCATGCTACAGATCACATTTGACAAACCTCATAAGCTATCAATTTACATCGAATTGATTCCTTGTTTGGGGGTAGAAAGTGCCATTTGCTGGGTTGCAGGGATTACATGGGTTTTCTATTTTCACACACTGCTTCTTTTAATTACAAAGATGAAAACCCAAATATTTTAAACAGAACTTTAGTAATGCATTAAAGTACAATTTAAAAGAAGAAAACAGGTTCACTGTTTGTGATATTAAGTGCCTAGAGTGTCCCTGTTGTTACTTTCCTCACTCGTTTCTTCTTGCATAGGTATCAGCGGGCAGGACTTGTCTGCACCTCACAACAACCTGCTGAAGCTCAAGCTAACTGCTAGCAATGCCACGGGTTATAGTAGCATGGGACAGAGAATGTAAAAACAAAGCAAGAACAGAGCTCACCAAGGCCTGGCTCCATATCAAGGTCGGTCACTAGCAGTTGGTCTAGTATGGTCATCTTTAAAAATAAAAGGTGCCACATCTCTTTTAAGGGATATTTTATAGCAAGTGTACTGCCTTTAGGGAATTACGGTTATTTCTCCCTATTCAAATGTCTTTACTGGCTTCCAACTATGAATGATATTAAAATATTAAAGCTCACCAGTTATAAATTGTAATCAATTTCATAAGACTGCTTAAATTAAAAGTTAAGTTAATTTGAAGCTCAGTCTTGAAAAAACAATATTTAGCAGTTTTGAATATTTAGTAGTCATAAAATTAGAACTTGTCACATTTTTCCAATGATTAGAATTTGTAGCATAATTATAGTTTGCCTGTCATTTTAGTAATCCTTACAGAGCTTAGCTGCAAATAGAGAGTCCTTATACAATGTACAAGAATGTTTCCAACCAGTGGAAATCCCTTCAAAATCCCTTCAGCTACAGAGTTTAAGAGATCCCCATGGGTAGGGGGGAAGTGGGGGGATGAAGACAACACACACATATCATTTCCAGATATTCAAAGCCTGCAAAATGAAGTATAATTTGAGATCTCAGTCAAGTGCCTTCAGAGAGTCTCCATCATTCAGAAGTTATTTGGGATATTAAACATTCAGTATTTCCATCTTTCCAAAACTTCTGTATAGCCTACTTCCCTGAATGTCCTCAAAGTCTGACTCTCAGCTCAGGTCAACTTTGGAGGAAGCAATTTTGTCTTCCAGTTCTATCACTTACCCCTAAACCTTTTCCTCAGGCCACTGACTGTGAACATTGTGCCAATGCTTATTGGTATTACCTCACCCAGAGGTAAAGTTTTCCTCTGTGATAGACTCTGGACCCAAACAAGGATTTCCAGAATGCCTCTACCTAGAAACTACGGCCCAGTTGGATGAGTTATTGCAAAACCGTATCTCCAACAAGCCCTATCCTGGACATACTATCAGCTGAAAGATTTAATACATATCAGCATCTACCTGCTGTTTACATACTCATTAAAGCGCCTTTGCAGAAGTTTGAACGTGGTATGCCATTTCTTTGCCTGGGTCACAAGTACAAAACATGGTATTACCCTGACCTGTAACTTCAATGGCAAAGTCTCAAATACATCCATGATTTACTACCCACACACAATTTCCACTTTTTTAAGTGTAGTCTTCAGACAACATAAGAGTTGAACCTAGCATAGTTAGTTTTGTTAAGATCAAACATAATGCTTTTTCAGGCTGAAAACCACACCAAGAAGAGAGCATGTTCAGTGACTATATTTCTTAGTGTTTTTCTGCAGAGTTCAAGCTACTGAACAGCTAAGTCATTCATTTAGCATATGAATAAGAGATATCCTTTAAAATACAGGGCTTTTCATGCAGGCCAGCTTAAAGCTGTGGGGATCCATTGTGAAGTCTGTTCAGAACAGTAGTTAAGTTTCTGGGACAGCTCTATTTTCATGGAGTGGAAACTACATTAACAAATCCAAGGTTCAGTACTTTTGTTCCTTCCTAGTCTGCCATAGCTCTTTTAGTTCAGCGCCTCTCCAATTTCAGCTACAATATCCTTCCAAAAGCAACATTTCTGTGCTCAGATTTTTGCACGCAGCATCAGTCTTTTCAATACCAAAACCCAAGAATTTAAATCACACTGCAGAAATGGAAAAAATGTTCTGCAGAACTGCAGGAAGGCAGGGGGGAAGGTTTCCTCATATAGTTTTTCAACACAGCTACACAATTTGCAAATCAATTTTGTTGTGCCAACCACTAATTTGTGCTTTTATACTGTGATATTATTCTGCAGTTGCCAGCAAACTTAGCAAGACAATGCTTCACCACCTGATCAATTGCATTGAAAAATAATGTCATTCATCATTTAAAAGGGACAGTAGGTTACTTAGTATAATTTTGGACATTTAATTCACAACAAATATTTTCAGCTGATATTCCCTCTCTTCTCCCCCTCAATTTCCTTCTCCACATACAACTACCCATTGAGGACAAGCACTTGATCCTCGAATAAAAAAGAAAACTGGCAATTTAGGGCTCTGTAGAGTCTCTACTCAATCTGTGAAAAATACTTGAGAGCCTAGTAACAGTAGAAATCACTAAACAGAAGGTCTTCTCTGTTACAGAGGAACCAGGCAATTTTATGCTCACCAGCAAGTTGGAATTCATGCTGCATGATGAGTTTGGAAGTATCATTTCTGAGAATGGGAGTTGATTTTGAATATCAGTAACTATCTGTAGTAAACATTCTCAATAGTCCCAGCTGCTTTTTCCCTCTGAAAAGGGGAAGGAGGGGATGAAAAAAAACCACAAGTGATATGAGTTTTTCTCATAGAATTCAACAGATTCTGCAAAGTGTTAAATAGGAAGAAAACCAAACTTGTAGGATCCCTGTACCTCATAAGTAGAGTCATCACTCTACCACAGTTTCCTTAAACTGCAGTACATGAATAATGTTATGTATCATGTACAATGTTATGTAAGGTATGATATAAAAAGAAAAAACAAACTACAAAGAACACAGCACCCTCCCAAATTTCAGACTATGCTAAGCAAGCATAGACTTCAGTAAGGCAATGCTATTCAGCACTCAATGCTTAGCCTTTATTTCTAAGTTTGCTTCTCATTCCTTTCCAGCTGCCCTCTTGGGATAAGGTTGATGAGGGGAAGCTTAAAGGTAAAAGAAATCAGAAGGAAAAACAAGAACAAATTACCGGTTAAGCTACTTCTGTAGTATGTCTTTCACTCACATTGTGAATTTGGGCAACTCAAGATCTTTCTTAACTCATGCCACTACCAACTACTCTAGATAACCTTGCTCCTTCACATTGGACATGCAGAAGGGCAATGCAGACATGTGCTGCTGCCAGACTGGTTTCCAGCTCCTTTCGGGCAGTACAGGAAGATCAGTAAAACAGTCTTCCAGGAAGACCTTAAAAAAATCTGGTGATGACTTACTCAATGTGCTACTCTGGGTTTGCTGTGATGCATCCTCAAGTCTTCTGTAAAAGCCTTTCTCCATCTGTTTCCATAAAGAGAGCTCCATCCAACACACACACACTACCTCCAAAACAAAAATCAGCTCACAAGAAACTGGAGTCTCTTATTCTCTGCATTGGCACTACCTCATAAATCTATGGAGGGGAGACACTTCTAGATCTCTAGCTACTGCCCTTTGCCTTTTGTTCTGCTCTTAATATGCCTGTGGGACTGGTCTACAGTCCCAGGAAGACCCATCTGAGCAGCCTGGCCTGAGGCAGGATTTCTGATACACTAGCCAAAACCACAATACTTACAGATTATTCTCTCAACTGCCTGGAGGAACATATCTTCTTCTGGCAGAATGCAAGTGAACTAACGGTTTAGAAAAGTCTGTGCAGAAAAGAAGGACTCAGACACTAAAAAGTTAATAGTATAGGCTATCAGGTTTTCAGGAAGCAGCAGAGAACCTCCTGGGTTTGTGCCATGTAACGCACTGTGCTACCAGAATAAACCAGTTAGCGACAAAGAAAAGCACATAGTAGAGATGGGGCCACATGAGGAGCCCAAGTCTTCGGGTTCTGCTGACCCTGGGCAGTTTTCTACACTGTCCATTGCATGATGTGAATGATAAAGTGATACTGACACAAACATAAGCTCACAGAGCATGTTGCCTACTGAGGTTTTGCTTGTTATGGCCAGTTTATTCACACCATTTCTGACACCGGCAACAAAATTTGATAACCACTGTAGAAGCTTTCTTCTGCTACTAAGAAATATTTGCTGTAAATGGTAAAGTGGTCCTGTAACTTCAAACTTGCTCTTTTTATGTGCTCATTAAGTCCCCTTTTTGGGAGAAAATTATGTTTTTTAATTAACAGAGCCTGTTTGAGGGTAATTGCTACACTCATCACTTCTCTAACAATAAGCAGTCTTCAGAGTTTATACAGCAAGCATGGATCATACGAACCAAGCTAGACATACTCCATTTACATCTGGTAGGAGTCCCCAGCACCAACTAATTTTTTTTTGACAAGCAGGTGAGTACCTTTGCCATCATTTAACACTAACTACCAGCCATCAAGAGAAAGGATTTATGTTTTTTTTCATCAGCCATAGTCTCCAGCCCTGGATCAAAACTCCCATCATGCAGTGGTTAATGAACACCAGATTTACAGGAACATTAGGCTGTGAACTATGTATTCAGACTGGCATTTATGTCATGCTGTCCCCCGCAACTGTGGGGCAAAAAAGGCAGGGACAAGGACTAAACACATGCAGGGAATAGTCAGAAACAGACTGAACTTGGCTAACGGGACAGTTCTCTTACCTGTTGTCCTCTGATTTCTTATACTGACAGCAAAGCTTTCCATGTTTTCTGAAAGCCATCACATACAAGTCCCTTGAGCTAAAAGGTAGTGGATGCTTTTAAGAGGTGAATAAAAAAATGAAAATCATCTTCTTTCTGCTTGTGTGTTATCTCACGGATGTAGTCTGTACAGAGGTCTTCCAGGTGGTAGGAAGCATCAAACTACTGCCTATCTGGGCACATTGTTACCTTTTCTGCAAATGCAGCATGCAAGACCTTATAACCTTCATCAGAAACACAGAGATTGCCACCAAGTGGATCTCTGGCCCCACTAGTTGTCAGTTATTCCAACAAAGTTAACTCCTGGTCCTACTGTAAGCCAGTGTACCAAAATGCCACTTGGTAATTCTCAAACATGCAAGATGTTCCCCATTGCCACTGTGTCGCATGTTTTAATCTTAACTGGGACAGGAGAAAGAATTATTACAGAGTTTGGCAGTGTAAAGTAATCAGTAATATTTAGTATTTCCAGGGTCATAGCTAGATAGGTTTTAGGCAAATAATGATAAAAATAAAACCTGAGTATCTGTGGGGGAAAGAATGAGATGGTGATTGGGGAGGAATGAAAAAGCCAATTTATCAACTTAGCAATAAACTTCAGAACCCTAAAAAAATAAAAATATTTTAAAAAGCATTCTTTCCAGGTCATTTTAATTCACTACAAGAGAATAACACCACTCTTTATGTGGAAAGAATAAGGAGTTGCATCTCAAGACAACTTAAAGATGCATGCTTTAAATCTGAACCCTTGCTAGGAATGGATTCACAGCTCACAGAGCTCTCAAATTGGAACTTACTGTTTTATGCCTAGTTTGGAAAATATTCTGCACTGCCAAAAGAGAAAGGTCAACCTCAAATACCATGAACTGCATTACAGTGTTACAATGTATGATCTCTCACTTGCCTATCACAAACCATCTTCTCTATCTTCCAGGTGACCTATATTTAACAAGCAAATATTCAAGTAGTTTTGACAAATTTAGGACTCATGACTCAAACTGAACTTTACTGGTACTCACTCTAAAGGAAGATCAAATGAGGAATGAAGGGAAGGACTAGATACTAAATTTATACCCTTGTGTCTTCTACAGTGCATTTATTTAGTAGTTTTCCATTCTATGGCTGTTGCTTTGATTTTCTAAAGAATTTTGTGCTCAGCAGTACACACCTAACTGTGCAGTTCCTGTCAGCACGCCCAGCCAGCTTGGCAGTGACTACTGGTATTTATACAGAAGATATTCCACATCCCACCAAAACTGACTCAGACCTCCTTCAGACAGGTATCATGACAGAAAACACTTAACCCAATTTCCTCTCCAGGCAGTTGCTTTAGCACACAGACAATTGCCTAGAAACTCATCTCTGGGGACACACAGGGGTCTAGTACAGAATCACCCATGTATATTCTCATTGTATAATATTCTATTAACATCAGATTATTTTCCAAAAATTATATTGAACTGATTCTTAGAAGAACTCCTACCAGTAAATTCTGTACCAGTAGACACAGGGAACCTACATGCCAAATTTTCCCTTTTGATCATATGTTAAACGTAACAAAGAGGATCCAAAATTCCAAAGTCATCTCCAACTTTGAAAAGTAATTTGATCTAAAAGACACAAATCCAAGCTTCCCAAGGGCCATGCTGTATAAAAGCTGTTTTTTCAGTTGGAGATGGTATTAAGCTACTTTAATTTCATCAGTTATCTTTTAAATAAATATATAATGTTAGATATATGCAACATCAAAACAGAACCATATATTCCATGTAACAGTCAGTTATTTTTTGGAAGCCTGTTAATTCACGCCAGTAGAGATTGCATTTCCAAAACTGTAGAAGCTGTTGAGACAAATGTTGAGACTGACCATGCTTGGATAATGAGCCAGTGGCCGAAGACAAGATCATTTGATTGGTGACAGCACTGATGTGCTTAAGGGTCTCAAGGGGTCCACTGAGCCCTATGAACTGAGAAGTCACTATCCTAAAGAGCTTATAATTTCATATATCATGGGAAGAAGAAAGTATTTGCCACATTTTACAGACAGGAAATAAAAATTATGTTACAACATAATCACAAGAAGTTGGTGGCTAGATCTAAATATTTAAACCAACACAATTGTTCAAATTATTTTGCCAGACCCTTTCCTTCCCCAGTCTAACAGTACCTGGTAAAAGAACAGACTGTCTATAGAGCTAACAAGACAAACTTAGCAGTTAGGATACCACAGTTACCGAGTAATAAGCATCAGAACCACCTTTTGCGACCATGATTTGAAGGACAAATTGAAGACAATTCAGCCTAACTTCAAAGATTCCAAACACTTTTTCTTACAAGCATAAGATTAAGACTGAAGGAAATAAAGAGCTGGTTTACAAGTCTGCAGGAAACCCAAGATAATTCTCCACAGAGCTATAAACACAACACTTTTCTGCATACAGAAATGGTTTGACAGAGACAGAATTTTCCGAGGAGCAGCAAAATTTCTAATAGAGGATTTCGCAAATAGATACACTAAGACCAGCTTTGCATTTCTTAGCTATGTCAAGAATTCTTGCATACCTCCATCTTGTAGCTTTGCATGTTTCCTTCTTCACAGATTCATCTTCTTGCTGTTAAGATTCCCAATGGAAACTGGATCTTGCTGTTCATCCAGAATCCAACACAAGCAATCTTGGTTACAAGTTCTTTCATCTCTTTTCTTACTCTTTTGCTTTTTCCTCAGCACCTGGGTCTCCACTGAAACCAAGAAGAAAGTTTTCTCACCAGATCTATTCAGACCTTTCACAGACAAATCCCCAGAATGCTTCATTTTAATGTCTTAACACTAGCACTGCCATTGCTACCTCAGTTATCCATTAGACTGGACACACTTCCTCCATTCCCAGCTTGCTCCTAGCCCCCCAGCTCTCCAGGAAACCCTTTTGTCCCTTCTCCATCCTAAGAAGAGAAATGGCCTACTAGGAAGCAAAATTACAACATACATCTTCAAATCAATGGCATAGTACATACAAAGTTGACAGACTGCAACATCATACCTTTCTAGGTGTTCTCTGCTGTAAATGCCCTCATGTATTGATTTTTATTAGTATGAAATATTGTCTCAGCAAAACTGAGGCCCACTGAGCTGACTGTTGGTCTCAAACATCTGGTGATGCTTTGAATATCTGTCTAAGTTTTTCCAACAGTGCCTGCTATAGCTAGAAACAAGCCCCACAAAATGTGGATAAACAGCTTAGCCTCACACACATAAAGCACAACTTACAAGGTTCATCGTATGCTGCATATCAAACCTCTCAGCACCTCTAGCTCACTATTACATCTGCCAGCTCTGCCTTGCCACTGTCTGCTGCAAGCATCCTTTGTCATGGGACCTCAACAGCGTCACACACTGTGGTGTTCCACAGTGCTTTGCAGAAGAGATTAGAAGCCACTCCCATTGCCCTCCTTGACATGTAGAGAAGGCAGCCAGAGTTCATCAAAGTGGAGACAAAAAGTTTGGTCTCTTTAGGGAGCTGAAAACATCACGATCACCTATGGGAAATGCTTTGAATGCCTGCATGCTCAGGTTGCATAACAGACTGGGGAATGTGATCCGGGAATTGGTTCCCTCCCTCTGAGCACAGGAGAACCATCCAGAGATGTCTGGATTGAGGGTGGATCTATCAGTTATTCAGATATTCATGGAGCCAGTCCTCAAGCTGCATCCCTCAGTTTGAAAAGGCAACAGATGACATACAGAGGAACTTGTTATTTCCTCTTAGTTTTGGTGCTTTAGATAACATCTTTTTCACTCCTTTGGGAAGACACCTTCGTGGTGCAGAGTATCTTCTGATCTCTTGCAATGGCCGAGAAGGAATTGCAAGTATGTATTACTGGAGACAAGAGTGCTGGCCTGTAAACCCAAACCAACCAAATGTGATAGTTTCTATTCACTTGCTTGCTCTGCATACAGTTGTCAGATGCAACAAAGAAGGTCACTTGCCCAAATAAAGTTCTCAAAATGACTATAAAACAAAGTCATCAACTTTCATCTAATTCAGTCATATGGACAGACAGCTAGAGAGCTAATACATAACCCTCATTATTTTCCTGCTACAACTAATAGTGACTTGAAGTCCCACCACATGGGGCTATTTACTTACAACATAAAGGAAGGTAAACTCCTTAACTGATCACTGTAGGACAGAAATACCACCGAAGTCCATCAGCAAAACTGAAAACAGGAAATGTCAGCTAAAACAGAGGATGCAACACAAACAATGCCATTTAAAAAAAAAAGAAAAAGTTACAGAAACCTCAAGATAAGTTCCTCCTAATTAAGAAACAGCTTTTTTATTCAATGCAATACCACCAGCTGACTTACCCTGATGTTGTATTCACACAGGCACGTGGAGCTATGGTAGCTTTTCATGGAAACACACTTGCAATTTTACATAGAGAACACTTGTACAGTGTTGACTAACTTAGTGCTCAAGGAACGTGTTGAAGGGCCTGACCAATGCTTTAGAAGATTCAGATAAGTAAGCCCAGGCCTTCAAAAATCCTTATATTGGAACAGGATATTTTAGAAGTAAGGTTTTGGAGACTTCCAAGCACAACTAGTTTTCATACAAGGGGCAAGTCTTAGATGAACCAAAAGCAGTTGAAATTCTCTTATTGGTTGGGTCAAGATCAGCTGGCAGTGAACTAAGGACCTTACTACCCTAAAACACATTGTTCTATTCACAACACAACAGCTAACCTTATGTAGGTATCTCCCACTTGCAGCCATAAATTGCACGAAGATAGTCAGGAAAATGCTTATAGGCACATTCATTATTAGCTTCTCCTTAACCGGGAAACAAATTGGTTTCTGTCATAGCAGACTTTGTAAGCACACCCTGCCTTGCTATGAGCTGCAATAGCAAAGCAACCCCTGTATTTGTTTATGCATCAGTGTCCTCACCCTCCTCACTCCCGACCACACACCAAAAACAGAGAGTAGAACAGGATCACAGATCCCTGATAAAAGCATGCATCCCAAGTCGGGGGCATTGCTATATTTAATTCTTCTCTAGTTGCCAGTGTGCTTGCCTGCGCTAAATTTCAACCGAATCTCCGGACTAAGAAACCCAAGCAACCACAACACATAACAGGACATAGAAAGCACCAGGCGAGCTGGAGCACAGATCTGATTTAAAAAAAGGAGCCTCAACTGGCTGAAATATCTGAATTTGGCAGGGAAAAAAAAACATAGCAGATTTTCATTACCTTTTTGGATGGCACAACACATCCTGTTATAGCTCTATGTGCACACAATACTTCTGTTTTGCCAGTTGCTAGAGGACCACACAGCAAGTAGGACCTCACTGGTAGATCCGGTCAAAAATTAAAAAGAAATCAAATTTGTTCAAGCCCTATCTACTCTTATTTCTAGTCTAGTCTGACTAGTCTAGTAATCTAGTGCACTAACCAGGACTACTGAAAGTAAGGGCTTTTAGCCTTCTTTTCCAAGGTAACCTAGAACCTAAAGAACTCAAGGCAAAGCACAAACTTTCTGGGCTTCCAGTAAGTAATCCTTCTCCCAAAATAGAAGCTCTAGGCTGGGAACCTCAAAGCTTCCAGATTCTACTCAGCTGTTCTGCCTTGCTCAACACTGCATAGTGTAATAAGCAAACAGGTGATTTCAATCAGCAACTGCCATTTCCAAGGGGGTATGTGAAAATTTCTGATTTGCAGATTACTTCAAGCAGTGTTTTTATTCTGAGTTAGGATAAGCTTGAGCCTAAGATTTCCTATAAGCCAGAAATACTGCAAGTTAATAACGCTTAAGAATAAACACTGCTTGTAGAGCATCCATAAGTGTTTGGGGCATTGCAAATGGCTTCTTAAGGATAGCACTCAAAAACCCCACAAACACACTAAAGTGGTTAACCTCAGCAATTTAGGTTTTGTTGAAGTGTTTCACAATGTCAGAGATGAACTCAAGAGAAGAACTGTGATAAATGACATAGGCATCATTTAAAAGATGGTGTCCTGGGCTTACAGATCACCAATTCTGATAACAGAATGAAAACAATCTGAGGTCAAACCAGACAGAAAAAAAAATAAAATCCTGCCATTACAGAGAATAACTCGCTTGCTCCTTGAGCCACCAAATTTTCTATGCAATGGCATTTTCTATGCAATGATCAGCATGACTTTCTTGTTGTGACTTTGTCTATGCTTATATAGAGAAAACTGGTTTCAAATTATGCTTAGTCCCTCTGTGAAGATACAGCTCCTTGTAGTTACATTAAAGCAAGCACATCTAGCTTCTGCTAGATGGAACCTGAATAGCTTATTTATGTCCTAGACCCCTCATTGTTAAATGCAGAGTCTTAGCCAAACCTGTAGGAGTTCTTTAAAATCAGATATTGGAGGTTTATTCCCAGTTTCAGAGAGACTGAACAATTCTTGATATATAGCCTGTCAAATGCTGCATCCCACAGCATGTTACTATGGTTTTATTAACTTGAAGCTGAAGCCAATACCCCAATTCTTTAGAGCAACCCACTAAGGCTTCTTTAAATATACGATGGAGAAAGCCTCTTCTTCTACCAGACCTCACAAGGTCTGGACCAGCGAGCAAATCAAAGCTCAAATGTTTCCCAAAAACAGCTCTAGCCAAGCCATACAAACCAAGCAGTTTGCAGTGCAGCAATCTTGTACAAGACATGGCCAAACTGACTCCTAGGAAATACTGGGAAAGAAACTTTTCTGTCCGTGCTCTTTCCCGAGATGCACTCTTGGTAACACAGTGATGCCACATATTTAGTACAAAGCCAGACTTCTAGGGAGAGTCAGATGCTCTTAGTCAAGTTGAGATTTTCAATGGCTTCCCTTGGGTCCTAACTTCCCAAGAGCTTTGCCTGCTATCACCACCCTCATGCCACCTCATTAGAGTAATATCGGGATAATAATTTACCAGGATTGTGACAAACCCAAGTCAGTGCTTTTGGAACACCCTTTGACCAAAAGATATTGAAATCAGTGTGAACCAACACCTTCCAAAGGATATCTCCTGTTCATTGTGAGTACTTTTTGGCCACTAATGTTATCTTAGTTTGTTATATATGACATCACAGCATGCTTCTGAGAAAGCATATGCTGGCTATTTTTAAGTGCAAATGTCTTTTTTTCTTTTTTTTCTTTTTTAGCCAATTGTCTTTCTCCCATCACTATTCTCACCTGTGATCCTGGATTTCAGATATTAGGAGTTACAGTTAGGGAATGAGATTACCTGTTCCTTGGATTCAGCCATGCTGGAGTTTACACGAAGAAGCATCAGTCATATTATGTTATTTCCATGGGCACAGGCTTCACAGGAGCAGTTAAGGCAAAGCTCCTTCTGAATTTTGCCTAAGGAAGAAACCCAGTGTCAAAGCCAGCCTAAATAAATAAAGCCATATAGACAAATAAACATCCCCTTCTTTGAATTTAGAGATTTATGAACAGGGTTGGTATCCTTGCCACTTGCTCTCCATTGCACCTCAAGCTCTAGAAAATCTTAATTTCCTAAGACACCTATCACGATATCAATTACACCAGATAAAAGGCCTACTCCAGGCATGCATCAAAGTCAATGAGATAAGAATCTGTCCCAACCTCTACTGCAGCACAACCAGCATTTATTTGGCTTTTCTCTTGAGCACTGATGCTTGGTATTTTTTAACTTGAACAAAGCCATTTAGACAGACTGACTGTTTCCAGAAGAGCAGCAATTGGCTGCTTATATCCTGGTGATATCTGTGATTACAGTCTGACTTAAGTATCCAGGACTTCAGTTCTGGTTATGGATCAGGCATCTCTGTACCCCAGGAAAGCTGTTTAGCTTGTTTGTCCTCACCTCCTCTCACTGCCAGGATCTGGAGAATGACCAAGTACTTAAGCTGCAATTCCACAGAAACTGCCGTAGAACAGCATCATCAGGCTGTACTTTTACAACAACCAATCCAACTGCTGGCCACCACAGTCCTGCTCCGTTCTTGCCTCAGAGTCTCACACCCCTTCTTTGCATTAACAGAAAAGACACCAAAAAAGTTATTAACTTTCTCACCAGATCTGAGAGCAAAGACAGCATTATATGATGACAGATAAAAGCCAGAACCAGCAAATAGAAAGGAAAGGAGGACTATGTGGCCAATTAGATCAACCTCAGTTATCATAGGAGCACAGCTTTTGCAATTCTCAAATCTCATTAACATCTGAAACTCTTTTTTTTTGCAAGCTCAAGTATTAGATGCGGTATAGAAACCGTGAATGGAAGGCCACAGCAGAGCCTCTTGATCCAAAGAGTTTTCGCTATTCAAGGTAAACACAGTCCATTAGGAAAGGACAAGATTAGACTGCTCAGCTGTTATGAACAGAAGAAGGTCTATTGTTGACTACAGCAGTACTCACAGCAAGAAATGGATTAAACCCTAGAAGCTGAAGTGAGATGGCAGACAGACCAGATAGGTCCTCTAGTTGGCAGAGCACTGGGACAGAAGGGATGCAGCTTGCCCACACAGCACGTCAGAAGCAGAACTAGCTAGCTGCCCTTCCCTTTTCCTGTATATGCTTTCAACAATTTTAGCCATTCAGTCTAGTGCTTTCTAGGCTAAGCATCTGTTAGAGCTTATTTTGGCTCAGCTTCAGATCTCAGTCTTGTTCTTGGGAAGCTACTTTGCCAAATGAAATAGCAACCTTTTGGCTCCAGTACTTGTGAGCAGATATTTAAAATATTGTTTTTGTCAAGGACAACTTCTTTTGATGGGCTGCAAAAGAGCCAAATTCAACCTGAAACATTATTACAATCCCTTACAATCCCTGGAAGCTCTGGTTTGCATTTGATTAAAGGGCAAGGGAAACCAAAGATTTCATTTTAATGGAGCAATCTTGAGCCTTTGCAGAAGTTCTACCCAAAATCCAAAAGAACTTCTCCTATGGTTACACAAACTGGACATACCACTTAAAAGAATTAAGTACCATGTTCTATTTGCATAGCATGTCTCCTGTAATCTGGCTTCAGCTGACAAAACAAATGTGTTTAGCAACAATTAAGATACATTAAAATCAGTACTATTACCAACCTATGGTCAGAATTGTCTTAGGAAAGGCTTGCTGTTACACAGGAAATACAATTCTAGTTCCCATGCTGAACAAAGATGATAAAGACTGAACACTACCTTATGTAAGCCCTATTAAATAGTGGACTATGTTACAAGTCACTATCTATGCAGGCAGTCATATTTGCTTCGAGTATGTTAGTTGCAACAGAATATTGAACTACAGTTTTCACTTGAAGGGATACTATTCCAGTGCTATTGACATGCAACATAACAGCATAGAGAGCTTCCATGAGAAAGCAGACTGAAAAAAAAAAAGCATACAAAAGTTTCCAAGGAAAAGGAGTAAAAAGAGAAGCAGGAAGTGGTCCAGCCTAAAAAAGACTTCTGCAAAGGTCTGGCTAGCATGCAGTCTGATCACCTTTGGAGAGTTCTGTTATAGGATTCACAGTCACCCAAGGGTAACAAGCACATCAAAGTGAAGCTTTGCCAACTTGCTGTAGCCAACCATCAGCAGGTCTACAATTCTTAACCAACAGCTTATATATTTCTGTGAGCCTTTGTATACCTATAAAAAAGTACAAGGCTCCCACAGAAATGAGAAGTATATTCCACACACTACCTTTGTTCCCCACAGCCCTCAGACTTGCTGTAGATGGTGGCATGACTGATCATCTGTCCAACATCTGCTTTTTAGGGGAAACCACCCTTCAAATATAATTAGCTGGCTCTAGGCTACCATTATTCATAATGAATACCCTGTTGTATATCAAAGCTATCACTAATGCTATTCCCTTAAAAAGATTTAGCATACTGACTCAGAGTCTGGGATTTCTGCTGGGGATGTTGTTTGTTCCCATGTGCTTGTCATTCTGTGAAGTTATATGCCTGCATTACAAGACTGCCATACAGTGATAGCTGCACTACCTGAGCAAGTTAGCTTGGATATGGGAAATAATATAGCTGACTGAGCACAGAAATTAAGTGGCCCCACTGTGAAGGGTGTATTAGTCCAGGGAGGCAGCTGTACTAACATGGCCTTAGGGCTTCTTGTACCTAAACCATTTTGAGTGTGTCTGCATTACAATGTATTTGCCAATGTATTTGTTCTAACATATATAACACAAACATATGAATGTTTGTGTTTTAATTATTATTTTCTTCTTGACAGTGACGCTATACTGCCACCAGCTTTCAACATTCAAATATCCTATCTAACAATCCCCAAAATTGTGAAAGTGGGTGAAAGTTTTTGCATATTGACAAAACGATATTTGCTTGATACAGTATTCCTATACACATAATTTTTCTTTTGCAACATTGAAAATTAAAAACATAATACAAAACTCTAAAAGCTGATATTATCATTTACTTTAGGACTACAGTAGCGTGTCTTAAAAAAAAAAAAAAAAGAAACAAAAACCAAAGCCAAACCACCAAACCCAGCAATTATTGCAAGACTTGCAACAAAATTATGTATTTGGCATCACACTTCTGGTGGCAATACAGTAGCATAGCACCTTACACAAGAGAAATAGTTCAGGGCTTAGAACAGCCATGGACAGACCTGCAGGTGCTTCAGTCATTTTAATGCCCAGAGGTTGATACAAACTACATTTAGGATTCCCTTCCCGTCCCCTAAAGGCATAAGTAATCTCAGACAAACCACTGACTATTCCTGCTTTCTATCTGAACTACAAATTCTTTGGCGTTATATATCCTTTCGTGCCTGTATAGCTCCAACTGAACAGAAATCTGCCACGAATCCAGATCCCAGACTCAGGAAAGCTACCGAAGCTTTAAGGTGCCATGACCCAAATTCTGCTTGCAAAGTAAGTTTCTTGCAAACTCCCTCTAGACTCATATAGTTCTGTTTCCGGTAACATGTTTCTATTTAACATTTTATGCATTTAAAACCATAATCCTTTCATAACTTTGGGAATATTTGGAAGATATTACAAAAAAATATCAAAAAAACACAGAAAGCAGTTGGGCATCCCTGAAGTTGATTGTCCAGATGAATAAGCCACAGAACAAATAAAAGGCCAGACTGACCATGGTAATAACTCCCAATGCTGATTCAAAGAAATTAAAAGCAGGCCAGGAAGCTTAAATCTAAATGTGTTTTCAATTGATCTTTGTTTCTGACTGTGTTTAATGGTCAGCTGTTTGAGAAACCCTCTGGGGTTCTACTAGTTGCTTTCAAACTGGGAACGAGCAAACAGTACCATAGAGAGCGAGCTGCTTTTCTTTTCAAGAGAGTGACTTTAAACACTGCTGAAAGGTTGCAGACTGCCAGCCTCAGAAATGTTTTACAGAAGAAATACAGAAAAGCTTTTTCACTCCGTTTATCCACAGTACTCATACGTCTCATAGGACAGAATATCCAAGCTTCTAACAAACTAAAATAATTGTCTCCATAATTGTCCTGCAAAGCAAGGTGGTGTTATTATCCGTATCTTACTCTGATGCAGAAAGACTCTGGGCTATATTCAGATGACCAATATTTCATCCATGCCCCTAAGTTCACTGTGTCCTACAGGCTAGGTATCTTTGAAGGCCACGTCAGCCAATACAGGACTCAGTGCAGGGACTGTGGTAAGATTTGACTCGGTTCCAGTGGGCACAATGTACATCTAACCTCTACCACTCTGAGACCATATGTTTCTAAGTCCAATGCTCTAGGCTTTCATTTTGCTGGAGAGATGCTGTGCTACCCCCAAAACTAATCTTTAGCTTCTGTTCTTCTGTTCCTAATAACTTCTTCAATTCTTAAAAATACTTTTTAAAATTTAAAAAATACAGAAACAAACAAAGCCCTTGCCCAAAAATTAGATCCTTGATAGAGATTTTTTTTTTTTTTTTAAGCTATGCAGACAAGAGATATTTGAAGCTATAGGGGCAGGCATGCTCAGAATGAGATAGAATGCATTAGTGAACTGCAGTACAGTAATTAAGAGTGCAGAATCAAGAACAGAAAAGCCTCCTTTTCCTTCCCAAATACTCAGAATTCAGCTACCCCACTGCTGGCCAGTGCTGTCACAAGCTGATGCCACCTCAGTTCTTTGTATCACGCTGTAATCTTGTTTTCACAGGTTAGGGCTCTGTTCAGATGGTTTGTATTAAGCAGGTAAATTAGATGCTTAACATTAGACATCTAAGTTCTGTAGACTTTCCGTACAGTCAATACTCAGAGTGACAATTGCCTTAAGAAGGCAACTAGGAGCATCTGTATTAGACTTCAGCAAGGTGACTGAATTGCCTTTTGGAGGTACTTCTCCTACCATTGACCACAGAAAGAACAGAGTCCTGGCTCCAAACATGGGTGATCACCCAAGGCAGAAGACAGACTGTGGAAATACTACCCATGCTTATGTCCTAGCCAGAAGTTATTAGAAAACTATAACCCAGTAACTTTTTGGCTACCTAATTTTTAAAACATCAAATGAGGTATAGGAGGAATGAAAATGGAATAGTAAGGCTCCAACACCTACATATTCTTACCTGCTAAAGCCATTGGGAGACTTCTTACTGGGAAGTCAAAGGAATGTCTTTTTCTGGGTAGGTTTCTCCTACCATTCAAAAATCTTTTCTTTCAGAAATGAGGAAGGGATTTGTTTCTCATATTTGCTAAACTGGGACAAGACATAAAAATGCAAAATTTGTGACTTCAGTCTTTAAGATAAGATATACTTACTAAACCTGACCATTCTGTTAATAACCTCTACAGAATATCCCAAGGCGTACACAGATGAAGTGTAAGATGCTGGCAAATTTAAAAATGAAGAAATTTATTCCTATTTGGTAAGAAAAAATCCTAACAACAAAAGTATCTAGAGGAGAAGTTTTACAGTATTTTCAGAGAGAGAGAGAATCCACTGTAGACTTCAGAGGGCAGAGAATGAAATAGAAAGATTTCTAGGCAGAGCTAGCTAAGGGAAGATGACTGGGCATGGTGAGGGATATCTCCCATGAATTTTGGCATTGGCAGAAGACAGCCTTGCTGGCAGCTATGGAAACAAATGACTAGGATGACATTTCAGTGATGGATCAGTTCTTGTTATTTATTCCAATGCAAAACAAAGAGATGCAAAGGGATGTCATTCAGAATAATAAGGGGCAAATCCCAAATGTTTGAGAGAATCCCAAGAACATCTAAAAACAACTCTGGAAATTCTGAACTTTCAGGTCAAATTACAATGGGTGACAGAAATTAGCTGTGAAGTTGTAGTTACACACAAAAATTTGACTTTTCAGAGGGGACTGGAAATCTCACCTCAACAGCCTAATTCCTTGTGTTTGGGTACTCCCCTATCTGCCACAGTAACTCAAGTTAAGCAAAGCTGTAAAGGCTTGTGATTCAGCTAGAGTGCTCGGCAGCTTGGAATCAATCCTCTATTTGTACAGACCAGTCCAACCAGCCCTATACAGTTCACCCAGTCAATGCTGTATCATGCTTTTTGATGCAGAAAGACAAATTGGCAAATAGAACATAGAAGTTGAATTTATATGTCAGCACTTGGGGTATTTAAAATCTACAGATTGGTTAAGACAGCATTTAGCTAAAGCAACCCTTGCAAATACTATAGTATAATCCAAGCTTTCATGATGAACAGGTTTGATAGACCTGAGGTCTCAGCAGCATGAACTTACCCCAGCTGAAGAATTATTTCCATTTATTATTGGAAAACAGTACAGAGACAGTTACTGTTCTCCTGCTTAGGCTAGTTGAACACTTCCTCCCTCTCCAAAGCGCACAGTCTCTGGGTCAGGAAATGCACTCTTCAGCTTCCTCTCAAAGCTGTTTCCTCAAAGGGTAAGGTCTTTCCTGCCTTTCCTCAGTAGACTGTCTGTGCATGTCCTATATACAAACCTAGCCACTGCAATATCACTAGTCATATTTTGCAGAAGTGGAAAACTGAGATATAAACGTTAAATGACTTCCTCAAAGTCAGTGGCACAGACAGGAGAAGAATAATACTATCTAGTTGTTATCAAACACTTCACATTGGAAGAGCTAAAACACTACCCAAAGCATGTCTCTGTCATTACTTCAATTATATGAATGACTTGCCTTCACATTGCCCAAGATGTCAGTAACAGAAGTGCAATGGGCCCTGAGGTCTCCCAGGCTCCTACACAGAAACTATCTTCTAGATTTTATTACCACTATTCCTTTTCACCTCCCCTTTCTGTATGTAAATGATTATCTTCCTACCTTCTCCCTCATTGCCCCTCTACTCATCCAACACATCATGATGCAGCTGCCTCATACTGGAAAAAAAGCACAGAGCTTTGAAGGGACAGACAACACTGTCACGCTCTAGTGATGTAAAAATCATACAATCCTCAGAGTTCACAAAATAACAATATTTTTGCCTATCTATTTTTCAGCAGGCTTCCCTACGCCATCAAATGAAATACGTATTTTCCAGTCTAGTTACTTCAGTTCTGTATGCAGATTCCACCTCAAGACAACAAAGCAAACGTTTGTGCTGAGTAACATAGCTAACACTGCCAGTCCCAAAGGTCTAGGTCAATGCATCTGGGACACATTCAATTTTGGTCTGGGCTCAAATGTAAGGAAAGCGGTGACTTTGACCCATTCTGTAAAGGACATCACGGAAAGGACATGCTCACTCATAAGCTGTAAAGTGATTTTATAAGAACAAGGGACTCGGAGAAGAGATTATTTTGCCAACAAATAGTACACTGACACATTAGCTGTTAAAAGTGTTAGAAATTTTTAATATTTGAAATCCGCCTGCACAAGAACTTTCATATTTATCTGCTACCAGTGACATTACACTTCATTTTATTTGGATGTCAGTAGGTATTCAAGGACACAGCAGTGCTCTGTTACAAATGCTTTTAAGTCAAGCACAGTAACGGCAAGTTACCAGACAAAGGGACACTGTGTTAAAGGCTGCCTGCCAGAGATTAGTTATTCAGGTTGATTACATGTAAAGGACGGTAGTGCTGCCACACTTTTACCCCATACTCCCCGGGAAAAAAAAGAAAAGCCAGGAGTCATAGCTAGGTTTTCTTTAGTTCTCACTGCACGGGGTAAGCAGGAAGAATGTAATATAATATAATGACACAAAGTTTGATCTTGCAAGGTAGTGCACCTAACTGCTTTGCTAGGTCAGTGCAAGAACATTTTTTGTTAGTTTTAAGTACGAGTAGTATATAAAATGCCTCTCATTTGAAAGCTGACTCTGAACATGATTTAAGTCAAAAGCAGAAAAATAATCACAATCACAGATCATCAAGACGCAGGAATGTCCTGAGAGGTTGGAGAGTTCGTGCTTTCATCAAAGAGCCAAAATATCTTTTATCACCATATATTTTAGTAAGATTTGGGTTGTACAGTACATCTTAGGATTGCACTGCCATAACATCCATAATAAAGCCCTCTGTGACATTCTTATGTAAAATGGCACAGAATTAAGGTAAAATTAATGAATTCCACCTCATTGATTCTACCTTAATTTTATTAACTGAAGAAAGAAACTGGCAAGTCAAATACGTATAATAACTATTAGTGGAAAAAGCACTATGCACAAATTCCCACTTATGCTACTCACTTCAAACCAGGCAGAGTTAAGCGACTAATTAATTAGCATTAAGTGATTACAAAGGATGTGGTTTGTATTCATGACTATCTAATTGCTTTAGTATCAGAGGAAAATAAAATTGCATCTCTTAGCAATAATCAGTAAATCCAATTAAGCATGAAACTCATGTAAAGGCAATGATTTCAGACCACGGGAAAGAGGGCTGGAGCTAATTACCCGCTACGAGGCAGCGCTTGTACGCCAGTGAGACGGCGTGTGCCTGCCGCCCTCTGGCGGGGAGGCGCCCGCTGCAGCCCCGGGGACCAGCCCGGGCCGCCGCCTCGGCGGGCCGAGCACCGCTACCGAGCCGCCCCGCTCGCTGCACACCGGCAGCTCAGGCTCTGGTGTCCCTACGGCCATGGCCCTCTGTCGAGGAGGCCTTCGGTGATGTTGGAAAGTCTGGCACAGCAGGCTTCGGTCTGCAAACGCGGGCGGAAATACGGAGCTAGCAAGGGGCTCCCACATCCATCCCTGGAAGGCCAGCGCAGCACAACCTTTCGCAAAACACCTGGATGAATTACCTTTCTTCTGGCTGGCAGTACTTTTTATTAGATCAATTGATCTTGCCAGAAAGAAAAGCAAACTGCTTTTCAGGCATGTAAACACTTATTCCAGGTCCCTTCTGGGAGCCACCACAAGATCTCCTATCATTCATTGGCCATAAATCTCACGTGTCAAGGAGTTACATATTTCCCAAACTATCCTATTTCTAGTTATCCAGTTTCTTTTTCTCCATGTCCTAGATATATATTAGTCTTACTTCATCCTTTTATTTCCTTTCTTTCATTTTTCTTGCGTTTTTCTCACATTTTCAAAACCAAAACCTAGACAATAGTACACTTCAGGTAAGAGTCTATTTCTCATGCCTTTCTATCCATGTATCTGAAGCATTCATGGTGATCTGCACAGTGTAAGTGATTTCGCATTAAATGCATAAAGTGACAAAAATGCCTCATACACAATTGGTCCAAAAAGCAGGAGTCTGCTCCAGTAATGTCTGGCAACATCTCTCTTTATGCAAATGTTTGCAATATGCACATGTAAGCTGGGGCATCGCTATTAAATATTTCTGATTTTCCTCAATAAATTGTGGTACGGCAGTTGTATTATGCGGCAATGTCTGCACAGGGATTATGCCTTGTAAGCTTTTCCATTGTTGTTTGAACAGCCTTAGTCCCTGCCATGGCTCTTTGAATATCCTGCAGCCAGTACAAACAACTAGGTAACAGTGGATGCGGGACTACCTTTTTATGCACCTTGATTTAATAATCAAAGAATTATATGATCTTGACCCGGCCCTGAAAACAGCTGAAACAAACTTTTCCAAAAATAATCTAGACAAGGGTGTATCCTCACTGTATAAATTCCGTAAGTGCTTTTATGAGTTCACACACTGTCTTCTATATACAAATGTGACACAGATCTTCATAATAAAATACACTGTTGCTTTTATATAGAATGTTAGGGCTAGCATTTTCAGTGAGTTAAACTCATCTGGGAAAACAGGGTGAACACACAATTGTACATACTGGGGGAGAGGCATGGTATGAAGTTACTTTTACTTCAGCTTGGATCTCTATATTTTCACATATTGATTAAAAAGCATGTGGCAGTCCATAATGTGCTGGTTTTGAACACCTGATGATAACTTCCATTGCCACTCTAACTTTAGAGAAGGTATATTCTTTTATCAGTGTGGTATGCAATTAACACTAGGCCTCATTATTTTTAGGTAGTATTTGAACTTTCACTCTAAGCATTACCTCAGTAGTCCCATGAGTCAGTGTTATTTCTCTAATAATTGAGGTAGCCCCATAAAACATGACACAAAAACAGGGAAGGGCTTGAATCCCTCTTGCTAATATGAAACGGAATCAGCTGACACATTATGCTGGGAATTGACTGCTGCTAACAACTCTCTGTCATCTCTTGGCAATCCCAAATGCACGGGAAGCAGATGAGTATCTAAGACATTCCATTAAGACTAAATAAGGAAACTATTACTTTTTCTAATAGGAAAAAAAAAACCAAAAACAAACAAAAACCTGAAACTATTGCCCATGACTACCTCATGAAAAGTCCAGCATAGAAGGCACAACATATGGATCCTGAAAAACACAGATAAACAATAGATAACAAAAGTGCTGGTAACTCAACTGTGAGAGAACTTGAAGAGGGAGCTCTGTGAGCACAATGAAGGCTGGAAAGACAGACTTGAAATTCCAGGCAGGGAAATGGACTTCTATCCTTTGATCTCAAAATTATTTGGAAAATGAGACCTGGTATTCATTTTTTCCTAAATAAGCACAATTATATAAAATAAATGTTAAGTTCAGTGATGGATTTTTCTCTTGGTAGAAATAACTCGGAGACTCTATTAACTTCTTAGAATGCGCAATAGAAAATCATTCTTATAATAATAGAATAAAAATGTCAGATTCAATCCCATGAAACTAACTAGATAAAACTATGTCCTGAAATGATGAATCAAATAAATTGTAAATATTTTATTTTACCTGTAATGCAAGGTAAGAAATATTTTTCCTGAGAGCAAGAGATGATGTTGCTTCCAGTAATACAAGCAAGATGAGAAGATAGCTACTGATAAAGAAATTATACATCATTTTTGAAAATGCAGCTGACATGACAGCAAATGCAGTAATAATGACTCAGTTACATGTAAGAGCTATAAAGAGAAATCACACAAGAGCAGAGCTAGGAGGTTAATTATATTCACCACCAAAATCAGACGCAGGGAACCAAGCAAGGAAAAATGTAAAATCAGAAGACCCTGAGTTACGACGCTGATCCATGTTCATGTGTGAATATGTCTTCTGTTTTTCCTCTAGGCAGATAGATTTTACTGTAATGGGGTAGTATCTAAACTTCTTAATCATCTCACTAGATGGATGCTAAGTTTTCAACAACAGGCACCATTAATATGTGTCACTGGTAACTACCTTCTAAAAGTAAACTAATACTTTGTGAAACAATAGTAATTATGAAGGTCTCTGGTTTTCAGTAGTCCTTCAGCAAGGGAAAACAGTTTTGTAGTTTGGATGTATCTGCTCCAAGCACTATCACATGATTGATTTTCTTATCATTAGATTTATACAATCTTTGTATTAAGTGGGCTTTGTGTGAGCCAACCACTGATTTGACTTTTGAGATATAGGTATTCATCTTTACTCACTACATATGCTCTCTGGTATTCTGTCCAGGAGTTTGACATCAACATATTAAAAGAAGGTTATCGCAGTTGCCAGTTTTGAAGCACAACTGCAGCTCCATATTAAGCTGCCCAATTTTTAAGGTGGCAACATCAAAGTATAATGGGCAGGTCTTAAAGAGCCTTGCTTGCTTCAACTGAATCTGCAGCTGACTATGTCAAATTAAGCACCAAGGATAGTTTGACACAAACGAGATCAAACAGCTGCTCTCTAACAAGAACACCTCACACATTAGACTTCTCAATGACACATCAAAGCTCCAAGAACAGAAACAGTTCAAAGCTTTATGCGATTTGACCCAGGCACACCTACAAGAAATGAAGGCTGTACGGTGAAAACCTAAGAATAGGAGATCCAGGTTTTACTGATACACAAGACTAGGAAGTGCTTTTATGAAGAGATAAAATCTGTTCGTGTTCCCATGCATTAGCTCTCCTTTGTAGCTTTGACAGGTGTTCCCCACTTATGTAAAAGAAGCAAATTGCTAGCACATGGGCAGAATGTATTATCCTTTTATTGAGCTGCTCCTTTTATACTCAGGAGACTGTCTTCAATGACAAACTACTTACTCATCAACTGATGATGTTCGCCCCTCAGCTAATGAAACAGAAAACTCCCAAAGTCACCAGTAATGACAAAAATCTTTTTTTATGTTAAAACGACTTTAACTGGTAACTCGAATACGGGAAAGAGTATGTCAGGAGCCCAAAGTGGATCTCTAGAAGAGTAAAGATGATTGCACCTAAGGTAGTAACCAACACTGCACTTTTCTCTCTGCTACACCTGGGAAACAACTACCTGGAAATGTTCTCAATTATTCAAACAGCCACCTGATAGACAAAGGGGTGCCAGAGAACTGATGCAGTTTTTGACTGGCATAGTTTTGCTGTACTAAGCATTTTGACAGGATGTGAAACTTCTGGATCTTTCAGTATTTATTTATGTGTATACACACGCATCCAGTTTACTTGTGGGAAAATAACTGCTTGAGACCAAAAAACCCCAAACATTTCAATAATACCTGAAAGTCTCCCTTAAAGTTTGTCAAACTAATATTAAAAACTGTGATAAAAGGGTTTGAACTAAGAGATTTAGAGGTAAATCTGTTACTATGTTGCATCAACTGTTAAGGTAACAGCTGCAAGCACATAGCCAAAAAAAGGGAAAAGGAAGCTCTGAACAAATGCAGCCTCCTTACCAGTTATCAAAGACATACACGCTTTGTTTTACAACAATACGTGGCCCACTCACACAGGTTTGTTGCCTGAGTGGACACAAGGGGCACTACAAGGGAGTAGGTAGTTATAGCCGAGAAGACGATTTGTTGGGTAACTATTAAACCTCAGGTAAAGGTAACCAGCATTTGCTCTCTGCACAATACTTGGCAACCACTTACTCTTCTTTGCCTCACTAGCAACAAAGACCTGGAAAACTGGGCTAACAGCACTTCCCTGCCTCATGGGGCCAATACCCCAAGGCCTGCATAGCCCTCACATGCAGCACTACTGGATAACCTCCTTCGCTGTGGTGGCAGCTCGGTGCCATGCCTGCAGGCTGCCGGGTTTACCACATCACCATACAGCGGCAGGGCTGCAGGAGAAGCGCTGCTGCCCCTACCCTCTCTGCAAACAGGCCGAGGCAGCAGCAGCCCTGCCACCACGGCCGGGACCACACTGCCACCACCCAAATGCCTCAGCAGTCAGCCGCAGCGGAAACCAACATGGGCCTGACACACGACCCAGAACGTGCCAGAGAAACGCAGGCAGCTGAGGCAGGCCCAGATATACGGCAACACCCCTGAGGTGGTGGGGCTTGGAATGCCACGGGGAGCGCTGGGACACCCGGCCCTGCTCAGCCTACCTCCAGCAGGGCCCGCAGCGCCAGGGCTCCCCGCTGCCTGACCGGCCGAGCGCTCGGCGCTGCAGACAGAACTACGCCCTGCCTTCACCTAGCAACCAGCGGGATGAACAACAGCGCCACAGCCAGTAAATAGGCCTTCCCGCCCTGACAGACAGAAGGCGAGAGCGGCGCCAGCCAATGTGAGAGCAGACAGGCACGGAGGCGGGGCATGGCAGAACCCAATCGAAAAACTTTCCGGCCCCGAGAAAGTGGGAACAAGATGACGCTACAGTCACAGACGGTGTGCTCTTCCTCCAATCAGAGCGTCTTCCCTCATCGCTCTCCCCAGATTGGTTAGCAGATGGCAGGCGGGCCTTAGCACACCCCTTTCCCCAATAGGAAGGTAGCACTTGCATGACAGGCGTTCACATCAGCCAATTATNGCGCGGCGCGGGTCATCGGGACGCTGCTGGGTAAGAGCCGCCCCGCCCCGCCCGCCGCTAGCCTGGGGGCGAGCAGCCCGCCGCCCCCACGGCGCCCCCCTAACCGCGCTGCCCTCCCGCAGGGACCGTGGACAAGCATTCGGTGGAGGTCACCAACTGCTTCTCCGTCCCGCACAACGAGTCCGAGGATGAGGTACGGAGCGCGGGATCACCCACCGTCCTCCGCAGGCGTCCCCGGCGGAGCGGGGCCGGCGCGACGGGCCCGGCTAGCCGGTGGCTCCGCGCCGGCGCCGGCCAAGCTCGCCGGGGCCGTGCCGCAGAGCGGGCGGGGGGGTCTGTCGGTGGGGTGGCTGCTGTGCTTCCCTGCGCTCCCTCTGATGGCGGCGTTAGGGCTTGTGCCTGTGTTGTCCCCCGCTAAGGGCTAAGCGTCCCTGTAACCAGCTGACTTGGTCCTGTCCCGTTTCTCAGGTGGCAGTCGATATGGAGTTTGCCAAAAACATGTATGAGTTGCACAAGAAGGTGTCTCCTAGCGAGATCATCTTGGGCTGGTAAGTTCTTCTGCAAGGACATGCAAGCAGTTGTGTCGGCCCCTTAAACTGCTTGAATTATGTAGTTCTCCTTGTTACAGGCTGAGAAGCAGAAGCACTAATGCTTGTGACAGTAAGATCTTGTTACAGAGTCAGTTGTAAAGCTGCTTCAATTCATAATAGGAAGAGATAGTATTGGAGACTTCAGGGTTTGGTTTTGTTTCTGTCTAACAGAGGTCTCACAGAGGAGTGATGAGTTAGAGAATGCTTGTATGGCTTTGTTAGAACTTAGCCACCTGTAATACAACCTGCACCACAGAATATAACTGGTTAGAAAGAAGGGAGAACACAAAAGAGTAGTTTCAAGTACTGGAGGCCTCAGCAGGAATCAGTGATACCAGCTCAAGCGTGCAGAAGTTCTCTGCTGAGAAAAGGTGGGAGTACTTGTGTGTGGGATGTGAAGCAAGATCAGTAGGATGTTATGGGAACAGTGTCTGTGTCTGAATGTGTGGATGGAGAGCTTTATTAGTCTTTTCATGCTTCTCTGATCCTGCAAAATAGCTCAGTTCTGTTCCTGTGGAGCAAACTTCCTCAGCAACCTTCTAATGGCATGGCAAAGTGCAGTTCTAATGACAGGAGTTTTCCTGTGTATGTGAGAAGCTAATTGCAGAGCAGCTGAAGGAGCCAGATGAACAAGTTATACCTCCTGCAGAGAGATGTTTGATTTGTGGAAGATATACTTGGTTGGTCCAGATTTGTTCGGCATGCTTTCACTTACACAGAAATAAAAGAGTTGGTCCAGAACATAGTGACAGATAACTGAACCTTGGCAGTCTGATGTCAAGCGCACTACCTCTATGGCTGGCAGTACAACCCTGGCCCTGTGCATGTTTTGGGCATGGGTGTGCTCAGCCTGTGATTCCTACAATTCTAGGACAGCTGGCCATAAAACTACAAATTCCCTAGTTAAAACACTTGTATTTACTATGCTTCTGCAGCTCAGTGTTTGGAAATCAGTGTTTTTAGGATACAAACCCGTTAAATGCCAACAATACTAAACACTGGGCACTTCAGTGTTGGAAGAATGGCTCCTCAACCTGTGCTCTTTTGAAGGTATGCAACAGGTCATGACATCACGGAACACTCTGTCTTGATCCATGAGTATTACAGCCGGGAAGCGCACAATCCAATCCACCTCACTGTGGACACGAGCCTCCAGAATTCACGCATGAGCATTAAAGCCTACGTCAGGTACTCTGGGAGGCTGCATTTCTGGGAGGGGAGCTGTGTGAATTACTGAGAGAGACCACATCAGGGTAATGAGAAATGTAGTGAGCTGCCGTGTCTCATTTCAGACAATACTGTGCAGTAGCTAAAACACAGCAGTGAGCTAGGAATCATGGCTTACTTCCCATTGGAGTGTCTTGACCATCGTAGGTAATCTGAAAGACCTAACCGTTCATAAGTCGGTACCTTGTTGGGGTGGAGAATTGTGACTTAATTAACTTTAACAATGCTCTGAACATCTTTGTGACATTTCATGCAATTCATATAGCTAGCATTAATGTCACTAATTTCCATCACACTGTGAATGCTAAACTGTAGTATTGCTCGGCAGTTTATTTATACAAGTTGGAGGATTAGTGCAGTTAAAACAATTGAAACAGCATCTTCTTGATCAGTCAGTCTTCCCCTTAATCCCTTCCATTTTTATCAATTAATAATGGAGATTAAATATGGAGAAATGAAACTACTCCACCTCACTGTTCTTCCCCATACTGGCTGAAGAGCTCTCCTCTTTGTAGCAGAAATCTACTGCTTCTTGACTGTGCATCTTCAAAAAGGAAGCTGTTCCATGACATCTTTCTTACTTAAAGCATAAATGAACTTCAAATATCTTGAATAATAATAAAGGTGTTGAGAGTACTTTGTACTTGAATTTGTCATATTTGTGTTTCTTCCTGAAGTGATTTCTCAAAGAGCATGGAGTATTTCAGAATAGAATATCTGCTCTGTAAGCAAGAAGGAACTGTGGCTAAGAAGATAGTACTTAGCTCTTCATGCATTCATGCTGACAAATGTCAGACCAGCTAGGAGTATTCTTGGATGAAAATGAGCAATTAATAGTGTGCCAGGACTGATTTCCTGTCCTCAGTTATCCACGGTCTTAATAGTGCTGATTTTGGTGAGAATGAGTAACCTACTCGTGTTCACGCTTCAGTGCTAACAGAGATCATTGAGATGGAAACCTCTTGCTTCCTCCCTTGCATATGTCCGTTCTGAAAATGTTTTTTTGTTGTTCTTTTTTTTTTTCCCTAGTGCCCCAATGGGAGTCCCTGGTAAAACTATGGGCGTGATGTTCACACCTCTAACAGTGAAATATGTCTATTATGATACAGAACGGATAGGAGGTGAATGTTTTCTTCCTATTTTGGATATAACCATTGTTGTGACACTGTTTAAATCCTTTTTTTACCCTGGTAAAATTGCTGCCCTGCTGGGAATTAGACTGTCTTGCTGAAGCTGTTGTAAAAATCTTCAAAAAGTTAAGCATTTAAGCTGTTTTCTGTGGCAGTCAGGTTTTTTTCACTGATCCTCCTTTTGCTTTCAGTGGATCTTATAATGAAGACTTGTTTTAGCCCTAATCGAGTGATTGGCTTGTCTAGTGACTTGCAGCAGGTGGGGTCAGCGTCAGCCAGGATTCAGGATACCCTGACTATGGTGCTGCAGTATGCAGAAGATGTATTGGTAAGGCCAGCTTTTTATAAGTCAGCAGATAAATTTGATGTAAGCTTGTGCATCTTGTTTTTCTTTTTATATATTCTCTTTCTGGGCCGTAAACTTACTGAGTTTTACTCACGTTGAAGTGTATGTTTCTTACGCTTAGTCTGGCAAAGTGGCTGCTGATAACACTGTCGGACGATTCCTGATGGATCTTATTAACCAGGTGCCAAAGATTTCACCAGAGGACTTTGAGACAATGTTGAACAGCAATATCAATGTAAGTTTATCATCTAATTTTTTCAGTGTATTGCCAGCAATTTTGAAAACTTGCCACACAGACACAACTTTGTCTGTGATCAAAACAATCTTACCTTTCATACAAATATGTTAATATAAAATACAGCTCTTTCTTGGCAGTAATTTGATGTTTTAAGAGCTGAAGGTGGATAAAGGAGCTCACCATAATAATCTTGCAAGCAACTGCAAATGAGAGAATAAGTTTTAAAGTACTTAGAAATTATGCAAGTAATCTGAAAGCCAGCATCAATTCTTCTTTTAAAGTGAGTGGACAATATGAATTACCAAGCTTAAAGCAGTATGGATTTCAAGGATAACCAGTGACTTGCCTGAGCTGAAGTTCTGTCTCCTTGCGTAACACTTAGGACATGAACAAGTTTTTAGTGTGCTACCTTATTTCTGTAACAGATTTTTAGAAAGCAAAAGCTAAGTTTCTGAATATGTTGTTCACCCACAGTCTGCAAGACCAGAACTAATTTTTAATTTTGCTTATACCCTTTGACTTGCCTGGTTAACATGGGTGAACTCAAGAGTTAAAATTTCACAAGCAGTGTTTTGTATTCTGGGAATACCAAAACCTTCTTCCTGTGACGGAAGCATTCCTCAGGGTAGGACTTTCAGGACTAACAGTAATTCTAGCAGCTGATAGTAAACTGCTTTACAGGTGTTAAAAATTCAACTCCCTAATAGGCTACTATGTTTGTTAATGTTTCTGATCACTGTTTTTTTCCTCCCCCCTCTCAGGACCTACTGATGGTAACCTACTTGGCAAACCTCACACAGTCACAGATTGCTCTCAATGAAAAACTTCTGAGTTTATAAAGAAACTTCTGCCACCCTACACTTCAAAGAGCCCGAAGAATGAGCAGATACACTTTTCTATGGTGTTGTTAGAAATTTCCTTGGACTGTAATTTAATTACCCAGATGACTTGGTATATTTTTATTTCCATTGCCCTGAAAAATCCCTAACGTGGTTTAGGAAATGAAGGGGAACAGCTGCAGCTTAGTTGAGCCCAATATTTTAAAATGGAATACGTGAATCTTTTGTCTCCTGGGTTTATCTACTTGTATAACAAAACACAGCTTTATTGTAAGAATGTATTTGAAATAAAAGTTCCATTGCAATGGCAAGAATGGGTTCTGTCCAGAAAAAACTGTTCTCATTTATTGTATAATGAATCCACTTTTGAAAGAAAGAGGGGATAACATGACATCAGGAAAGAAAACTAGAGTGGATGCAAGTCAACTCCAATTCTGCAGACTTCATTACAGGGTTTTTTTTTCCCCAACTGTTAAAGCACACTGAAAGCATGGCTTCTTGTGTTGCCCATAATATGCTCTTCCATGGAAGACTACAGAATGGTCACTGGTTTATTAGTGGTGCTGTGTATGTGCCCTTCGGCAGGGTACTGACAGAGTATGAGACAGTGAATTCGGTTAACATTACGGTATTATTTCTATGCTTATCTGATGCTTTATGAAAGGAAATCAAGGTCAATAGCATTAGCTCCTCATAAAGTGGGGTTCAGAGAATTAAACCAGCAACGGCGTTCATGGTTAAAAGGCTTGGAAAAGCATTTGTGGCTGAACAAGTGTGGCTACTGGAGCTTCCATCTTTGCAAAAGAAGAAAAGCACAGCAAAACTATACTTCATGAAGTTTTGAGGTTAAAAGATAATCAAATAGGAATTTTCTGTTTCATGACCCTGTAGTGCTGGTAGAATTACGTGAACGGAAGCTTCCTATTTTCTCCCCAAACTATTTCATGTTAAACGAGTTCTAGCTGAAAGAAAGCCAACACCAATCTAAGCTGTAACTTTTTAGTCTCAGCCAGTAACATTACCTTTAGAAGTTGTTCAGCTGTACTGAGGAGGTTTTGCCTTACTGAGTCAAAGTGTCCCTCTTCTACAACATAACTGTTCCTACCTGATTACTAAGGACTATTTCTGATGCCTCACATCTGTTTTGGTAAATGAATTTGAAATGTTAGCCTGCAAAGCCAGTGTTCCCAAAGTAATTTTGGTGCTAATTTGCCAGATAAATCCAAGAATGGGACTCTGGTTACAAATCTGTAGATCCTGTACTGGTTGCTCCAATCTGGAGAATTCCTCCAGTGACTCAATGCTAAATTCTAAGTTCTAATTGCAAGGACAAGGTATGTGAAAATTGAAGGTATAGCAAAGATACTCATCTCTTTGAAAATGTTACTCACGAGCATTAAATAAGTGTTAAAACTCAGATCTTGTTTTTTATTAGTCTGAATAAAAATGTTTTGTTTTCCCTTCTCTTCTTCAAACTTAATATTCATAACTTCAGCCATTTAATTATTTCACAAATTTTCAGGTCAAGGTGTTTTCTAAAGTAAGCCTTGAAATAGGTGGAGGCAAAGAGCAAGCAGCAAAGCTGGATAAGTCTCTACTGCAAAAAAGTTGCGGGGCAGAGAGGGGAAAGCATAGTATTCTTTCCCCGATCTCTCCTCTGGAGTAAATTTGCTATTCCTTGTTAGGAAAACTGATAAAATGTAAGACGAAAGATTTTAAATGCTCTACAAGTTTAATAGCTGTGCTATTTAATAAGCTGCTGTGCACAAAATGCTAAGTTCTGAGAAGAAAGATCAATTTGTGATCATTGATATAGAAAAGGTACTGTGGAATTTGCCAGTCCTTGCAAGTACCTGAAGACTAATGATGATATGTCATAAGGGACTGGGGTTATGTCTTCCTAGGTAGAAAGATGGACTGCAAAGCAGAGGTGTCAGATGAGACCATAATCCATAGTTTCCGTTGCATGCCAGACAGCAGTGACAAATGCTTGGAGTTGGAAAAAAGTACTTGCTCTTTTAAAAACTGTATGTGATCCCATCCATTCTGTCCCTTTTTACTGGTTGAACAGCACATTGTGAACCTCACTTTGATTCTGGAATTTTAAATGCCTGATTTCAAATTTCAGTGGCCAGTCTTATGAAGGACAATATTGCAAACACAAACGTAATGCATCATTTTGCTTAATTGTAAAGCCTGGGCTGTATTATTACCTAGGAGGCATTCCTCCTCTGGAGTTTGAAAAGCTAGACAGGAATTCCTAAAGGTATTTTAATTCAAATTGTTCCACTTTACAGAAATCTATCTAAAAACTTGAAGTTCAATAGAAAATCTGGTGAGAAAAGCCTGGAAGTCAAGAAACATGACCAAGGATTTCAAGCTTTAACTTGCTATTGATTTGTAAACCACACATTTCTTGGATTTATTAGGGAACTTTTTCCTTTTTTTGTTTGTTTAGGATGCATTGCTCGAAATAACTCTTGACAAAGTCTAGCTTTAAATAATTGAGATAGTTCTCTGGGTATGCTTCTATATACACTGTATATTATATTCAGTCATATTAGTGTCCTCACTAATATAATGAAAAAATTTTCTGTCCTCTGTGACATGTTAAGCCTTTTTCTTTTCTTAGATGGCTTCTCTGAATGAGTACAACTTCACTGGACATTACTGTATCACATCTTTATTTCTGGTGATGTGCATGTTTTTCTGGTAAGTATTAGGCTTTAAAATACCTTGGTTAAATAGCTCTGTTACTAGCTCCTAGTGCTCAAGTATTTAATTGTTCAAATGAAGTTTGGTTTTTTTTTTTTTTTTGTATCCTGGCTTAGTTGAGCTGATCATAGGTTTTCACCTCAGCACAAAGTTCTCCTTGAAAACTTATTTTCCTCAATACACATAACAACATTTAGAACAGAGTTTACCATTACAATTGATTCTCTTGTTCCCTTCGGGTATACTGCGTACCTTAGAAAAGTTGGAGGAATGTATAAAATCAGTCCACCTTGTTGCCTTGGACCCTTCTCAGACATGTAATCTCAGTCAGGCTCAACAAAGGAACAGAGTTTCAGCAAAGCATCTCTTGGCAGCACAAAGAGGCAATGAAATCTTGTGTTTTTTCAGTGAGCATGGTGACCTCTCACAACCCACAGTTTAATTAGCATGCAGACATTACACATTGTTCTGACATCTTCCTAGCACAGTAAGACTGTGCTTGTTTGTATCTTTGAGCAAGTGCATGTAAAACAAACAAGCACATGAAAATACGCTGTGTTACTTATCAAAATTGACACTTGCATGATGAACTATTTTTAACAGAAATGCCTTCTTAAAATTGCAGGAGGGAGCTGGTAATACTCCAGTATTTCTTAACTGATGACAGTCTCAGCAGTAGAAAGAAGGTGGTGTACCACAATGGAAACTGCAGACACCTCATGATAATTAGTTTCCCAGTGCTCTTCAAGAGATATTAGTGGATAGGCAGTACACAACAGTCGGGTTTCATGTGACTGCTGTCAGGTACTTAGGATCGATGCTGCACATAACTTCTGGTGGTGGTGGTGGTGATTAGGATTAGAATAAGATCTAAAGAGAGTCTTTGCAGACAGTATTATGTTACTGTCAGTTTGCTGGTTAAGCTAAAAAGCAATTGAAATTTGACATTCTAAATCCATGTGACTGAAGAAAAGGGCTTATAGTATGCGTTTCTCTGGGTAGGGAAAGAAGTTCATGCTGCTAATTTGGTGTGTTTAACAGACACTTCATTGTTGCCATCTCCTCTGGTTCCCCATGTCCACTAACTTTACCTTAGAAGGGGTTTCCTGAATCACAAATTCACTTCTTTCCTGTCTTGACCAACCATATCTTAAGTTCTGTTTTAAATATACCTAAATATAACTCCTCTGTCCTTACTAAAGTTCTTATTTCATGCTCTTCCTGGTATTTATACATAAGCTGTTATAGGTAGCCATCATACTGTAGCCTTCATTTTTCTAGAGGTACTAAGATTTATCTCCTTCCTTCTGACATGCTGTCTATTCTTTGATCACTTGCTCCCACTTTAAATTTAATTTCAGTCTTTCTCAAACTTGAGTTGGTAAAGACCGTACCTAATATCAGCATATAGATCAATGAATATAAGAATACATTAATACTTTCCCATTATAAACCCCTTGTTTGCTTCTTGGTGTCTGTCATGTAGTGTGATTGAGCACCCCAATCTCTTGCCCCTGGTGTCCTTTGCAGCTGAACTCCAACTTGCCAGGAAAATTATTCATTCAAATGCATGACCTGACACTATGACACTTTTTAATTAAAAAAAAAAAAATCTAGATCCACGTATTCCTCGTGGTTTGGATTATTCTCAGTATTGGTGACACCTCAGAGTTTTGTCAGCAGGTATCATTAGTTTATTTCTAGCTTTTATGCCCTACTTGGTTAAGAAAAAGCTTGTAATTGATCCCAGACCAATGTAACAGAATTCTACAAATTCCCTTTCCAACACAGCCTTTGTTCTTTCTTACAAGTTGTTTATCCTTGCTCATGCTAATTCCTGTCTTATGCAGTTTAACTAATTATTTGTCCTTGTCGAGCCTTCTGTGGATGTCCAAGTGGTTTATACTCATTTAGAACATACATTGTGTCAAACTGACCCAGTATATCCAGTGATTGATCTTTGATAAGCCATGTGTTTGGTTGTAAGCCTTGGAAAGTGGAGATAAGACTAATTGTTCTATATTGTTGAGAAAAACAAACAGATTTTACTATCTGCAATTTGATACTTAAAAATATAATCCTTGCTGCCAGAGTTACAATTTCATTTGCTGATTATTTCCGTATACTGGAATGAAGGTCACTAAATTTGCCTTGTTAGTTGAGTCATTTCAGTTTCTTGGCAGAATACTTAAGTCTGCTGCGAAGAGGAAGTAGTGTTTTGGTGTGTGATTTTGTGAACCTGTGGACATATGCCATCTATTAGTAACTCACCTGAAATGTATGGTTTTAATCCTAAGGATTAAAAAGTTGATGGTGAAAAACATTGGACATGCTGCTCTTTTGAGCAGGCTAGCAGAACAACCTGCTGTTCTTCCGTGCTTTGAGGAAGGGCGAAGCTTGTATTTTTGGTGTGGTCCCATGCAACAGAACTAGAGATCCTGGTGGCAACTCAGTTTTAAGGTTTCTGTGAAATCTTAATGTTTGGACTGCAGTGGGTGGAGCCCTAACATGACTCACTGGGTAGTGACTCTCACTTGAGCAGCTAACCAAACACACGTCTCTTCCTGAAGCGATCTGAACTTGCCCTGCTCCGTGTGCACATGGAAGGTTAACTCAACATCTAACTTTGACTATCTGCATTTTAATTACTGCAGTCACAAGGTAATGTAACAGGAAAAGTATTTTTAGTACATGATTTAGACTTGGATCACTGCAGTATCCTGTTGGTTTGTTATACTTTGACCTATGGTTCAAAGCTGACTAGATCTTGTTGCTTACGACAAACTGTGGGAAAGTTGTTTTTTTTTTTTTAATTTAACTGTATTGGCTGAAATAGAACATCAAAAGTAATGCTTCATATTATTTAAGTGGGAAATAATGTTCCAACTAGGATACAAAGCACAGGTCACTAAAGCATTGCTGCTTCTCTATGTCACCAACAATAAATTACTCTGAAATAAAGAGTTTTGTTTCAGCTCTGTTGATAGCACTCAGTCTGCATGGCTATGTAGTTGAGAGCCAAGTCCCTCCAGACCAGAATTCTGTCCAGTATCATCTCTTAGCAGAAGATGCAAGGATATTACAAGAGAAAAGAGCAAGAGTCTGTCTCCCAGCTTCACTAAAGTGGAATTTTCTAATAGCGAGAAGTTGCCTTGACTCTGCATGGGGTTTAAGAAGCTTTCCTAAATGTGCTGGCTCCAGCTATAGTAACAAGCCAAGTGATTTCCTGAAATATAGAGTGAAATTAGATGACCACAATGGTTCCATTCCATGCTTTAAAAAAGTCATTCCAGATATTCTTATTAACATATAAACATGCAACGCATTTAACAGATTCTTCAGACATACTCAGTTTTGTTAAGATGTTTTCTCTTGTTATTTTCCCACTTATTTGTGAAATCAGATTCTTCCTTTCCTGAATAGCTGAAATCCAAACAGTCCACTAAATGAAGAGATAAAGAATTGTGTATTTTATAAGTGTACTTGGTTCCCATGGAAACAGGGATTTAAATATATACCTGTCCTGAAAGAAATGTGCTTAACAGAGCTGAAATAAAGTTGACATACACTGGGAGTGTCAGCTGAAGAATACTGTGAGGATTAAATTTTTAAAGCTGCTCCTGATGTGTTCTGGGCAGACAAGGGAAAACAAGCCAGATTTTGCTGAAGATAGGTCATTTATGAGATTCTTTATGTAGCTTTAGGTGCTTTTCATTTGAAATGGGCAAGCATGGTAAATTATTACCCACCTATTTTCTGCTGCCTGCACTTAATGCTGTTTTACAAATAGAACAGTGACTGTTGTTTCATCTAGAGCTCAAGTGCTGCACCAGGTTACAGGAAAAAAATGGTTTGCATTTTAATGGTCTCTGAACTCCTAACACGTTTATCAGAAAAAAGTTCTTTTGAATAATCTCAGGTAACTAGTGCATAATATCCTAGGTGGATCCTTCATAAATTATATCTTGCTGGTCAGAATCTCCAATGAATGATTAACCACCAGGTAATTCTGTGTATGTAGTGTCTGTTCTAAGTATAATATGAATAAACATTACAGTAGACAGAAACAAAACGCTAAGTGCACTTCCCACAATTGCATACAAATAACTATAATTAAGATTTCTTTCTAGAGAAAGGTATGTAGTAGTCAGAACAATCTTACCTTTATGCCCTCTTGGGACCTAGATCCTAAGTAACTACATGAAAAGGAGCACCTCCTCCAGCTCCACTTACATCTTTTACATACTTTGCGTTTTACACACTGTTCTGGTGGCCCAGATGACTTGGATGACTACCTGCCAGCTACTGAATGATGATCTCAATCTAAAGACTCATGTGTTACTGGCTAACAGACTCGATTTAGAGCTACGTGCATTAGGGCTGAGGTCCATTGCAGTGATGCTGCAGGGAAACTGCAGTGTGGACTTCTCCCTTCCTTTCCTAGGCGGGTGGTTAAGGTCTCCCCTGGGATGGCAGCTAAAGGGTCCCGTGGGATGGCACGGCCTGCCGGTTCCCGTGTTGAATGCTTCCCCTGACACAGCTCCACTGGCAAGTCGCTCTGCGTTTCTGAGGCACTTGCGTCTTTGAACTTACCTCTCAGCCGTTCTGAAGGAGAACTGGGCATACTGCAGCTTTCCTTCAGCAAGATGGGGCAAACCTGCACAGATAGGAAAGGGGTCCTGGGTCAGCAGGGCGATCACCACCGAGAGCCGCTGCCGGCCTGCCTCGGCCCTGCCGGCACTCGGGCGCGGCGCCCCTGCCCGCGGGGAGCGGGGCCCGTGGGCCGGGCCGGGGCGGGCTCGGTGCCGGGGGCGGGGCAGGTGCCGCCCGGCCCCACAGCCTCCATTTTGCGGTGTAGCTGCGGGAGAGAGGCCGGAGGCTCCGCAGGTTTCCCCTCAGGTGAGGCAGCCGGCGGGGAGGGCTAGGCCGGCTGCGACTCGCGCGCACCCCTCGCCTCAGGCCGCGGCCCGGGCGGGTCTCCTCACACACCGCCTTTAGGGGACGGGACTCGGCCCCAGCCCCGCGGCGCCCTGCGGTACGGGCGTGCTGGAGCTCGGGGCGACCCGAGCGGCAGCCCGGGGCAGAGGTCCCGGAGCCGCGGGCGCCCGCCCGCCCGGGGCTCGGGNTTCTGTGAAATCTTAATGTTTGGACTGCAGTGGGTGGAGCCCTAACATGACTCACTGGGTAGTGACTCTCACTTGAGCAGCTAACCAAACACACGTCTCTTCCTGAAGCGATCTGAACTTGCCCTGCTCCGTGTGCACATGGAAGGTTAACTCAACATCTAACTTTGACTATCTGCATTTTAATTACTGCAGTCACAAGGTAATGTAACAGGAAAAGTATTTTTAGTACATGATTTAGACTTGGATCACTGCAGTATCCTGTTGGTTTGTTATACTTTGACCTATGGTTCAAAGCTGACTAGATCTTGTTGCTTACGACAAACTGTGGGAAAGTTGTTTTTTTTTTTTTAATTTAACTGTATTGGCTGAAATAGAACATCAAAAGTAATGCTTCATATTATTTAAGTGGGAAATAATGTTCCAACTAGGATACAAAGCACAGGTCACTAAAGCATTGCTGCTTCTCTATGTCACCAACAATAAATTACTCTGAAATAAAGAGTTTTGTTTCAGCTCTGTTGATAGCACTCAGTCTGCATGGCTATGTAGTTGAGAGCCAAGTCCCTCCAGACCAGAATTCTGTCCAGTATCATCTCTTAGCAGAAGATGCAAGGATATTACAAGAGAAAAGAGCAAGAGTCTGTCTCCCAGCTTCACTAAAGTGGAATTTTCTAATAGCGAGAAGTTGCCTTGACTCTGCATGGGGTTTAAGAAGCTTTCCTAAATGTGCTGGCTCCAGCTATAGTAACAAGCCAAGTGATTTCCTGAAATATAGAGTGAAATTAGATGACCACAATGGTTCCATTCCATGCTTTAAAAAAGTCATTCCAGATATTCTTATTAACATATAAACATGCAACGCATTTAACAGATTCTTCAGACATACTCAGTTTTGTTAAGATGTTTTCTCTTGTTATTTTCCCACTTATTTGTGAAATCAGATTCTTCCTTTCCTGAATAGCTGAAATCCAAACAGTCCACTAAATGAAGAGATAAAGAATTGTGTATTTTATAAGTGTACTTGGTTCCCATGGAAACAGGGATTTAAATATATACCTGTCCTGAAAGAAATGTGCTTAACAGAGCTGAAATAAAGTTGACATACACTGGGAGTGTCAGCTGAAGAATACTGTGAGGATTAAATTTTTAAAGCTGCTCCTGATGTGTTCTGGGCAGACAAGGGAAAACAAGCCAGATTTTGCTGAAGATAGGTCATTTATGAGATTCTTTATGTAGCTTTAGGTGCTTTTCATTTGAAATGGGCAAGCATGGTAAATTATTACCCACCTATTTTCTGCTGCCTGCACTTAATGCTGTTTTACAAATAGAACAGTGACTGTTGTTTCATCTAGAGCTCAAGTGCTGCACCAGGTTACAGGAAAAAAATGGTTTGCATTTTAATGGTCTCTGAACTCCTAACACGTTTATCAGAAAAAAGTTCTTTTGAATAATCTCAGGTAACTAGTGCATAATATCCTAGGTGGATCCTTCATAAATTATATCTTGCTGGTCAGAATCTCCAATGAATGATTAACCACCAGGTAATTCTGTGTATGTAGTGTCTGTTCTAAGTATAATATGAATAAACATTACAGTAGACAGAAACAAAACGCTAAGTGCACTTCCCACAATTGCATACAAATAACTATAATTAAGATTTCTTTCTAGAGAAAGGTATGTAGTAGTCAGAACAATCTTACCTTTATGCCCTCTTGGGACCTAGATCCTAAGTAACTACATGAAAAGGAGCACCTCCTCCAGCTCCACTTACATCTTTTACATACTTTGCGTTTTACACACTGTTCTGGTGGCCCAGATGACTTGGATGACTACCTGCCAGCTACTGAATGATGATCTCAATCTAAAGACTCATGTGTTACTGGCTAACAGACTCGATTTAGAGCTACGTGCATTAGGGCTGAGGTCCATTGCAGTGATGCTGCAGGGAAACTGCAGTGTGGACTTCTCCCTTCCTTTCCTAGGCGGGTGGTTAAGGTCTCCCCTGGGATGGCAGCTAAAGGGTCCCGTGGGATGGCACGGCCTGCCGGTTCCCGTGTTGAATGCTTCCCCTGACACAGCTCCACTGGCAAGTCGCTCTGCGTTTCTGAGGCACTTGCGTCTTTGAACTTACCTCTCAGCCGTTCTGAAGGAGAACTGGGCATACTGCAGCTTTCCTTCAGCAAGATGGGGCAAACCTGCACAGATAGGAAAGGGGTCCTGGGTCAGCAGGGCGATCACCACCGAGAGCCGCTGCCGGCCTGCCTCGGCCCTGCCGGCACTCGGGCGCGGCGCCCCTGCCCGCGGGGAGCGGGGCCCGTGGGCCGGGCCGGGGCGGGCTCGGTGCCGGGGGCGGGGCAGGTGCCGCCCGGCCCCACAGCCTCCATTTTGCGGTGTAGCTGCGGGAGAGAGGCCGGAGGCTCCGCAGGTTTCCCCTCAGGTGAGGCAGCCGGCGGGGAGGGCTAGGCCGGCTGCGACTCGCGCGCACCCCTCGCCTCAGGCCGCGGCCCGGGCGGGGCTCCTCACCCCCCTGGCCGGGTGCCTGCCCTCCCGGTGCGGAGTGGGGTCACCTCAGGAGAAGTAAGTAGAGTAATACCTGCCTCCGCCCGCAGCCGTGCCTCACCGGAGGGCTCGCCGCGCCGGCCCGGGGCTGGCGGCTGAGGGAGTGGGGAAGAGGCCAGGGCGATACGTGACCGCCCTTCCCGTCCCGAAACAGAGGGGGCCGGCTGCAGGCGGGGCGGTGGCGGCCCCACCGGGGTCCTTTAAAGGCTCCGGGGGCGGGGGTGGCGCTGGCGGGGGCGGCCTCGGCTGGGGCGCAGGTGTGCGCGGGCGGTGCCTCCTCCGCTCCGCCGTGTGCGGGGCCGGGCCTGGGGGGTCCCCGTGGGGATCGGGCTGCGGCAGCAGAGGGGAGACTTCTCTGTTTGTACCTGCGAACTCCTGACCCACACGCCGAGTTTAGCGCTTCCCCTGATGTGGCACACCCCCCCAAAAAAAGAGACACCTCCCCTCAGATTTGGATTCCAGCCCACAGAGGAGACCCGGCGGGTGCTGGCGGGTGTTGCGTCCCGGCAGCCGCCCGTGGCCGGCGCCGCCGCTGACTCACCCGCGGTCGGGCTGTGACAGCGCCCGGCCCGCCGCTTCACCCACCCCCGGCCGGGGAAAACGGGGTGGAACTTAAAATCTGATGGGCAAATCTGTTGCTATTTCGGTTATAGCAGAGCCTGTGAGGATGCTTACGTGGAGATAAGTGATGCCGTGCACTACAGCAGCGTCAGGCCAGTGTTTGCAAAGTACTTAATGTTGTTTAAGTGACTTAATCTATCTCCTGGAAAACATCGACGTAGTGAAAGCTGTTTGAGTAAATGTTGCTGTCTGGTCATAGTGAGTTTTGAAGAGACTCTTGTAACTGGTGTCAGAAGCAAGTCTGAATTCCCAATTTAGCATCATGTCCTTTGAATTATAAAAAGCCTGAAGTAATTGAAGCAGTGGTCCTTATTTGACCCTTTTATTACTCTAATTTTTTTTTTTCCAATTAAAAAAAAAAACAAAACAAAACCAGCAGCTAGATCAAGCAAATGCAAAAATAACATTTTTATTTTGTTTTTGTAATTCAGAAGAATGACAAATAGGAATCAGGGTCCTGTTAAGAGGGGAATGATTAAATGAACCACAATTCCCAGTACCTGGCCCAAGAGAACTCGCATCACAAATTGAATCCTAGAAAAGGAACTGATACAATAAAAGTAAGGAAAGCGTTAAACAATTCATTGGTGCACTGTAAGTCACAGGTTTACATGGGTGGTTAATTTGCTAATCAAAAATACGACATAGCCTTGATGGCTTGTTTTCTTGAAAATGAGATGTTGGAAACTCATGCCTTAAAAAGCTTTTTGCCAGAATGTGTTTGCTAGGAAATCAGAGACACAGCTGAAAACTTAAATTCATTCTAAATTAAGTGTCTTATCAGTAAGTTTAAAATTTTGTATATTTAAATATGGTTAAAAGATTGTTGGGTCTCATTTATTGTACAAATTAAACTTTTTACAGCTGTTTAAACAGCTGAGTTGCCATCACTAGCTGTTGATTTTGCATCATGAAAAACATTGTACAGTGGAAATGATACAATGCACCTCAACAAGTTTTACAAGCTTTACAATCCTGTCTTCTTAACGATGTAAGTTTAGTTGAATTATATGAAGCTGAAAAGCTGAAGAAGTGTTTGTTTGTTTTTTAATATTCAGTTTTACTGACACAATATTTTCCTGTAAGCGGAAAAAGTGAAACTGAAATCGGAAGGAAGTGTTGCTGGTCATCTTATTCCTGAAAGGAGCTACAATTAGTGTTAAAGTCAGAAATACCAAAAGAAATGTGCTGTTGAAAGCCAAATTTAAAGTCCATTCAAGCAGCTGTCAGTAATAAATGCTGTACAGGTATGGGTTTAAGGTGTTTCTTCTTAGGGAAATAAACAGCTGTTACCAGTGTTTATGATTAAAGCATACATTTACAAATACACCTCATGTTGTTCTTCCTCCTTTACTTATTTGGAAGTGATGATCCAAGTTTATCAGTGTGAGACTACATAGCTGTGCTTCTCTGCAAGTTGGTTTGGGCTTTTATTTGAACTAACCTACTTGAAGTTTTCATGTTTTTCACATTAAGTCTCAGATGTTTAATTCTATGACCACCTATTGCCCTAATGGTCCAATGCAGTAAGAATTTTGCTTTCAAAATTAATTTATTTTGGCCAGTGAATGCCTAGAAGCAAATGCTCTATTGCATTAATTTTTCTATTTCCTGTGTCCTTTGATTTGTGCAGCTAAGGTGCATACTGTCTTAGAAACATGCCGTGAGTAACTCCCAGGCCCTGATCAGGCAATCTGGCTGGTTAGCATTAACATGATTTTTTTTCCTGACTTTAAATGTTTTGTAACCTGGCTAATGGCCTCGAAACTCCCTACCCAACTGGTTGGCAACATGGGGAATGATCTCTGTCCCGTTCTGTTCCCTAGGCCCCTCTATTAAAAATGGAACTAAAATAAACAGTTAGTGGCAGGAAACAGAAATCTTCTACACAAATGAAACAATGCTGGGGGATTACATATGTTTCTATGAAATTGTCATTTTACACGTGATAGATAAGGTACTGCTCTTCTCACAGGAGCTACCTCTGTGAGTGGAGGAGTGCAGAGGGATGGGAGGCAGGTGCTTGGTGCAGTGTGGGACTGGGGCCCTGCTCTAGACTGACTCTTTTGTTTCTGTTGTGGCAAAGGGCTCACCCCCCACCTGCTGGCAACTCTAAGTATATCCTGTATTTGAGAGTTCTTTTTGGAGTTTCAAGCCTCTTACCATGCTTCAATGTCTATCTGACCTTAAATAAGAGTCGTAGACCTTAAATAAGAGTCGTAGTTAATTACAAAGTTGAAAATGCTTCCCTTCTGAATCCTGCTTGCTATGGTCATATGTATAAAAAAAGGAAAGGTTTTGTTGGTTTAATAGCTGGCAAGTACTCCTGAGCAATTCTAAACCTACTAAACGTATTGTTCAAGTGATTTAACAGGTAATCAGCAAGTAAATAACTACTACAAACTCATATGTAGTGCCTTGACAGTGAAAATATCTTTTTTCTCCCAGAATGTCATACCCGGGTTATCCCCCTTCTGGCGGCTACCCTGCTTTCCCTGGTTATCCTGTAAGTATGGCTCTTGAATGTGTTGCATTCCTAATGTATTTATATTCTGTGAATACCCCTACTTAGTGTGCTTTGTGTGTGTGCAAATAGTAGCTGTCAGATCATATACAGTATTTTCTAGAGATTATGGTCTTTGTTTTTGTCTATATATCCCTGAGGATGACTTTACAGTTGTCTCATAAGAATTCCAAGAAGGAAGTTTAGGATTTTTTTTTTTTTCTTCATGTTGCCCGTTGTACCAGAAGGGTTTTTGATTGTTTGGTCTTGTTTTAGTTTATCTTTGTCTTGTGAATTTGGTCTTTTTTTATATAGCTAACTATCTCAGCAAATCTTTTTTTTAAAGTATCAGTCATTCTTAAATAAATATGAGGGTCTTTATGTACAGGGTCAGAGGTAATCTCTGAAGCAATCTCTACCACAGTCTCTACCAAATATGCCACATACCCGTATCCCAGGATTTACAGAGATGCTGAACAAACTTCAGTGGCCATTACCCTGAGGAAGAGCTTGGAATGCTTTACTCAAGTAGCCCAGCTTTCATATGACACCAAGTAAATATTTTTCTGAGGATAAAGGACATGTATCTTGACTTTGACCCCCTATCCTTCAGCCCTGGGACTTTATTCCACCTTCAGCTCATGACTAGATGGACTAAAAATTCTAACAAAACTTAATGGAAGGCTGGAATGTGTCAGGTGTGGCTGATACTGCAGTCTTTTTGATATGCCTGCATTGTTTTTCAAAACTAGATGCAACTGTGTGCTCTTATTAGTATGGCACTGATCATACTGTAATTGTGGGAATTTTATACGGTCTGTGTTTTACGTAGTACAGAACTAGACTTAAGCACGGAGCTCAGCCCGAATCCCACTAAGCTACTGAAAAGCTATAAATACATGCAATATATAAAAATACATACATATAAATACATGTAATAAATTCTCTGATTATTTTGCTTTACAATTTACCCTTACTCCCTCTGAAACACTTAAGTCAGTCAAACTAAAGACAAACATGTTATAAGCCAGACTTTCTTAACTCTAGGATTTCTTCCCCCCCCACCCCTCCCAAGGTTCTGGTGAACCCTCATGATTATAGCTGTAATTTATTTTTAACTACACCTGAAAATATTTTTTTTTTCTTAGATAGCATCTAAAATATAGCCAACTTCAATGGATTAATTTAAAAGACCCTTTAGATTTGATATCAACAATTCTAGGTTTCCTAGTCTCATTGATGATGCCCAAAGTGATAACCAGTGCAAAAAACCAATATGAAATTATTTTCTTCTGCAATGGTGATAGTTATCTGAGCGGGGCTTTTGAGGATCCTAATTTTGGGTTTGTGAATCTAAATTCCATTAAAATCTTCTTGTTGAGTCTGGCAGAGAAGGGTTAGACTGTATCGTTGGGGAAGAGAATATTATATAGCCTGGGCCCAGTAATCTGGGGTTAAAAATCTTGGAGCAACCAAACCCAAGGAGAATGTTTGGGCTACTTTACTGCTTTGCAGTTTATTTCTGTTTTCTGGGCTCAAGAATGAGTGTGTACTGTATGTAATGTGTGACCCATATTTCTAAAGCTAGTCAGTAAAGACGATTCCCAGCACGTGAGTAATGAGTCCATACGTTATGCTTTGTTATGAAGCTGATTTTAAATACCTGATTTTTAAGATCAAGCATATGACTTTTAACTTACAGGGTTTTTCCTTGGAGATCCTGGTCATTCAAGTATATATTTCTAAAGGATGTTAATGCTAATAGCAACCTTTGTGATACGACTGTAAGTCATACATGTAGCAGAACAAAAGGCATATAGATGTTTCACTTGTTCTTTTTATTTAAAATCTGTAATAAGCGTTCAGTCTGACTCAGTGGTCCAGATTTAGTCACTGAATGTACATGCTTTATAACCTAGATTGCAAAGGAAATGGAAAAAAAAAAACCCCACCCCGCCTCTTCTAAGTTCTCACTGTGTAATACTTGAAAATACTCGTTGTGCAAGAGAGGTAGAAGTTTCAAGGATACTAAGCTCTTAAAAGCCCTATAAAAACAGGAGGTGACCTCCTAATGATTCATAGAGAGCAAGCCTAGCTGAGCTCACCTCTTACCTATGCGGGATAGAAGTAGCAGCTTTCCAGTAAAGGACCAGAGGTCCTAGTGGTTGAGAAGTCGAACGTGCCACAGTGGTGCGTGTCCCTGGGGAGGAAGGCTAATGATATACCAGGCTTTAGCAAGAGTGAAGCCTGCAGGTCAAGGGAAATTATTATTCCTCTGTGCTTAGTGTTCATAAGGCCACATCTGGAATACCATGCCTAGTTGTGGCCTCCCAGTACAACAGAGACGTGGACAAACAGGAGCATGTCTGGGGAGGGCTGCTCGCCTGGAGAAGAGAAGCCTAAGTGGAGATCTGTTCACTGTTCTGCTATGTAAGAAGGAGTGATAGAGACACTGGAACCAGATGCTTGTCAGAGATATACAGTGAAAGGGCAGCTGGCAACAACCACAGGCTGTAATTGTAATTTGATTTGAGGAAACCATTGATCACCATGAGAGTAGTCAGACACTGGAACAGGGGCCCAGAGAGGCTGTGGATTCACTGTTCCTCGGAAATACTGAAAACTTGACAAGGCCTTGTGTGACCTCATCTAACTCTGAAGCTGGCCCTGCTTTGAAGGTGGGTGCCTTCCACCCTACAGCACTCTGATTCTGTGTCAACATGGGAGAAGCATCAGAAAACCCAACCAGGAGGCCCTCATCCAGGCTTCAGGAATTCTGCTGCTGCCACTTCAAGTGCTGAATCTAATTATATAATTCAAGTTATTATACAGATGGACATTTTTGTAGCTTGAGAGTTTTTACTCTAATGTCCTATTAGCAGGCATACAGACATCCCATTTTTGTGTTTCAGCCTACAGGACAAGAGTCTGTCTATCCGCCAGCCGGTCAGTACGCCTACCCCGCTGTTCCCGGAGGATACCCTCCGGCAGGAGCAGGGACCTATCCTGCAGCACCACCGAGTGCTGGATATCCAGGGACAGCAGGATATCCTGCCCCGGGGGGCTACCCTGCCCCTGGGGGCTACCCTGGAGCTCCCCAGCCTGGAGGAATGCCACCTTATCCTGGAGGTAAGATCCTTTGTTAGAGTACCCCTCGGCAGTGATTTCTGGTGTAACCAATTCCCTGTGCTTGGTGGAAGTAGTAAAGAAAAGTCGCTTTGTTCAGCAGTCGATTTAGGCGGCAGCATGTATGCAGCCAGATTGCTATCTAGCAGGAAATACCTGCATGCTAACAGCAGGGCCTTGATGGTTTCGGGCCACTGCACAGACACAGAAGAGAAATTAGTCTCTTGCATTGCTCTGCTCAATAACCTGGTTCATGTTGTGTCAGAAGTACAAAACATTAAGCGTGCTAAGGTCTTTCTTTGTCTCCTAGCTCCTACAGGCCCTGGGTTTGGTGTGCCTCCTGCTGGCACTGGCTTTGGTGGCTATCCGCAGCCTCCTGCCCAAAGCTATGCTGGAGGTGGACCAGCACAAATTCCAGGTATGTCGTATATAAGAAACTTTAAGCATCCAAGGTTAAACCAAGAGATCCCAGAATAGGTAGTACCAAATCAGACCCTTACCTTTGTTACTTTTAGCTGTTGAGGTTTGTATGCTGTACACCTCCTACCACCTTTATTGACAAGACCACTGAAGAACTGATGAGAACCATCTCTATAGGTGCTACATCCAAAAGGGATGGCTGTCACTGATTAATGGTCATGATGTAGTGGTTTTAGGTGCTTATCCTTCTTCAAACTGCAAGTATCTGATGAGAACTGTGAAATCCAGAATCCACGTTCAATAAGTATCTAGCTGTTCTGTTAATCTCAAAGAAATAGATGCATTTTTCAGATCTGTGTGTTCACAGTGATCCCTGGCGTAGTGGGGGAAATGGAAAGGAGAATGCATGCAATCGCTCAAAAATGGTGCAGTGTTTTTAATGCTTTGAGTGGTCAGTTACCATCAAGATGATTTTTGTTCTGGAATGTGTCAGTTGTGTTTGCAGCAAAACCTTTTTTTTAATAATTGCTTTCTTAAGTCTAATAATAACTAAGCTGCTGTTAAAATAAAAACAATTGTACATATGTATTATGGATTACAAATAAAATTCCAGTACAAAAAAATGTAGTTGCAGCTTTTGTATTCACAGTGCCTTTGATCACAAAATGAGATTCCTTCAATTCTTTTTGCACCAATGAATTCTTAATAATTATCCTTTATATGTTAGACATGCTAAGTATATAATACGACTTTAGGAGAGAGCACAGGACACACATTCTTCATTTGCATGGGCTATCTTGGCTTTTGTCAGAGACAGCAATGTTTAGTAAGGAGAGATCCTTCCAGTTCCCACAGCACCACAGTATTTTTAGAATTGCCTTGCTAGTGTATGGACCAGAATGCATCTGTGATTGCTTCTTCCCATCATTACTTAGGAAACAGGTTTTGTGCAGTGGTAGGTCTGTAAATGGCTTTATTTTCAGATTAGATAGCGTTTACATAATAAGAAGAAACCTAATTAATTCCTTTTATCTTGTTCTTTAATTTATTTTCAGTAGGATATCCTAGTGGACAAGCACCATCACCAGTGCCTAGTCCGGTATGTGCTGTATCCTCTTCTATAATCAATCTTAAGTGGCTTCTGTAGTTTTAATGTTTTTACATCTGGTTTCCAACAATTTACAGTGCGTTCTGCATCAAGAGTTCCCAGCTATACTCAGAGTACAACCAGAACAAAACCATAACCCTGTGTCTGTGTGGCCAAAGCTTTTCAACACAATTAAATGTTGCCCTGATTCTGTGTTAGAGAAAAAATGAGGAACTAACGGACAACTCCTTCTGAAGTACTGATGCCAAAGTTGTGATTTTAATTTTAATTTATATTGTGCAGGATAGCTAGTTACATGTGACTCATTTTCAGCCTGCAGCAATGGTTCAGTGCACCCAGGGCACAATTCAAGCTGCTCCAAACTTTGATGCTGGAAGGGATGCAGAAATTCTACGCAAAGCTATGAAAGGGTTTGGTAAGTAAGCAATAGAAGCTTAAAATTTCTATTGAGCTAACTTCTTAATGCTATTTTGTCCTTTTCTTCAACTTTTATTTAACCGTACATTTTTTTTCTCCCCAACCTTTTCAAAAATCACACTTTCAAAATGACTTGGGCAATTTAGTAGACAAAGTTACACAGAAAATTTGGCAGACTTAAATGGTAGTCATTTATTACGTAACTATGCCCAAATGCAAAATTATAAAATGCACAGTCTTGGTGGGATTATTATGAGTTCTTACATGAGATTGCCCTTCTGTTTCCAAGGAACTGATGAGCAGGCTATCATCAATGTTGTTGCCAACCGCTCCAATGATCAAAGGCAAAAAATCAAGGCAGCTTTCAAGACTATGTATGGCAAGGTATGTTCACTACTTCTTTGAATCAGTAAACAAACCCAAACTTTCAGCTGCTGCTTGAACTGCTTGATTGCATTTTAGTCCTGGGGAGTGGTTTGGGCATTTTTAAAATGCACTTCTTTTGGTTATCTTCCATGTGTACTGGGGGACATGTGGGATTTCACACGGTGTTGTCCTGATACCTGGCAGAAGCAGGGGTGGGGGAAGGTTGGGGGCTGGGTCTGTCCCTGATGAAACAAGAAGCTTCTCTGCTTTTGTAATGCTTGATAGATAGAAAATAATCAAGCCTAAACTGTCCTTGTATTAGTGTCTGAAACTACCAAGTTTTTTATGCAACAAACCAGCACTGAAATCTGTTCTTTTGTAAGAAACAAACTGAGAAACTGGTTGAGGATTGGTTAGTCAATACAAGGAGATAATTCAATTTCTTCCCTCTGTAATTTTTGCAACTTAAAGGGAAATTTTATAGTTGTGGCATTTTTCAGGACCTGACTAGGTCCTAATTAGTCAGGAGATAATGGAGGAGAGCTGAGCTGTCAAAGTTTTGGACAGAGGGAAGTTCTTTGTAAGAAATAAAACAAAGCTTTACAGGAAAAAACAGCACAAAAGTAGAAATCAGTCACAAAAGTTCTAGTCTGATCTTTTTTCAGTATATAATCTACATGTCTAACACTTTCCAAAGCCCTTTTTGTATTTATAATTGAACAGGATTTAATTAAAGATCTGAAGTCTGAGTTAAGTGGAAACGTGGAAGAATTGATTCTAGCACTCTTCATGCCTAGTACCTACTATGATGCCTGGAGTTTACGTCATGCAATGAAGGTATGGTTTTCCTGTCTAAGAAAAGAGAATACCTGATCCCTGCATTGTTGAAAAAATCCTGTATGGCAAACAAATTTTGGGACTGTGGGGCTTAAAATTCTTTTCTGCTGCGTCCCCCAGTTCCAGCCAATTTCTGCAGGATTAGCCAATTCACAGCAGCTGTCCATCCAGCAGAGGATGAAGTGCTGCAGGACAGAACTTTGTTCTCTGCCACTTGGTCATAATTTTTGCTAGAACCTAGAAAGGGCCAATGTGCTGTTTAAACTGTAACCACTCTTTAAATTGAAGGTATGTACCTCTCCTTACTAGGAACAACTCATTGTTACTGAAAGATATTTTTTGATTATCCCAGTTCTTTTCCAAAAGGACAACAACGAAAAAAATATTTTCTTATGGTCAGACGATGCATGTATCTGTTCAAGTATTAAGACTACATTACAGATTAGGTGAGCTAGTTGGTTTAAACCTTTAACCGAGGTAAAGTGGTACATCCAGTTTACCAGCAGCCAGCTGATACTGGAAACGAGCAACTTAACCTATGTGTGACTGTAGACCTTCTAAAGAATGCAGAGCTTAAACGACTATCTGGCTTTAGTGAGGCAGTAGCCACTCTTGACCATTTAAAAAAATTTATAATATAACATTACCTAGAAGCTTCATATAGATCCACTCCTGTCTAATCCTTGCCTGAACAGAGATGACCGTGCCAGTAAGATCTTATTTTACACAGAACTCACAGTTAATTTTTATTCTGGGGAGAGGGAGGCATCTATAAAAAGTTCCTGCCAGTGCTCCACATTGAGGAAGCAGCCACATTTGGAACAGGGAACACTTGTACGCAGACCAAAACATAATTTACGTGTGTATCTTTGGCTTAAATGATTATCATAAGGCTCTACCTTCCTCCAGTATATTTCCAGATTAAGGTTGCCAAAGAATTTCCTTCCTAGACCATTTTCCAGTTAACTCTGGCTGATGTCACTGTTGTGGATCTATAGTTTTGGGTATTTTTTTGAACTGGTGCAGAATTGAATGTTTGCATAATCTTCATTCCATTGTAAGTATACAGAAGACTTGGTGCTTTCACACTGCAAGCAAGGATACTGTTCTTACAATGTAGATTGTATTAAGTTTTAAAGTAAGATGACTTTAATTTCACAGTTGAAGAAAAATGAATAGGTCGTGCTTTGTAGTTACACCCTCTTTTCCTCTGCCTACAGGGAGCAGGCACTCAGGAGAGAGTGCTTATTGAGATCCTTTGTACAAGGACAAACCAGGAAATACGAGAAATAGTGAAGTGCTATAAATCAGAATTTGGAAGGGACATCGAACAAGACATCAGAGCAGACACTTCAGGACACTTTGAACGATTACTTATATCTATGTGCCAAGTGAGCTTTAATTTTATTTTTTTTGGTAAGATAATGGTGTACAGTCTGACTTTGATGCACGTAGTCATAATGGCTCCATAAATAAATTGCCTGTATATGCTTAGCAAGAGCCAGGTTTTTAAGAAATTAACCCAGGGCCATTAATTTATTCCCTAATGACAAAATATGACACTTCAGTCCCTCCTCAAGGAAGACGTACTTCCTATCTGCAAATCTATGATTGTGTGACCTAATTTAGCACCTTATATTCATCTCAGAATTTATGTGTAAATATTTTATTGTGCAGATGCGATCAAGTGGTACTACAAAGCAGTGCTCCACACTGCTGTTAAAGCGAGATGCTTTTTATTTTTTGCATACATTAACAAAATAATTTGGGTCAATCTGATAGGATGACCTTTATGGTATGTAGAATACGTGTGAGAATCCCTATGAACAAGCTAAGGGGCACTGCAGGGCAAAACTTAACTCCCAACTTACACCATACTCCCTTCACATCACCAGAATTAGGGAGGTGCTACTATTGAACTCAGGTGAACCCTGGAGCTTGCGTATCCCGTATCATTTACTAGGGCTCTTTTTGCGTTGAAGAATAGTAAGTTGCAGTTATCCCTGTTCAGGAAGAAATATATACTAATGCAACTTCCCATGTTTCTCTGATCAATCCGCCTATTTGCTGTTAGAATTTCTATGACACTTCTCTATCTCGTTTGCCTCTACCTTTGTGAGAGTTCAGCTATGCACTAGGTATCTGGATTAAGAAGTCAAAATCTACAAGAAAGCAAACCTTGAGAAGCTCATGCTGGTAATTTTTATTTTGATAAATCCAGTACTTAACAATAACTGACAACGACATCATTTAAATATTATATTAACCACTATAGATACAACAGTATTGGAGAGCATGTACTCAGCCAGTATATTTATCAGTATCCATCCATGCACTGGGCAGCAAAAAAAAAACCCCGCAAAACCAAAGCACATAAAATGTCATATAAGCTCTACTGACATATTACAACTATAGCAAGTGTTTTCTGGAGACATTCTTACTTGAAATTAGCAAATTCTAAATAAAATAGAAGACCTGAGATATTTCAGGTGTGCATATTCAGTAAAATAATTCATTAGTTCATTTGGGAAGATTCTTTGTAACTTGAAGCCTAGAAAAAAACAAACCAAGAGAAAGCTTACATTATTAAGTAAAATAGACAATTAAGTACAGTACTTAATTAGAACTATGAGATGGTATGTAGGGGTGAAATTATACAAGTCAGTGTATCTACAGTTTAAAGCATGCCCTACAGATAGGGTTCTGGGCCACTTGTGTATTTGTTGCCTATAACAAATATTAAACCAAAGAGCAGTTTTAAAGCAATGTAATGTATTTCAAACTGGTATTACTCTTTCTGCTTCAAGCTTTGAAGATACATGCTTGGGGTCTACATTGCAAGCAGTTAAAGCATAGCCCTTCGCTGTGTAATTTCATTTGACATCTCTTGTCTTTGCTTTTAGGGTAATCGGGATGAGAATCAAACTGTGGATTATCAAAAAGCTCAAGAAGATGCTCAGCGTCTGTACCAAGCAGGTGAAGGAAAACTTGGGACTGATGAATCTTGCTTCAATATGGTTCTGGCAAGCAGAAGTTTTCCCCAGCTGAAAGCAACAGTTGAGGCATACTCCAGGGTAGGAGTTCTTCACTAATTTCAAATTAGCTTGGTCAGTGTATTTTAGATTAAGGTCCCAGTTTTTACTGCACTTCATTATGCACATCTTCATCTCATTTATTTGTAGATTGCTAATCGTGATTTATTAAGCAGCATTGACCGAGAATTTTCTGGAAACGTGGAACGTGGTTTGAAGGCAATTTGTAAGTGATATGTTCTTCCTTCACCTTATCCCTTAGGAATTAAACCTTGTAAACGTAATTGAAGAAGAATCCAATTCAGCGCTGGCCATATGACAAATGAACACACAATCTGAGACACTGCTAGCACAAAAGTAACTTCAATTATTCAAATTATTCCCTTTACACTTAATTGGAGAAAATAAGCATTCACCACGAGGAATTCAGTTTGAAACAAGAAAAGGCTACATAGGAACTACTTGTCACTTCTCTGGGAAGGCAGGCAACTACACAGAAACAAGGGTCACTGGTTAGTGCTTGTAGCTGTATTTTTTCAGAGCCCTGCAGCATGATGCAAGTACCAGGGTAACAGAGCCGTTACTCTGGTTGTGTGGCACCTCAGCAGGAACAGCTGAACCACCTCCACACACGATCTCAGAACCAACATGAACCTACTTCAGGCACAGTTCCCTTTCCACCCCTCTTCCCCAGCACCACCTACCCCCAAAAAGCTCAGCATTTATAAGGAAAACTTCAGCAAAGTAGAAGATGTGTTTTGAATTCACTTCTTCCTGCTGACAGTTCAAATTTAGCACAACTTGCTGATAGTGAGAATCAGTATGATTTACTAGTAAATCTGCAGACACCAGTCCTACCAGTGCTTACCAAAATGACAGCAGTTCTGTAGCCATAATGGATAAGCAAAAAACTTCCCAGATTATATTCTGCTCAAGAGTTTTATGGGAAAAAATCAGCTCTGAAAATCATGTAGAAGAATAAAGGCTCATCTGAGTGTGAACAATCTAACTGAAACAAGATCCATTCTGTAACTACTAGAGTGAGAACTTTTTACAGTTGTACTTTTCTTAGTGAGATTCTAGCAACAGAACGTGAGTAAAATACCTTGTATCCCAGTACCAGCTATCCAAGGAGAAAAACTGTTTTTAAAGTACCTATTTGAGAATTAAGGTTTCAGCCAGCTTTGAAAAGCATTTCCAGAGAAGTTAACTGCTAATAACTTAAGTCTTTGTTTGAAGAAGTAACTCATTTGGTCAGCCTGAAAATAAGCTTAGCTCTATAAAACAGTTCCTGCGATCCACAGTAACGGGATCTTCATCAATACCTACCTCTAGCTGTCTACAGCAAAAATCCTGAATTGATCCTGCCAGGTAGCACAATAAAGCATACAATACTGGAACTAATCCTAAAAATGTATTTTATTGCAGTGCAATGTGCTTTAAATCGCCCAGCCTTTTTTGCAGAAAGACTGTATTATTCTATGAAAGGAGCTGGCACAGATGATTCTGCCCTCATCAGAATTATAGTCACTCGCAGTGAGGTAAGAAACTTTCTCCTCTGTAAATGTCATATGGAGCAGAAAGCTGTCTACCCTAACGGGCTTTTCACTTAGTTCTTCTTTCACAGCTGTAGAAATCATGTGTCGCAATGAAGCTTTTATGGGGTTCGGATTTAGATGAATGTGTTAATTTGTTTTAAAGCCAGCTTTTATATAATTAATTCAGTTCTCTCTGGTTAGATAGTAATACTGCATGTCTTCCTTCTTAACTGTGGTTGCTGGTCCATGTAGCAGATAAGCACCTCAAGTTCAAAGGTTCAGCTGATGAGAGTTAGGCTAGTACAGTCCTAACAAGGCAAGGAACAACTGCTAGACTGCCTGCTTTGGGAGCTGCTCCTCTGTCCTTAGAGGGACCCGCTGGCTTGTAAGACGTGCAGCGTTAACCAATTGCACGTTTCACCCTTGGCACGTGCTCTCTAGTCTGTGAGGGAGGAGATGGGGGGTGATTGTCTAGGAGTTAGTATCATAAACTGTGTTTAAGTTTTGTGCCTTTTTTTTTCCCTTCTTTGCATAGATTGACCTTGCGCAAATTAAACAGATGTTCACACAAATGTATCAGAAGACTTTGGCTACCATGATAGCAAGTGATACAAGCGGTGATTACAGGCGTTTGCTGCTGGCAATTGTTGGTCAATAGAAGAGGATTATCTGGTTTTTTGTTTTCTTTTTTAAAACAAACTGAAGGACATGTAACATGCTTTACGCAGACACTGACTATCCTTGTGTGTAAAAGAATAACTTTAAACTTTGTATAATCAAATATGCCTTCTTGGTGATTCCATAAGCTTGTTGCACTTAAAATTGCCTTAATTTACAGCACATAATATTCTTTATTGTATAATAAAAGATATATCTTGTCTATTAGCCCCTAAGCCTAAGTCCTTTTGACCCAGACAAGACCACCTCCCTTCTGCCAGACTCCCGCCTGATTAAACTGTCTCAGCCAGATCTCCAGCACTCAACAACTTTCTTGAAATGCCTAAACTTAACTGCTGAGCTACCTGTGGATGACAAAGAAAGCCTGAGGCTGTGATGTAAAGCATTTTACACCCCCCCTTTAATGTCTTTCAGTCATAATGTTGAAAAACATGCAAGTGCTCAGTTTAAGTCACATTACGCTGACAGTTTAAGGACCTTGGCAGAATCTGACTCTACCCCCCTATTTAATTTCTTAAATTAGTTACCATTAGTGATTAGTTACCATTATGCTTAAGGCAGCAATGGAAAGGAGAAATCATCTTGGAACTAATTTTGAAGTGTCTCCCTGTAAAGGAGTCGGTTACACAACAAGTGACTGAGCAATGAAAAAAGCCAGAATCTGAATGCTAACAATACAGAACACGTGCAAATCCAAACTGAAAGCGATTGTGACCTAGACAATATAAATGACTACATGGACGTTTCCAAAGGATTTACAAAGAACAGCTTTGAATAGCACGTTTGGTTCTTTAGAAAGCCACAGTGGATCTGTCCCCGGCCGTAAATGTAACAGAAGCTTCAAGTCCAGCAGCCAGCAACGTGTTCCCTAACATTTCTAAGCAACGCTTTAACAAATAACAATTGTATTATAGGACACGCTCACACAAACAGCAAAACACTATTTCTGTTATCCCCCAAACAAATCTAGCTAGGGCTGGTAGAGTTGATGATAATACAGCAAACCTTTCACTCTTACACAGCGCGTATATAGAGGTTTTTGCAAAACACTAACAAGTATCAAGTTTACCATACCAAGAAAGCTTAAGTATTTCACTTACATCAGTGTTCTGCAACCTAAATCTGACTTCAGACTATAAACTTTTTCTGCTATTAAACTCAGAAATACAGTTCAGTTTAAAATTCCTGGGTCAGATTAAAATTAATTGTTTCAAATACAAACAATAGATGGAAGTTGATGAAGTCCCCACCACTTCACTTGTCATTCAAAGCAGAGTATCAATTGGGTCTGGCTCACACATACCACTACTACTACAAGAAAATGAACAGATGAACAGGGTTCTATGTTCTAATGATGTTCACCTGTTTTATGGCAAAAAGTTATTTTCATTACCTGCTAGTAACAAAACATTGTTACACGGGTGACAAGAACTGAATGATTGATAATGAAATTGTAGCAAAAAATTGGCAAGGAAAGAATGAACAGATACTGTCTATCCTGCCTCTGAAAAAGCCTTATTTTCCTATGTAACTAACGTAATGGCATTTCAAGATTAAACAGTGTTCAGACTCAAACCAGACGAGACCCACCTGTTTCTAAAAGAAAAACAGCCCCAATCCCAGCCAGTTGTCTTTTTGCTAGAGGAGCCAGTCTTCACAATCCAATAGATACGACTAAAGCATTTTTGCATTTCACAATTGGAATTTAATAAGCTTTGAACAAAAAGCTGTTGTTTAACACTATAAATCATTTTGGGTGGTGAAGTTGTGTATTTGCCATTAAACTAAATACAGGTAGACTCTGTGAACTTGGCTGGTCTTCCCTGTTTGGCTCACCAGGTGTCTCGACAGCACAAGTCCCCACTTTGGAAAAAGCCCCCCAAGCCCTTAGGCAAGCACATTCTGTACTTTGGCTTCTCAGTTTGACTAAAATGCATTTACACTTCTCAGAACAGTCAGAACCCCCAGCCCACCTCTGAACACTCCTCCTCCCTGCCGGCACCCCGCAGGTAAGAGCGCCACAGATGGGGACCCACACGGTGCCCCTGGAAAGCTCCAGCTCAAACCAGGAACCAACCGCGCCTCTCACAGCTTTTGCTACCTGCGTCCTTTGGCTGAGCAAGCTATTTCCAAGCGTTCTCCCCTCTCTACCCCAGAATAGACACATGGACTTTCTTCATCCTTAAAACACTGAAAGCAGAAAATGAGGAATGCAAACTACTTACAGTTTTCTGGGAGGGAGGATATCGTTTCTTCTCCCCAACAATACAAGAATTAGAGACAGCTCCAGACTCCACCTTTCAGAAACACGGTAGTAAAAGTAAGTACCTCCTTTCCAAACAAAACCCACAGACATATTCCTGCTACCTGATTACTTGCTTAATGAGAGATCACGTGAACAACTGCCCAAGAAATTTTCCTTTATTGCAGATCTGCCTTCAGAGCTGGCAAAAACTACTACAGACCAGGCATACTGCAAGGGAATCCTCAAGGAAGCATCAGTGCAGCTGGGCACTTACTGACATACAAGTATCAGAACCAGTTCTCTCCAATTACAATACAGTGAGGTCTTTCCTGACAAAGACTGAATCTGTGTTTTTTCCACAGACACAACCTCAGCTAGTCAGAATACTAATCACAACTAAGATCTGCGTTATCAAATCATGAGAAATACTCTCTTGTGAGGTTGAGAGATCTTCTACTAGGGCTTTCAGGCAGGCAGGGACCATCACATGTTCATCAGGTAAAGCTTCAGGTGTGCTTCAGTAACACGTTTGTTCTGCTCTGATATAACATCATACGTAGACTGTACAGCTCGGGAGTATGGGGGTGCTTCATAAAAATAATGAAACTTTACCTTTTTTTAACTCCATCTTCTGCACTCAAACTTTGAGAAGAGTTTCCAATTAGAATGCATCTGCAATAAAGTAAAATCAAACATTAAAACTCCATTAGCAATAGTGCGTCATTAATTATTTTTATCTTTTAGCTTAATTCTCATCCCGTTCAGCAGCTTGTCCTTACTTTAAAAAGAAGATACCAGAAATACTAAATCAGGTACCTGTATTGACTGTCAAAACAGTCAGCCCTCCCCTCTGCCCAAAAAGCAGCCCCAATACACGCTAGTGTCTTGGAGGATTAGTTAAACCAACGCACAAACCGCAGCTAGACTTAGCAGCCGGTCTACAATCAACTAACTCTGCTCTTACAAGCTCGTACAAACCAACAATGGATGTCCTGTTTAGCAGACAGAAAATATCTAGGTATTTTATTTATAAGAGAGAACTCAAAAGCAAAAAAAGCAGCAGCAGTAACAGTTAAATTAAATAGCATTTACATTAAACTAGTTCTCTGCAAGTTAAATCTGACCTTTTAGGCTATTTTTTTTCAATAGCTTAAATTTTTGAAGAGTATTTCTAAACAGTTTTCAAGGTCAGATTAGACCTACCTATGCCAAATAAAACCAATACACAATGATAGGAGCCGCAGCCCATGCACAAAATTTATTGTGTGCTACTGTTTATAAAATACTTGAATAGTTCAGAACATGCATAAAATTTCCAACTTAGGGGTATGTACAGATTGTACTTTATAGCAAACAAAAAAAAAGGGGGGTGGGGAGATGAACTCTAGTGACCTAAGTTTCAAGTTGTGTTCCAGGGGATGAGGAGGACGTAGCAAATGTCAAAATATATAACAAAGTACAGTGGCAATCAGTACAGTCCATTATTTGTGAACAAATTAGCACAGGGCTTCAATTTTTATTTTAACCAAGCAGTCCTGTAGATACCAAAATACATGCAGTCTCAAGTTTACACTTTCACTAATGCCTTAGCAGTTGAACAGAGCAATTGCTTACGCGCTGCTTTGCCTAAACAGAAAGTATGTCCGATACAGTTTCAGTTTCCTTTACAGATTTAAAAATAAGAAAAAGCTTGCAGCTATTCAGCCCAGTGATTATTAGCTATTTATGCAACCGTAATACTCACGATAAACTAAAAGTACCCATAACATCTAGGTAACCTATAGATGTACATCATAGGTCTATATATTAAATATTTGCAAAATGAAAACATGCATACACAAAATACAATGCCAAGCTTTACAGACTTGATATGAATCAAAATTTACTTAAACAATGTACAAAGTTCAATTAAAAGTACCTTAAAATTAACACTTCCATATTTTCCTTACTTTTAAAATTAGTATATATAATAATTTCTTTTTAAAATTCAAGGTGGGGAAGAGTCTTGAAAAAGCTGGGCAAAAAAGTTTCTAAATTAAATATTTTTTTAAATCTGTGTTCAAGTAATAAACATTCCTACATAGAAATCTTCTGATAAGCTGTAACTAAAAAATACAGTGAATACAATATAGAATTAGCAACATCTAAGGAGTAAACCTGAGGTCAGCATTTTACAGAACACCCAACCGAGATTTTTTTTTTTTTTGGCATTTTTTCTGTCTATTTAAAATACAGTTTTTGCAGCCTCAGATATTTTAAGACCATTCTAATCTATCATTTTAAAGACATTTCATGAAACCGATGTCCATTAATAAATAGTTAGCTCTTAGGGTTGTATTTGAAAGTCTGAGTTAAAAAAACAAACAAACAAACAAACAAACAAACTACCTCTACTGAAAGAAAAATCCCATTTGTAAACTTAAAAGTGTTGACAACGATAAGCATAAGACGCTAGTCTAGATGTGCTTTAGTGATAACAGCCCGATTCTCTCCCCACATCTCTTCCGAAGCTTCAGCGGCCAGCGATGGGCTGCGTGTAAGCAGGTGAGGCTCGCTCCCGGGAGGTCGGGTCACCACGCAAAGAGAGGGGCTGTTGTCTCAAAAGCATGACCGTCTTTCTTCAGCGGGATCAAGTCAGATGGTTTTCCACCTCGTATTAAGTAGTCACGCCAAGCGATCCCCCTGGCTATTCCATCTGTTGTCACCTCAAAAAGCAGTAATCTAGGAATTCTCAGGCAAGACATGAGTGAGTAAACCAGAAGCTGACGTGGTCACTGTGCATTGTTGTTGCCAGTTCCATTGTTTCCATTGGCATTTGTTGTGTTTATAGTATTAATACCATCTTGCTGAAGAGCATCTTTTCTCGGTGGCATTCTCTCATTGATCCTATCCAAACCTTTTGCTTCTTCAAAACTGCAGATTTTATGTTGCGGAGAGAATCCTCGTATTGCTTAACAAAATGCAAATTTGATATGTCAGTAATGGGAAAATAAGTCGAAAGCATACACTTTTTCTAACAAATGATGTTTAAAAACAGGTAAGAAATCAGCCAAAGAAACGTATGGCTCTGCATCTGCCTTAGTAAAAGCTTCTCTAACCTGCTTTCCTGAAATGTTCAACGGCAATCGTGATTTCAGTTTGTAACAAAAAGAACAAAGTATGGCAAATATTCTGCAAGCGGGAATCAAGGGGTTTAATTAAGCCCACTTGATTGCTTCTGCCTGTCCCTGGGGTGGCCAGCTCAGAAGGACTGCTTTTGCTGCCCAGTGCGTCAGGCTTATCCTGACATCCCCCCGCTCTTTGGTGGAATGCCAGTAAGATCTCAGCAGCGCAGCAAGTGCAGTGGAGGCAAAGCAGCAAAGGGTTAGGGCAGTAACGGTAGATTTACACCCCGCACACGCCGCGAGGGCCTGATCCTGCAGTTCTCATGCAGGCAAAACTGCGGGATGTGGTTCACGTTCTGTGCTAATCGCGGGGATGATGGAAATGGACACGACCACGATCGCTGAGGTAGCACTGAGGTTAAACAATGGTATCATTTAAATACAAACGTATTTAAAGTAAGTATAGAAAACAGGTATTGTTTTGCCACTGATTATTTTAACGAACGAGGTCTGTAGTTGAATTTAGACACCTGAAAATGGCTGACCACATAGTAAGACTGAATTCTTTGGGATGAAACAGTTCTTTGGAGATTTAAGTACAGCTTTCCACTCACAACAACAGGACCTCTTGCACGTGTGTGTGCGAACACAATATGGCACTTGTTTATATTTTTGGAGATCTGACTTCCTTAATTAAAAAACAAAGAATACAGTCATTAAATGGTGCTTTGCAACCAAATCGGAAAAACCCCAAAGGTAGCTCTCTCAGCTGCAATGCTGTTTCTCATTCACTTCATTGAATATTGAGCAAGAGGAAATTAAAGTATCTCTGAAAAGACAACAAGCTGATGTTGAACACCCTGAACACCCAATAATTTGATGGCATTTTGCTCGATACCACTAACAAAGGACGTGCATACAACTTATTTAGCACAGAAGCACTGCTAATCCATGGAATTTAATGTGCCTCATTCTGTCAGGCTGGGGTATATACTGGAAATAGATTGGGTCAACAAATGATGTTCAAAATCTACAGAAAAAAACATTACATTTATAAGTCTTACACTACCAGATGTGTTAAGGGAAGTTTTAAAAAAGTATGTTCAAAGCCATTAAAATAGATTTTATGAGAAAAGGCATGCATAAACAACCATCCTTCCACATAGAACCCACTCCCCCTCGCAATCAAATAAAACCTTGCAGTTGAATGCAGAAAAAAACCCCACTGAACACTACCATTTTTCAGGACTTCAAGACAACACCACAAACCACAACATGCTATTATACAAAAACCTACTGTGTATTTTGTAAAAACAAACAAACAAAAGACCAACACCCCCCCCCCCCCAAATTTCCCTAAAATATTCAAGATAATCATCATCCTAAAGCCAGAAAATGAATGTTACATGTAAAAGGGATGAATCAATGCGGTTGATTCATCTCTGCTTGTGCAAGTTGAAAGTAAAACACACCCACACAGAGCACTTTTGAATTCCCTCCCAGACACCACAGATCTCTGCCGATGGCAAAGACTCTGATCATACCTTTTTCAGCCTCAATTGCCTCTACAGTGGCTGTACAGAAGTGAGCAGATGCATGCAAAATGAATGAGAAAGATGAAGAGTGTAATATCGCATAGCAGAAAAGGCAATGATCAATTTAATATAGTATGCTACGCCAGACTAAATTACAGTTAGTTAAAATGATAATTAAGGTTTTGGGGGTTGTTTTTAAGTTTAAGTGAAACTTCTAAATTTTAACTAATACAATTTATCAACTAAAAGTGTATCAAAGCAACACCAATTAACTGATGTTATTAACTGCACATTTCTCTAAGTTTTTTGGTTTGGGGTTTGTTTGGTTTTTTTTAAGACAGCAACAGAAAATTTCAACTGATATTTAAGTTGTGCTTTGGTTTAAACAAAAATTCTAAAAATGTATTTGAGACTACTGTTTCCGAAGATTAAAATGCATTACAGTGGGCTTCATTAAATTACCAGGAAGGATGCTATAAAAATAACACTGGCAGTGTTCTAATAATACAATATTATTTTTCTCTTTACATTTAGCTCCCTGAAGTTTAACTAGTACTTCATTTTCTCACCCTATTTTAAGCTAAATCAGGGATCTCTGAGAACCGAACTGTGCAAGTCATATTTACAAAGTCTTGTAAATTGTTCAGTTGAATCAACAACAAAGTCTACAGCAGGAAGAGGTCTGGATTTAACATAGTCTTGGTGGGTGAATTAATACAAACAGGAAAAAAATTTAGCCTACTAGTTGTTTTTCGAACTAAATAACCATGACATCTGCTGTAATTTCTTAGGTCTAAGATCTTTCCCAACTGTTTTAGCTCTAGAATTCAAAGCTTTAACATAAGGTTATTGGGATATCAAAATCAAAGTAACTTTCTATTAGGGCAGACTTGCTAAAGAAACCGCTTTGTAACTACGACCTAAACTGTAGCTACATTTCAATAACAGTAACAACTTTTTACCTCCCCTACTATGTGCCATGCCTCTAACACCACAATTCCAGAAATATGAACCAAAAATAGAATACATCGCGGTAAACCTATTTGCGTAGTGCTCGATACACACTGTTAACGACAAAAATATAACAGAGTATTCAAGCAAATGTTGGGGAAACTAGCTATATAAGAAAATGGGGCATTAGATCAGAACAGAATTCTTTAGAGAGAATTAAGTTTATTACCTCTCATTTCCTATCCAACAAAAACCAGACACAACATTTCAGTTGCCTACACTACGCTGTTATCTATCAGTTGCCTACACTATGCCTTAACCTCACCCTCACTGCTGCATAAAATTATAATTTCCACTGAGATACTCTAAAAAATAAGTAAAATTAGATACTTCCATTAAGTGCTTCTAAAATAATGTGGAATACTTAGGGGTAATGCAGCATTTTAACTTTTACATGGTGCACATTCCATGGTACCAAAAAATGGAAAAAAAAAAAAAAAAAGATTACCTACACTTAAATCTACAGAGACATGGGCAATCCTAGAACTAAATCAAAAAGCCAGTTGAGTGGACAGTTATTTATGTTTACATTAAGGGAAAGAAACTTTCTCAAATCAGTTTAAGAATTATTTTAGAAGGTCACCAAATACATACTTTTATACTATAATCAATTTGCCATACAAATACAAAACTATGTAAAATAAAACCACCTCTTTCCACCATTTCCTGTTACCTGTGAAGTCTTTGTTTTCAATCTTTTCCCTGAAAAGATCACGAATACTGATTTATCTCTGTAAATTATGTAGCTTGGTCATAAATACAAATTTCAAAATTTACTCCTAGTTCATTCTACTTGTAGTACTATTATTCCAAAAAGATCTTGGAATATAAATCACAGTTAAGAAAAAGATAATTTTCAACTTGACATAAAAGAACAAACTGACTGGAAAATACAAGCACTTCAAAAAACCACACTGTAAAGACTCAATTTGGAAAATAATTTTGTTGGATTCTCTTTTGCAGGTACATCTAAATTAAAACTACATTCTTTGTAAACCCTGATAAACCCCAAATAAATACTGTATCATACTGACGTAACACGTAATTCTGAAGTCTTTGCTCAGAACATTCTCGACTTGAGAGCAAATTTTAAGGAACAGAGTTCAATGGCATTTCCATCCTCAATTCCAGCTCTCCCCCTGCTTTACTTAAGGGACAGGTCTGATACAAAATCCTTGCGAACTTTCAACATAAAACCAAAAGACTCTATTACTGCCCCTCTGACTAAGAGCAAGGGCAGCAATGAAAGATAAGAAGTATTTGGCTAGTTCAACTGATTTCCATGGAAGTACTTACAATTTTTGATTTAGGCTTGTGTTTAGTATGTTGCTGAATAAGGCTTTATGTGTTTGGGTTTATTTTTTTTTAGCAGATGTTGACTCAATTTGGAAAGTAATTTTGGTGGACTCAGTTCACAGAATATTCAGTTCACAGAATAAGTCACTAGGAAAGGCTACCTTAAAAAAAGGTACTTAATATGGTCTTTAATATTTCAGCTACTATAATGCAAGTAACATAAATAATAAACCCCATAAATCTACATTAAAAAAATTTAGAAACATACAAAGGCCACAATTTCCCAAAGTCTATTTTTATCCTAGTATATTAAAGCTCTCTAAAAATAACCTATGATTTGTTTTTCAAAAATATATCCCTATATTTCTAGGGGGGAAAAAATCATTTATTGACTTCTTCCATAAGATGTAGTTTTGCACTTTTTTCCAAAATGATCTTGTTTAACTGGCTTGTCTTTGTTTAACCCTTTCACTACAGTTAGAGTTTGTATTTTGCTCTCAGACTGCTCTGTTGTGCAGTAAGAAACTGCTCAAGCATTGTCCATAAAGCAGTTGTATTAGACCAATTAACGCATTTGGTGCCCTACACCGCATTATGACAATGCCAACAAGCTTCTCTCCTCAGAATGGCTAGTATCACACAAAAAGACAGCAGGTGTGGTGGAACAAATTCCTGACACAGGAGTATTATTTGCTAAGATCTAATACAGAATGTGTTACTGACATTAAGAACTACAATAGGCATATTATGCAAAAATTGCATAGGCATTGCATTAACGGAGACTTACATATTTATGTCTCTATATATACTTGCCCTGATAAAAAAAAATTCAGGCCAGCTCTCTAGAGAAATGTAGATCTACACTCCAAGTTCTTACTTATAGCTTTCAAAGCTTCTTAGCGTCTTTAGCACGACTAAACCTTTTCTCAATGTGCCATTGAAAAACGAGCACTCGTGAGACTGAAACCTGGAAAACCCATGACATGTTGGTCAATTTTGTGAATTTTCAAGCAAACAAAATAATAATAAAAAAGTATTACAATTAATATTATGTTCTTTTATTTCCTCAAATCTGGACTAGTTTAAATTATTGATAGTATTTTGATCAACATAGTGCAATATACTTCAAAAAGTAATTAAGTATTTGTAGTAAGAAATCCTACTATACTACCAGTGACCAAGACTATTTTTGCCAAGAATATGAATTCACTGATACTATGATGGTTTAGAAAAGCGTCAATTGGTGAAGTTTTGTTTTATTTTTCGTTTACTTCTAGCTTTGCAACTGAGCATAATAATTTGAAAACTACTTTTTTAAGACTGAATCAATAAAATTCTTATGTGTATAAAGAAGTTACTGCAGTTTAAGGAGAACTAACAGTTGGCATGAGTTACTTTGAACAATCAAAATGACTAAAACAAATGAGATATATTAATGTAGTGCATCAAGGAATATTGCCATCAGAAGTTCTAGTCAAGAAAAAAACACACCCACAAAAATCCAAAACGCATTTTGCATACTTTCCAAATGTCCCACATTTTCAGTAATGGTAGAAAGTCATACGTTTTACGTTAAAAAAATTTTCTAGTCAGTTTGATCCTCTCTGATATTTGTAATGCAACATGGATAAAAATCTGCTAAATGAGTGAGAGGAATGCAGACTTATTTTTTAATAAAGTATCTTATTAAACAATGAAAATTAAAACTAGAATATATGCTTTTGGAATAGTTGGATGGATTAGGAAACATACACCATTTCTTGTTATAGACATTCACAAAACAATCACATACATACACTGGACATATAAACTTACTTGCAGACATTATATGTCCACTGAAAAATGATTTAAAATGTGACATTCATGTGTCAAAGCTATTAAAAAGCAGCTTTGATAGTTTAATAGAAAATGTAGTGAAAGGCTTTAAAAAAACCACATAGAAAATTTTAAAAATTCAAATAAACAGCCTAAATCACAAAATGAGAAAAGCAGCTACTCTTGGAAAATAGATTGTGTAAAAAGTGGCATTCATATATCACAATCTTTCAATAGTTATAAAATTCTGTGATCCCATACAAGTTTTATGTTTTCTATTAAAGCCTGAGGATGGCCAATAAAAAGCCTTTGAATAATTTATGTTAAGAGTGCTGCTGATACGAAGTCCAGTTTCAGACTGGTATATTTTAGTTATCCACCACCATGAACAGAAACCTGGACTTTGTTCTTTTAATACATTTGGTACAATCTCGAAGCATTCTCCCTAAGCCTAGTTAATCGTTTATAGGCCTTGTGAAAAATATGATCCAATGATTCAACAAACTAAAAAAAGAAGAAAAACCTTTTACAAAATATTCAATGAGCCAGATTACAGGTGTATTTTGTATAGAGTTCTTTTTATTTTCATGCAAAAAAATATATGCACACTTAATAACACCCTTTTATTTTGATTTATTTACAAGTTTTAAATTCAATCCCTTTATTCTCAACTGATTTTATAACAATTACTGAATATTTTTCAAGTACATTATTGTTTGAAATGCACAGACAATGTGCAGCAGCAAATGCAGCAAACCTCAAAAACAAGGTGCTACAACATTGCTTCTACATCAAGAGACAGACAAGTGTCTGGGATAGTGGTTTAATTTTAACACTTATACAGACATACATCTATACCTAGAGAGAGACAGACAGATCTAAGAAAGCAGCTACATCTGCAGAGGAAGGAAACAGCATGTTACAAGGACAATTCAGGGAGGTCAATTATACATAGAACATTTGACAAACAACATAGAGAACAAACTTTGGCATTAATTACCAGGGTACAAAACATAGCACGTTTCAATCTATCAATGGAGTGTAATATGGAACTCTGCAGCCTGGAGCTTTTTGTTCATACGAGTATCAACAAGTACTTGACGTTGTCAATGAAAATACTAACACATCTATAATAAAACCATTTTAATGGAAAGCAGACAAGTAATGATGCAAAATTACACTGCCATTTTTGTATCTGCAGTGATCAAATGCCTCAACACCAGATCTATAAGGTCACCTCACTTCAGGCATCTGCGCCACCTGAAAAATTGTAAACTAAGGAAGCTCAAAGTCTGGAAAATGTGGCCTGACACAGCTGAACTCATTTGCTTTTAGTTTTATACCCTGGTTAAGTATCCATTTCACATTGCCTGATTAACACATAACACTATGCTTGTATCAGCCGCTAAGACAAGAACTGAAAAGCATAAGAAATTCCCTGCATGCATTATGTGTAGTGTTAGCAAAAGAGCGAGATGTGCCCCAGTCCATCTGAGGCACAGCAAGTTGCATAACATCATTACCACTTTGCAGGGTCTGGCGTCCTCCAGCCAACACTCCACTAGGCAACATTCCAGTGGGAGTCAAACCCTTGAGTGTCAGCACACTTTCACTCTCCTCCCTGGTGTGAGGAAAAAGAAAAAAACAACACAACACACCTTCAATACCCGCTCGTGAAAACTCGTATTGAAGCAAAAGAAGGGATGGGGAGAAGGAGAGCCTATTTTTGCTGTGCTTTATGTGTGTCAAGACTGAATGTAAAGTCAAATTCAAACACCTAGGAAGCGGAAAATATTTCTATTCCATGCCAGTCTTTCCTCTGCCTGGGAGTTATAAACACTCATTACTTCTGAACCAAATTCTGAGGAATTATTCACATGCAGGCTCATTAGCTTTGAAAGTAGCACTGAATGCTTCATGAAGTACTGAACGTAGCTCAGTGCCATAAAACAATCCACAATTTTGTTCAAAGTGTCTATGCTTCAGGAAATACCAACTTTAAAAAATTATCCCTATTTGAACAATTATGGTCTGTGGAAAACTATACATTTTGGGTAAATGTGATCATGAAATCTCTAGATCTAGACAGGCAAAAGAAAATGGTATTCTTTAAAAGCTGAAAACAGGCAAACAAAAACCTGAAACAAAAAAACCCTAGTCCTCAACTTTCTGGTATGCCAGAAATTTTCTGAGCCAGTCCTGACCTCTGCCATTACACCCTTGATCTCAGTCTCTCTATTTTGTCTTTCCCACACTCACAGTTAATGGTTGGACAAATAACTTGTAAACTAAAGATCACGTTCTCTAATTTCTTGAAACATGCTCAAAAATAACTTAAAAATATTCTTTAACCAAAAATACCAACATCAATGGGGTGCATCAATATGCTAAACAAGATTCTAATGCACAATGATCTCCCTGAAAAATGTTTGGCATCCGTTATCCTGGAAGAGAGATGTTTTCCTAATATACATAAGAAGGGTTTTAGGAATGCAGAAGTCCTGCAAGTACCTGAGAACAGAGAAGACTCTTGCCATCTTGCCAATTGCACGAATTTTGTTTCTGATTATTTCTTTCCGTGCGGCAGCTGTACCTACTTTCAATGGAATAAGAGAGAGTCTCAAGCTCATGAGTATTTACAGGGTCACCATTTTAAAGCGCATCGAAGTCAACACAACTGTTTAAGTTCAGTACTCTTCACAGGAAGCCAATACCCAAACACTTAAGGGCACAAAGTTATAAAATTATGGCTTCAGAATGCCATCAAAACCACCATTACCTCAGCGTCCACAAAAGACACACAAAAAAGTTCAGGATGTTCACAATGACTTCCTAAAGCTAGCAAGCATCTAAATTACTGCCACTACAGTGTAGTAACTATCATAACTAATTTGACTGCATTTTACACTTGAAGTTCTCCACTGACATCTGCGTATACCAAGATGTAGGCATGCAGCCCAATATAGAAGCCAAAGAGATATTAAAGCCACAAAAAAAAAAGATTTGTTGCTAATTCTTACACAGCTGACCAAAAGAAAACAGTAGTTTGCTTGGTTTTGTGCCAACTCCCCAAAACACACCCACACAAAAACCCCACAAAATAAAATGCCAAAGAACCGCACTGTTACCTCCCTTATGACCTAAGTCTGTGTTCTGTATCATCTTAGGTTTGCATCATTTGCAGAAATTACAAATACCAAAGATCTGGAGTAAATACTGCATATTCCACAGAGCAGAGATACACCATTTGTGACAGATAAAAGTGAAGACCAAACTCTGAAAGGAGGCTTGGATTGGGAAGGAGAGCCACCTTTGCTTGCCTTGACATTATAAAAATGGAAGCTCCTTTTTCCAACACTAGGTGTTGCTGGTTTGTTTCAATGGATGAAAATAAAAGTCATCCTTTCCCTCATCCTCCTTTCCTTTTGCTGACTCCTCAATTCCACTAAAACAGTAAAGGCAGATGAGAAGATATCAAAACTTCTCCTCAGCCACTGGGGAAGGAGAGTATTAACCACACCAAAATAAGAGTAACTCAGTCATACTTTGAATTCAACCACAGGGGACCAAAAGTGAACAAACTCAGACAGCTCTGTTAGGCCTTCCAGATCTTCCATATACCATTGCTTTTCAACCCTGGGAGAAATGTACTCATTAAAAAGTTGCCAAACTAATCTGCAAGAATGTAGAAGAGAGGATCACAGAAGTGGGCAGAGGAAAGCTGCATATCCACAAATTTGTCTACCCGCATTCAAAAAAGGCATCTGTGGAAGAAGCCTTTTTTCATCCCTGCTCACTAATATTTGCCTTCCACATGAGAGCACATACACTCTAGCACAACAGTCACCCTTTTCAGACCATAGCTGCAAGAACGCAAGGCCTTCTGCTGCACAAGAGTGGGTAGACTTCCCACCCTGAACACCAAACCAAATAAAATACAAAAGATAAGGCATATAGGGGCAACCAACAACAACAAAATCACACCAGAAGGAAAATGTATACTAGCGACAAATTAAAAAGGAGCGAGAGACAACCCTTCTACGAACACAATGAAAGTATCTGGGGAATGACAAATATCTGCCAATCCATTTCAATGAAATAAAAAAGCCAGGAACCACCAATAAAGCTTTTTTATGCAAAGGAACAATTTTAATGAACTGTAGACACCAAATTAAAAAACAAACAAACAAACCAACCCAAAAGAAAAACCAAAAAACCCAATCCCCAAAAAACCCCAGAAGGTTCAGGTGAAGCTTTGACTAGGATAGGCTAAAACATTCAATTTTTACTGAAAATAATTTATTTTAAATTTTAACTTTTAATTTTTAAGGTTCTGTAAGTTTTTACTTTCTGTCTTTGAACACTATTTAGTAACAGCTTGAGGATCTGGAATGAGAAGGAGACTCTTTGAAAAGGGTAGGGCTAAGCGAGGGGCCCTCCAAGTCCCTCAATCTTCCACCTTAGGCCTACACCTGTTTGAGGGCTACACTGCGGCAGAGCTGTAATGTGCATGCTGAAAAGATTTCAGGCAGTGCTAGTGCCCGTATCTCAACTCGGGAAGGTCCCTGTGCCTTAAAAGGAGAAAGGATGGTTTGGGGTGGGTTTGGTGGTTGTTTGGTGGTGGGTTTTTGTTTTTGGGGCTTTGAGCATTTTTTAGAACATGATCTTTCATTGTCCCAGCCCTCCAGCAGCAATGCAGCCAAGCCAACAGGCCATAATATTACTCCAGGCTGCAGCACTGCACTAATGTGGCCACTAAATCCTGGTTAGTTCAGAGAAGAGACAGTAAGGTAGCATCTGCTTGCAGAAGAATGTCTTGATTACACACTAAATTGAAGGAGTTATGACAAAGAACTCTCCCATTCTCCATTCCCGATGTGTCCCGGTTTGGTGTCCAGTGCTGGGAGTGCACAGCTTCCTACTGATAGAATTGGCTGAGTACAATCCTTGTATATTTTATATTGGTGTCGGGATCAATATTGGTTCTTTAGTATTATTAATGCTAATTATTTAGTATTATTCTATTAAATCTCTTTATATTTCAACCCTCAGGTTTCCTTGTTTTTTCTCTAGTCTCCTTCCTGGGTGGGGAGGGGTCATCGGGTGATAGAGTAATTGTCTAAACGACAATAAATTGTTGTGGGTTCCTCGAACCAGAACACAATGTCTGCACAAGAAACAAATTTGGAAACGCTCATACTATTATGTTCCAAAAAATTCACACAACCTTTGGAAAATTCTCTATAATCTCATGCATGCGCAAGTATTAGAAATGTTCTCTGGAAGTGACAAATTTATACAGAGACCAAATTGATTATTAGGTAAGTAATGGTCAGAAGAATTTTTCTGCAGAATTATCTACCCTGGAATTTCCAAAAAACAGGTGACAGACCATGAATTTAAGTTAGTAGGCTTCTTTTTACATCTTGTATCCAGCCATCTTCAAAACTGCACATACAAACAAAAAGTATCTTTTTGCCATCTCAGTTGAAGGAAACTGAAAGTACTATACAAACCAGGTTTTGGAACATAGTATAAACACATTCCATGCACAATCTTAAAAAAAGCTCACGATAAACTTATTAAAGAGCAAGACAGACAACTGAACGCTCCCTACACATGCAGGACCAAAGATAAAATTTTAGAAATAGGTAAAGAATGAAATTCTACAAAAAAAGGAATGGAAGAAAGGAGGAAAAAAAATTCATGCACAGAAAGACAGATGTCTTGGAATATGACTTCTGATAACAAAATACACAAGGCATTTACAAACAGCCCATTAAAATGGGTAATAATAATAAAACGCTACATATGTCTCTCAAGAGAAAGGTATTTTCTGCATTAATACTTATACTGCCAGGTTCTACGAAGTCATATTTCAAAACATTCCTACTCTGTCTGGTCTGTACCTTTTTTATTGCCATATATGAGTCGCTCTTCAGATGGAGAGTCCAGAAAAAAAGGAAGTGAACGATGGAGAAAAAGGTGAGTGAGACAAATAAAATAAAGATATTTAACTTGGCAGTGGTAATAAAGAAGGAATGGAGAAGAAATGTGAAAAAATAAAATGGAAAATTGCAACACTTAAATATGCATTCATCCAACAAGAAGTGGAATTGTTGAGTGTACTTTAAAATTTGATGATAAACAAGAGAAAGCTTGAAAGTCAACAGTTTAAAAAAAAAAAAAAATCCATTCACATAGAAAGATAAAAGCGTAGACAGTACCTAGGTGGCATTAAGAGATGCACCAAGCAAAGAAATTGTTAAAGGAGACAGAAGAATAAAATAATTCAAATTAGGAAACTGCAACTATTGTACTAAAGACAGGGCATATGCAATCAACTGATGACTGCAATTACTGGACAATCTAAATCCTAACTTCTCAGAATACCATGAAACCCTACCCTGTAAATGCTTGACATAATTGCTTTATGCTCAATTTAGCAGGATTACTTGAATGGAAAACATAAATTAACTGTTTCCCGGATCACATTTGAGACTATTTCTAAGTTTTCACACTTCTGGCAACATCTAAATGGCAGCAAATTTCAAGTGGCTCATAACCAATGCATTCCAATCTAAAACACACAGCTGCTTAGCACAACACTATTCTGCTACTGAATTTGAACACAGTAGTTCTCAAACATTAAGAATGGGGTAATGTCTCTAATATCTTTACAAATAATCTTTAGTGCTTCCCAAAGGCTGCTGAAACTTTCCTTCCTCCTCCCCCATCATCAAACAATCCACCAAATCAGTTCGGTTATTGGATAAAATAAAGCAAGTCTGAGAAACTTTTAGGTGTGACACTAAGCACTACTGTAAAAAAACAACAGTGTGTGATATGCTAGGTCTTCATGTTAACGTTGCTTCTTAATCACCATGCTACAAACATCTCCTTAACAATCTACTCTATCACATTTACAAATTATAAAGACGTTATAATTCATTACATAAATACATATTATAATATGTACATATAAACGTTCTCCTTCCAACTTTTATGCTTTAAACTCAAACATCAAGACTTAAACTTGTATTTCATACTTCCTGTATAGTACTTTGCCATAATATTATACTCAACTTTCACCTATATCAACTCTTTATTGAAGAGCAATCATTAAGAAATTTAAGATCTTATAATAAATTTATTCTAAATATTAGCAAAGTAAGTTTAGTGTGTTTCAAATTCTGAGAATTTATCACAAAAAGTTTGAGTTTTAAATAGAGATCAGATAAGAATATTTGCAAAGGATATCATTACAAACACAAAACCACAATTCCCTTCTCTGTCCCATCCCATCCCGTCCCGCCCCCCTCCCCCGTGTCATTATCTAGAGGAAAATCTGAAGGTAATTTTCTTCAAATTCCAGCTAAGTTAACTACTGTTTCACAAGTTATTACCATTAAAAAGATTTATATATCTTAAAGTAACCCCTACCGTCAAATTGATCTTCTCCCTCTGTCATCAGTTCATCATCAGAGCAAATACTCAAAACATTCACCAACATTTCCGTTACTGTACAGGAAAAAATAAATCTTAATTCATTCCCTGTAGAATTTTAACTATTTCCATGCACACAAGATATAACTGGCCACCAACAACAGTGAATGAACTTCCCACATCATAGCCATTGCTCAGTAATATGGTTTCAAAATACGTGGTTTTCTTGATGTGCACTGTCACAGAATTTAAAAAACTCAGAAAAATAAGCAGTGAAAAACTATACTGCCTAACAATCAAAGAACACAGCAAAACTTTATCTCCTGTCGTACAAGAAGTTCTTTTAGATAAGAGTTATCTTCTTCTATATCAGTATTCTTACATTAGGCCAAGTATTTGAACTAGTTTTGATGCAAAATATACTCAAATATGAAAACATTTTGACTGCTCAAATGTAGGTTTAAAATGAAAAAGCCATTCCATTCCTGGCACCTGCAGACATGTAGTAAAAGCACTGAAGCAGAAAAATATTATGATATAAATATGGTACAAACTACATGTCTTTTTAAACTCCCCTTAAAAATATTGACATAGTGGAAACATAAATTTGTCTTAAAAGGTGTATATTTTCTTTCTCCAGGAATCTCCCTATTCTGCCACTCAATGCTTCTCACGTATATCAGACTCTTTCATAAAATAGTTGAACTCCTCCTCCCCTTAGAGTGTTCAGAAACCCATTCCAGAATCTCAGTCAGATGGTTAAAAACCCTCTAAATTGCCGTGTACATTTATTCATGACTAATTCATACAATCCCTGTGTTATCTGCTATGGTATCCTCCATTGTCGGGAAAGAGTTACTCTCTACTTCAATGAAAAAAACCTAATTATTCTGATTTTGAGCTTTTCAACACAGACCAGACAATATTGATGCTGTATCCTTCACCAAAAGTGGAAGCATGTATTTGTCCAAAGGCAAGACAAACTACAAGGGCCATGACTCAAGCAGTCTTAAGCATACAGTGGGTCAATGAGCAACTTATTTACCAGTACTTGGTGTCTCATTATCAGCACGATAACAAAAGTAAAATAAACAGTATTAATATTTTCAACAGCAAAGGGTTATCTACTGTATCATCAGGTAAGAGACATATAAACAAAAATCCCTTTTCAAATGTCACGTCCCTCTATTTAAAAACAAAAAATTGTTGAGTGGGTTAACCACACTAAAAAGTGTCCAAATTATTTGCTTTTAACTGCTCACTAAAGACAATATAAACAAATACAGAATTCTATGTTTATATGACTGTAAATGCATCATCTCAAGAATACTTTTCAAAGAAATTTAAAGAGCTTTCCAGATCTCTTTTATGAAAAGAGTAGTTCCTCTCATGGAAGGGTTTGAAACAGACCTAAATAGCCTCTAACCTCATTGCTTTTAACTGAAGACTACTTGGAGCCCCAGTGTCCTAGATTCAGAGTTATCCACTCTAGAGGGATTAAAAAAAAAAAAAAACATAAAAAAAGAGGATATGTGCTAAATTATCTTTTTTACAAGAAAAATCATAACTGAAAAAGTTATCTTTAATGAAGGTCAATCTGTTATAACTATATAGAAAAGTAAAAATTTTACATGAACATCTCAACATAGTTTACACCTGTAACTATACATGATTAATAATGTATATAACCCTAGCATTTTGTAGAATATGAACAATTTTCATATTGACTTCAAAGGTACTACTTAACAATGCAGGTATACACCCTCAATGGGAATTACAATTTCTGTTAACACCTCTGCTTTATCAGATGCAGTTTTAACTATCTTGACTGAAACAGGTGAGGAAAGCAACTAAAACCTGTAGAACAAGCTGTATTCCAGTCTATCCTACCTCAGAAACGGCATTTTCATATGCCAAAAAGCTCTCCAAATCAGTTTAACAACTTTACCAAACCTCCTTTCTAATTAAGCATCCAAGAATAAAGACAAATACAGATACCCATTTTCACAAAAATGATGCAATTAATCTCTCATTGGTAAATATGCTTTAAAAAAAAAATAGATCTTCCCATCATGAATCCAGGAGAAATAGAAAAGAAATTAATTGATGTGTAACTCTTGCCTACCTTTTTCTCCAACAAATGGCAAAGACCATGTGAAAACATCCATAAAATTTGGTAGCCAGTAAGGATGAGGAGAACAATTGAACTGACGAATATTCATCACATTGTTTTCATATTTTAATACAGCAGCTAAAATAAAATTCAGACATTTTGGAAAGAATGTTTAAAACTTGTGAGTACCGCAAATGTAAAGTCACAGGGTCGTTTTAGCTCTGTTTTATACTGTAGACAAAATACACCCAGAGATACTCCATTCTCTTTCTTTCAGAGTATTTACAGGACAGATTTCTAATTGAGAACTTCGGATTTTATTTTATTGCAAATGCTGCAGTTTAAGGTACTGTTACATGCCAATATAGTCCTGTACTATCCTATTATAGGTCTACAATGAACCAAGATTTTAAAAGGTCCTGAAAAGGTGTAATTTCAGCAACTTTAACAAAATCCTAACTCAGAATAGCAGTATATTCAGATTCATGTTTTACTCTCCATATGTGTCTTCCCACATTGTAAGCCTGGAGTAAAACCCTAGAAATCTAGTCGATCAGGGAGAAGGGGAAGCACAGAGAAAAAAAAGGAGAAAAACAGAAGCATTCTAAAGCTAAATAAGCATTGATTGCATTTTCCCGTACTTAAGCTTGCACTACACTGGGAATAGCTGAAGTGAAAAAGGATTCTTAAAACGCAATATCCACCGAGATGGTGGAAAAAAATGTAAAAAGCCAGTTGAAGCTATTTTTATTTCTCCTTTACTTTACAATCAGTGCAAGTAACAGCAGCTAATGTTCTCCTCTATACAGTTAATCACCTTACACAAGTGGTATGGGTTGGGGAGTGGTTCTTTGGAGGTGGGTGGGAGAAAATTAAATGTATTTAATAGAAAAGAGGTCTTGGTTTCAAAGGAACACTATTTCAACATCTGGAGATCATTCATTCATGGCATACTTGAAATGCCATACTTTAATGTCATACTTGAATTTCAGCAGGCTTTATTTTTAATTATTTCCATTGTTGAACTTTGTTCTCATCTATGAATAATACTAATTCAGAGTTAAACTCTTCTCTGTAATTCTGACTTGTAAATCTTTCTCCACACTATGAAGCATGCTTCTCCTGTGCAACTTTATCTTAAGCAGAGGATGAACAAAAATTAATTCCTTCTGTGTTATGCCTCCTTAATAACATTTCCCACGGTGATCAGTATCAGTACTTGCTCCTTCTTGATTTCCCAGACGCAGCCATTATGGCCCTGTACCATCACAAAACACACACCTTCCCTGTCTCGTTTTCTTCCCAGTGACCACCTGTTTATAAGCATGGTAGGTTTTGTTCTTCTTCACCAAAGTATCTACCATGATTCAAATTCTTGGAGTTCATCCGCACGTAATTTCTTCTCTCCAGCAGTAGACTCTCAGATGCATTGACACACTATGCAAACTACTTTATGCATAGGCATATCAATGCTTCCTCCCTTCCTTCCTTAGTTCACAAACTAAAGACAACCAGAGCAGTGAAAACTCACAGCACAGAAAAGCCTTGCCTGACTGGAAAAGACCAGGTGATACATTCAAAAGTACTAAATAGCAACAATCTTTACAAAGGAAATATTTGCTCACACTTGTGCTTCAAGGCACTCTTACAGGAGTTCGTCATTTATGTCACGTGCTCTTCTTCATTAAACAACTTTTATTAATGGACTTTTTTTGTCCTTTAAATTCTTAGCTGGCAAAAAATTGTTGATATTAGATGACTCATCTAGTAATATCTTTTTATTTTATTATTACATACAGTTATTAATAACAAGTTCTTACCTTTATTATTGTAGACATCCAAGTAATTAGGTGCTGAAAAAATTGTTATTAATGATGGGAACCCTGTAGTTTGACTTTTCCTGTACATTCTATAACTGCAAAACCAAACAGATTATTTTACATCTTAAGCAATAAGGAATAATTTTTATTTTACACTGTGAATAATTTCTTAAGAGGACACAAAGTACTTACCCGGCATCTTGTGCTTCATGTGCTCTAATGATTGACAACAAATTATTATTTTGCAAAAATTCACAAACTGCTGGATAGCTGTGAAATGAAAACAACTGTGAGTAAAAGAAATTATCTTAAAATATGCAGCAAGAGTCAGCATTAAAACATCAAATAGATCATAGCATACTCTCACCTATAAAAGTATGAGCATCCTCTGACTGTATTGTGACTGAAATGCTCTTGTGAATTTTCATTTCCAAAATCTTCTGAAGGATCTGACCACAATAAATCACACATTGGTCCAAATGCTGGAGGCTCTTTGAATCTATCTAACTGTTTGAGAAAAGGCAACAGCACAAAGACTCTTTGAATATTAAATCAGTAAGTTTTACATATTTGTTAAACTACATATCCATCAATACCAAGCATTTTACAATAAATCCCAACCATATGAAAGAGAAGTAGTTTCTGTGTATTTTTTCCTCTCCTCCTCATGAAATAAGGCAGAGGCATGCCAAAAGAACCAAACCTGTTAAGAGCAATAAGATTTATTAGTTGTAAAAAGAAGGGAGATTAACTTCCAGACTGATGGATATGTGTAATACAAGGTCAAGTTACAGATAAGGAACAAAATGGTCCTTTTTCATGCACATGCCGTATCTACCAATCTGGAGACACTACCAGGAATTAGCAAAGAGAAACAGTACAGAAAAACAGGAATTATAAAAGATAAGCATGAATAATTAGCACTGACTAGAAGAGACTAAAGATATTATAGAAAAAAAACCCCAACCCCAACCAAAACACCAAACCCAACAAAAAAAACCCTGAAACACCCATCTCCATAATGGATCATTTAACAATGTAATGAAGAGATGACTAGCTTAGCTGTCTTAGGCTTCTTTCATACACAGGCTTTATTTCTCAGCTATAGCCCTGGCATAATGGGCCATAAGCATTTTGGGAGACGTCTTTGTTTTCTTTTCTCTAGCTGCTTCTTTACAGATTTCCACTTGGAAACACCTGCTTTAGCAGCCTGCAACTTTCCTAGTAACCGCAGTGAAAAGGGGCAGAGGTAAGGAAGACAGCGCATTTGTTAATGTAAAAGGAAAATACCCTGCTTAAGTAACAGTCAAACAATCTCTGATGTCCCAGAAACGAAATTAGATATCCCAGATTCAATGTAAAGTTTATTTGATCTTTATGTAGCTGGAGTTTGTTCACAAGATGATTTTATCCAAGAAATGTAGGAACAGTTCTTTGATGGACAGTGCATTTATCTCACTTTACCTCCCATACCAAAGAAGATGACTTTGATGGTACTAGAGAACACTTAACTCTTCATGACAGGTTCGAAGGGAGGTTTGGTGAGCACCTGGTGAATTTGAGTCTAACGGTCCATAGGAATCCATTCAAATATGGAACCAGCAGTAGTGCCAAGCTCTCTCATGCCCTGGAAAATCAGAGCTCCCGAGGCTGCCACCTGTAACATAAGTGGAGAGGTCCAGATCTTTACAAATTCCTGCCAGATAATGGCAAGGCAGGTATTAACTTAAGTTGTTGTTGGAATTTATTTAATATTAAAAATCCAGTGGTTTAACATTTTGCACACTGGATGATAAACCCAGTATGGAATATTTCTTCCAGATTGAAGAAGGCAGTCCATCAACTTCTGCAAGTACCTGAATTTCTGTAGATTAAACCATCAAGTTTCTAAACCTCCAGCAATAAATCTGGGTCCAGAAGCTAAGAGCAGCATTCACACAAGGAAGATTCAACTGTTTGCCGATTGATGTTTCCTGCAATACAGAAGGCTGAAGATCTAGAAAGCATTTCTAATAAGTTTTCTTGAGTTATTCTTCACGGATTTTCCTTAAGACTTTGGCCAAATGGATAGAGATGTTATAAATAAAAAGTTTTGGTTGCTGCAAGCAAGGCAGGTCTCTCCCAGACTACTTTCTCATAGCATTGGAACAAAAATGTAGCCATTTCTTGAAGTAAGGAAGTCAATTTGTAAAAGATAAATATACTTACATACACACCAAATCACTGTCTCCTTCACTAGACAGTCTACCAACTGGCACGGTTCTCAAGACATCTCAAAATTTAAGGAAATGTCACTGCAAGCTACTCAACCCAGACTGCATATATCAAATCACAATAGTCAAGGGTTTCTCTACATCAGGACAGCAAGAAAGTTAACAAAGGACATGAGTCAATTCAAAACACTTGCTACTGATTAACTGTTTCTGAATATGTTGCAACTACGGCAAAACAGAATCTCAATACAAATGAGTTTAACATATTTCTAAATATTATTAAGATAACTGAGAAAACCAATATTATTCGGGAATGAGAATCACTACACCTGGTGTTAAAACAGAAATAGGTAGAATATTTTTAAAATACATACCATAAGATATTTAAATCTAAATTAATTTCTAGGTATTATGCAGTTAGGGCTACTAAACTGTAATGCATCATACCTCCACATGGATGTTCAAATTCAGGAGTAGCAAAACTTTGGAGGTAGATTAAGGTACAGCAAACTAAAACTGCTTTACTTTTGAGGCAAAAGACCTTCACAGAAGTTTCACATACTTGAAGATACAGACACTAGTTTTAATTAATCTGCCCTAATTTTCCTGAGAACTGTCACATAGTAAAGCCCTAAAAACAACGTGAAGGCCAGTGACGAGTGGCAGTCATCTTATATATGACTAAAGAAAAGGAAATTTCAGCAGACAACAGAAAGGAAGCAAGGTGTTATAAAGACAGATTCCCAATAGTGCCCCCACAAATTTCAAGGCACTTTGCTGATCGAGCCTTCGTATCACCAAGAACTAAACAAAAGAAGGACCATCTATTGTAAATAAGGAAGAAAACTGTCTGTCTCTCTTCTTTAAATTAATAGTCCCCATAATCTTATCTGGACATTTTCCCTCCTTATAAATCATTAGGCTTAAAATCACAATTCCTGGAATTTTGTTTCAGCGAAGTCCTGGCAGTGTAAATGAAATCAACTAAACAGCATCTCTAAGTCGATGGACATGTGTCTGAAAGAGACACTCTTTACCAACACAATGAGAACATTTGTGTAAACGAAGTTCAGAGAATAAAAATCAGATTACTGCAAGTTTCACACACTTCCATTTTCCCAGAAATAAGAAGCATTTGCAGCAACCTTTCTGGTTAGGCTTTACTGTCATACCTCCTACGACAGCTGGCCTCTACTGGAAATAAGTTTATGCCAGAAAAATAATCATTTAATTTGTATAGTTTAATCACCTTCCTGAATGTCAATAATACTGACAAAACACTTCATCCAGAAGAAATTGCATCTGCACAGAATTTTTCTTTTTTTCTTAGGTGATTCCCATACTGCTTATAGAGCTGTGATTTCCCTTGTTATGCTAGATGATTATGCCTACACACCTTCACAGAGAAGACCTCCCCTTAATAAGAACTTCTGCTAATAAACCAGGCGGCTTGTAATATTGTACAATTGTCTCAACTGTTTACAGAAGTCATTTCACACACCACACTTGTACTTGCATATGATGTTTTCCTAGATATAAAAAGAGCATTTCACATCACCCATTTAATTTAAATACATTTACAGTATCAGTGCATGCCAAGCTGTAATGCAGCTATTGAAGCTGCTGCCAACCCACGAATAGTGCCATTTCCAAGTTACCAGATGATTCTTTAAAAAACAAAAGAAGCCCAAAGAACAGGTCTAATAACACTACCTTACATTTACAAATGTGGTTTTCATCAGAAGCAATATACAATGCAGATTTTCATATATATATATATAAACATACAAGCTTATATTTCATCCTAATGTAGCCTCAAGTGTTATAGAAGCACATATGAAAGTACAGGCCAAGAGGACAGAATTACCTCTTAAATTAAATTTACTTGACGCTTTGAAACCTGATCAACTGCAAGACTGAGACTAAAAGAAAAATGAATTGCAATCCTATTATGACAGTGGCTTTCCAAACTGTTTTTCCAGACTATGTTTCCTTTACACTACTTTCCAAAAAGCTTTGACCATGTTTCTTTTCATCTGTTAACGGAAGAAGTGTTAAGGTCTTGTCAGAATGGCACCGTTTACTCGCTTTGCTTTCTTACTTCTCTTTCTCTGCACAATGCATATAGATTTCTGTACACATTAGTATTTGCTCCGAAAATGCAATGTGCCTCAGTACGTTCTTCCACTTACACCACTGAGCTTGTAAATATGCTTCCTCTCTGTTTTTACCATTTTCTTCTCCTCTCAGATCACTCTGCTTGGCAGTGTAATATCTGTAAGTGAAATAAGCTGACATTCTAGCCTCTGAAATGGTCCAGTCAGTACAAAAAAAACCTGGCGAATTCAGAAATGAGATTCAACTGGACAGCAGCCTATAAATCTGAGGAGAGGCGAGGTAAAAAAAAAAAAAAAGGAACACAAGTAAAGGAGAAAATGCTAAGAAAATGAGAAATACAATAAAAGAAGATAAAAGACAAAATGGGCCATCAATATTTATATACTGTAAAACCGAATTAGGAACATACTTTTTCTTTCTCTTTGATACTTAGATCTTTTTTGAAATAGATCCCCACATACCTTCTTCCATATGTGGATAAACAACTCTTTTCTTCCATCCTTACCTATAATCCCAAAGATTTCTTAGAACCACCTGTTTATATTTTAAGCTGAAATCAACTACACTTTAGCTGTTACTAATCATAACGGGAATAGTTTTGATTTCCAAATGCAGCAGTCAAGATGTCAGCTAAGTTAACTAAAATAAATCAAATGGAGTATGCAATAAGGAAGGCAATTGAGTTTGAGAATTCCCATCTGATACAACCTTCATCTGACATCAGCAGTCCATGCAAGTTGAAAGCAAGTTATCAGAAACAGATACCTCATGTCATCACAAACTTCTTCCCTTTAAATTGCACATAAGTATTTAGTGTTTCCATTGTATATTTTTTAAAACTTGTTTTCACTCTTCTTACTGATATACTCAGCACATTTACCACAGTGAGAAGCACTCCACAGCTGTTACTCAAATGTCTACCAAATTTGCCATTTTAAATAGCAATCTGAATTTCTATTAAACACTGCAATTTCGCACTTTCAAAACCAAAATCCACATGATCAAGAGAGTAAAAAAACCACTTTTCAAAGAAATATAAGAATAGCTGATATATGATGTTTGATATACCAAACAATTTTAAGACTATTTCCGCAAGTTTTGTCCTGAAAGCCATGAAAATGCTAGCTCTTACCTAGAAAGAAATACAAAGCACTTTTTCAATTGGATATGAAGCTCTTTACATGTACTACCTGTGTCAGGAAACTATGTGAAGTTTTTGAGGGGCTTTTTTTTGGTGTTTTGTAACAGTCCTAGCTGTCCCAATGAGATGGCACTCACAATGGAAAAGGCACTAGATAATCCACAAGTTTTTAATTATGATATTGCTTAGCCTGCATTTCAGTTCCTGATTTACACTTTCAAGAGAGACATGAACAGGAAACAATATGCTGACAATTTCACAAACATGACTTGTATAGCATCATATAAATTTCTGTATTTCCACCTATTTTCAAATACACAAAATACTCACTCTCCTAATGTCATCTAGTGTATTAATTTCTGGTGAAAGTCCACCATGAACACAAAGAAACTGTTGATTTAAAAGAGCAGCAAGAGGGAGACAATCAAAAGCTTCCATACAAGCATCGTAGACTCTTTCCGAGTACTTTATTTTACCTGCAGGAAAGAAAATTTAAACCATTAAGAAATCCACATTAGAAGGAAAAAGTAATCTAGTGGATCATAATTATAAGAGCAAATCTCAAAGTGAATGCTTAAAAAAAAAAAAAAACAAAAAAAACCAAACAAACCCAAAGCAATGAATATTTTTGGGTTTACATGAGCAATTCCAAAGACCACAACAGCAAGCACATTTCTATGACATATTATCTTCCAGAACTATAAACTTTTTTCATTTCTTCTTCTATTATCTCAATTGTGGAGAAACTATTTTTGGTTTAAAAAAAAAAAAAAAATCACAGAATTATTTTGCCTTATACAATTATACAGCATACTTCAGTGTAAAATACTATTGAGAAGTTTGTGATTTCTCATTTACAGTGAAAAGCTACAAACTGCTTACAGATTACATCACTTTTACCTACATCAAAGAGGGTTTTACCAGGGCAAATGATCCATTTATCACTCGATCAATACTTACACAAGCCTCCAAGGGGAGAAGCAGCTTACATCACCAAAGACTTATCTTACTAGTATAGCTGAAATTCCCCAAATGGAAAAATTACTTGGCAGTAGGGTTTTCTTGCTAGTTTCACAATACCACTCAGCAAGTTTTTTTTGCGCTCCCAATTATAGCCAAGACAACAAAATAGCCTTCCTCTCTCCAGGATTTTAAAATCAGGATTGACATCAAAATCTAGTCCATAATGTATATATACAGACAGCAGTCTTCCACATAACTTGCAGTCCAATGCCCCACTTAACTGCAAGCAATTCTACAGAAGTTAATGGGGCCTCCAAATGTTTGCAAGACCTTAATTAAACTAACAGACAAACATCTCTCAAGCAAAATGACAGACAGTAGATCAGCAAGTTGAAAGTAAGCTAATTTCACATTCTTACACAGTACTTACATTCTTGCTTAAAGGTAAAATACTCTGTTAGGTGTCTGCACTCATGATTGCCTCTCAAAAGAAATAACGTGCTTGGATAGAGAATTTTCAGGACCCATAAGTACAGCACACACTGTTGAAAAACAAAGATATCCAGTAAAATACACTAGTTTATAAGAACTTTAAAAATTATTACTGAGAAACATTGAGTAAGAATGTTAACAGCTTCAAAAGCAAGTACAGCTTACTGTGCCATTTTAAAATACAGCACTACTTCCCCGAGTTCAGTTCTGGACATGAGTTATGCAAATTGCTTATTACTTTTCTTAAGAACAGCCGCACAGAATGCTGAAAAAACATGTATATTTACTAGACACTCAGTATTAAAAAAGACTCAGCAGAATTGTACTGCAGAATACTTTCAATCTAGATAAATAATGTGTTTGTGCCTAAAATCTGATTTTATAATATGATTCTAGACACTGGCATAAGAAGGAAAGCAGACATCTATTAATAGAGATTGAAGAAAAAAATTCACAAAACTATTTACATTAAAGTCAGCTATATCATTTGGAGACTGTTTTTAAACTAAGAATGGACTGAGTAAACCGTTTTTTTTCCCCCAAAACTGGGATAGCTAGTTGTTTATTCAGTGTTCAAGCAGCAAATTCAAAGATTTATAGTAAGTTTCCATATATCATTATTATTGCAACATCAGCAGCAAACAGAGTTGAGGACAGAGCTACAGAAAACGCGCTTTTTTTTCAGTTTATAGTCTGTTACCACCCAGCAGTCTCAAATGCTCGAAATGTATTTGTTAAATTTCAAATCTGATGCTCGCATTTTTAACTGAGCACAGAAATCTCAAAACCCCAGAAGTTTTGGACTACACTGAGATCACCTGCAAGTTGTTATTATTAGTGTTCTTAATCAATATGAGTACCCTGAAGCTATCATTCTTCAAAGTCTTTTTGTATAAATAGTAAGTACATGAAGGAAGAAAGAAACCAAAGGAACACTAAAAAACACAGCAAGCATGAAGAAATACATCAAAGACTTCTATTGTGAAGTTTAGCTAACTAATTACTGAATTTTTCTTATCTTCTTAGTAAAAATATGCAAAATAGTAATTTTTCTAATGATACCACTTGCTTTCCAATGTTTCTCTAACTCTAAAACATCCTGATACATTGCAAAGTCCCCAGACCCTTTAAAACGGTTTCCCAGCAGAGACCATAACCAGTTTCTTACAGAACGACTGCTTATCACCAAATGAATACATGAATTAATCTGGCAAATTCTACAACTGTGAACTGTTTTAGTTAAGACAGTTTGTACAAAAAATTTATAAAAGCTGGCAACTTTGAAAACATTTAAGAGGAAAGTGGCAAAATAGTACCTTCCTTTCAGTGAATGGATACTACATTTGACTAAATTGCTGAGATTTACACATTCTCAAGCATGTTACCTATTAAGTGCAAAAAGAATTATTTTTTTTTTACCTTTTCTGTACTGGCATATTTATTTTTTGTTATCAAATGCATACAAATTAATGTCAGAGTTCTCTATGTCCTGTTACTTCCAGTACAGGAAAGAACAATTTGCACACACTTACGTGAAGGACTCTATCTTGATCCCAGCAGTTTGTTATATACAATCATGGTAGCATGTAATTATCTTTCCTATTAGAAGTGATGATATTTTTTATTTGGAAATGGGTTACTACCAAAATATCAATGCAATTAAAGATGTTTCAGGACAAACTGATTAAGAATTTATTAGTGAAAAATCAAATTTCATTGTTAGTACATTTTTAGAAAATTTCACCTTCACTTTTCGGTGATAAGTCAAATATTTTACCAAAAGTATATTACATTTCCAATCACTAAGAAAGTTTTTAAAGTAACCATACATGAAAACTCCTGGAGGTCAACTTAGACTTCCTAAATGTTAATTAATGCAAAAACTTAAGTATGAAAAAAAATGTTAAAGTTAAAATGGAGAACAAATGGCTGATTTTAATGTACTACTTTTTTTTTTTCCTCAACAGGACCACAAAGCATAGCCACACCTTCACGCACCTGCAACAATTCAACTTCATTCAAATAATCTGCTGTGTACTTCACTGATGTTCCATCAGTCACTCCCAGTAGAAAAGAGCAGATTATCTCAATGAAGACAGACAAGCATTTTAAGAACCCTAGAGTGCTTCTCAAGAGTATATTTAGCATATCTTTACATATTCTGCAAGTATATTTAGCATGCCAAATATTGTATTAAAAATTAAATTAAAATCATAGGAGGAAAAAAAATTTGAGCCTGTTCTTACTAATGTATTCAAGAACATCTATTGTTCAAAAGTTTTTTTAAGTATAATGGTTGAAAAGCTTTCATACCATATTTTGATATATTAACATAGAGTGTTGCTATGTAAATGTCCTTTTCAAGGACAATTACATTATTTGTAATCATCAAGAACAGGCCAAGAAGATCGAATTAATAAATAAGGAATGTCTGTTGAAATTCTTCCTTATAAATGACTTTGAGGCAATCGCTCTTGCTGCATCTCCGGTTTGTCTGCCATCCCTAACAAGCCCAAAAGGCATTGTGCATGCCCTTCACAGTACATACCCACACCATGTTATTATAACAGCATAATTTTAATACAGAAATGAAGTATCATACACCATGACTTGCAAAATACTATTTCAAATGGTATGTCACTCCATTAGATTTGGTATCTATGAAGAGATCCCAAGCTGAGGTAACTCCCAAACTGGCTCCAGAAGAATAATTAACTTAAAAATCATAGCTCTGAAACTAATTGATATGAGTAAGTGAATATTTCTGGAATAATAAACATGCTGAAAATTCAAAAATTATTTGAATTCAAAATACCTGAAAAATTAATGGCAGAAACACAGGTCATCCTTAGGGAAAATCTGTAATCGCCCTCAGAATTTTAGTAAAGAAAAATATTAATAATTATTAAAAAACATTTGATTACATAAGTAAAATGAATCTACTTTATACAGATAAACAGATATAATAAATTAAAAATCCTTGCAGTCATGACTCACCTGTTCTCCAAAAACATACAAACATACCTTCCTCCCTATTACCAGAGAAGCAGGATTATGTATAATAATGCTACAGAATTCAACTTTTTAAAAACTAACTAAAGAAAGAGGAGGAAAAATGAGTAAGTCTGGTGATTTCAACAGGACAGTCCAAACGGCTGGTCAATATCCTCCTGGAAACAGGCCTTTGTCATAGGAGAAAGCACAACAAGGGAGAACACATTCACATGTTAAAGCAGACCTAAAATTTCATTTGAAAACCTCTGTGAAAGTGTGCTTATAGAAAAATTTAGGACAAAACAGATTAATATATTCAGTTACCTCTATACTAAAATAACCTCTGTCTACATAGTCACCGAGGAAGAGGTATCTTGTGTTAGCAGGTGATCCTCCCACTTCAAACAGCTTCATTAGATCAAAGAACTGGCCATGAATATCACCACACACTGCAAGCAAAAATGTTGTTCAAATTAATTTAAAAAAAATCTAACAGAAAAGTTACTAAGTTATAGTTAAGTAAACAGCCACAAAGTACTTCTAATTAAGAGGAAAGGCAGGTATAAAGCAGGAACAACAGAAATTTTTGAAGCTTCCCCCTCTGCTTTTCATTAAGATGCTGTCCTCACTACCTGTGACAACGCTGATGATAGCCCTATTTGAATCTAGCCGATTGTGGAATATTTTTCAGAGTTAATGCACTGAGCATTGAGGTCTTGGAAGCTGTCAGCAGCTCTTTACTGTCCGCCCCAACCCCTTAGGTATCTTTGCAAATTCTCCTTGGTATGCATATTTGAAAATGTCTGCTGCTTTGCAACAATTTGCTATGTCCCTATGGGACTGAAAAAAGCAGGGAGTACACTTTTGTTTCTGAGTCAGACTAACATACCTTTTTAATATCATCATATCTTCTCTTTGCTCAGTTACTTTTCTCCTTCAAATAATCATGTTCACTATTTCAACAGTGGATTTTTCTTGTGTTTTTAGAATATGAGACAGGACAAGACCAGTGGTCAGCAACCTAAGGCAGAAGTGCCAAAGATAGCAGATGGGAAGACTTTGAAGAGCATACAGCAAAACCAGGTCATCTCATAATTTAAAAAAAAAAAAAAAAATTAAAAATGTTTGGAAGAAGACAACTGCTCCCAACTCCTCATTCCTACAGGAGTTCCCAGCTCAATGGAAGTCAGGAGCTGCCTTCTTGCCTCTGCATGATGTATTGCTGATAGCAGTTAAAAGGAATTTGAGAGATTATTGATGGAAAATGTCACCAATCAACTAACAAATAGCATCTTTCATCTTCTCAGAGTTTATCAGCAAATTTTTTTTGGGGAAAAAGCTGTTCTAATTTTGGAAAGAAATATTGGATATGGCACACCACACTTTAAAGGTTATTCCCTTGGAGCAGACCATTTGCCACCAGGTCCTACAAAATATTAAACTAAATAGAATGACTCCTCTTTTATGTCACTTTTCGTAAGATTTCTACTCAAACACAGCAAGAACTTTCATTCTTTTTCAGCTGCCAATATACCAGTAGCTCTGGGTAACTACCTGAATAAACAGAAATATAAAAATTCTAAACATATGGACAACACTGTAGTTTTGAGCTTTCTCTGGAGCTTCAAAAGACTCTGAGTTCAGACAGCCAGTTAGTGGTTTCCACCATTTCAACCATTTATTTTTTAAAGAAATTGTCAGTAATAATGAGGTACTGTTTAAATGTTTTCATTTAACCAATACTAACAAATTAAAGCAAGCTGATGCCCTAAAAGAAGCTTTTCAGACACTAATTTTATACAAGTCCCTTTAGAAGAAAACACATTGAAACAAAAGAAAATCTGATTTCAACACAAAAATCAAATTAATAACAGATATGCAACAACAACTATTTTCTATGAGTCTGGATTGTTTAGAAATAAAAGAACTAAAGGACACCAATTCCACCTTTCACCAGGTCAAACAGAAATAGAACTAGTCAAACCATGAAAATACTCAAAAAAACCTTAAGAGCCAGTTTTGTATCACAATGGATCTGGTCCTAGTGTGTTGAAGAAGCCAAAACAATCTTTCAGCACTTTCCAGTACTACTATCCTCACAAGAGCATGGTTTTACATGCAATTGTCAGTCTCGCCTACAGAAGAACTATAAAGGTGTACTTTTCACTCAGAATTCCGGCTGACAGTATTTGCTTCAAACCACTGCAATTAGCTTCTCTTCACATATTTAGATTCAGGATAACTCTGAGTTCGTTTTTCTATTCCAGGTAGACATCTTTATTCCCATCTACAAAGTCGCAGGAATTAGAAATCCGTAATTCATCACCATTTAACTACTTTCTGTTTTGTCATTTTAATACCAATCATACTTTTTTTCCCCAATAGGTTTAATGCCTTCATTTTGCAAAATACTGTGCAGCCTGTTTTTTCAGACCATTTGAGTACTATTAAGCAAATGCTGTTGTGAGGGATAATTCAATAACATTATATAAAAATTTTATTTTAGCAATTTTTAAGACAAACTCTACTACTGAAAAAATCTGGCTTCTTTACAATTTAATTATGAGTTAAATTATCTAGAAATATTACCTGTAATTGGAGCTTCAACTTCTATCATAGTTTTTTCCCTCCGTAATATTGCAGCACCCTCATTGATGATTCTAAGTGCAATTTCTTCATCCACTCGACCTTCTTTTATCAAGTGGTTCTTCAAAATGTCAACCCTTGGTCTTCCATCTGTGTCAAATACTTCTTCAGATGTCAAGCGATGCGTTGGTGGAAAAGGGACAGCTAAAATTTAAAAAGAAGAAACAATAGTCGCAACAATGCTATTTTAAAAATATACTCCATCTAGGATTGGATCTGTCATGGAATAGCTGCTATCCAAATCAGCAAATTTGTCTTTCAATCAACCAACTTGATGATATCATTAAAAGGTGGATGGAATAGTGTTATTTGTGTTCGTATTTTGAAAAATTAATGTCTATAACGTGCAAGTTTGTAGAAACTATAAAACAGAATTAGAAGGCACAATAACACATACAACATTTGGAAGAGTCAAAACTGTCTTTGCAAAGGGACACAATCTCTCTCCAATATAATGCCATTCTCTGAAGGACTCAACAAGTATTGGGATGCATTTAATATCCACTCAGACTTGCAAAAGGCATTTTGAAATAAGTCCACCATCAAAGGCTCAAAGCAAGACAAAAAAACTCAACCAAACAAAAAAACACCAAAACAAATCCAAATCTAGCAAGAAAAGGATACAGTACTGTTTAAAGGACTAGAAATAAAAGGAGGTAATGGCTAGCACCTGGGAAGGTCGAAGGTCACTGGAGGAGGCCCACTAGAATCGGTGCTATTTAATAAATTCATAAATTACACTAAGAAGAAGGTAACTCATGGAGTGATGCAGCCTTCAGGGGACAGTAAGTATTCCAGACAATGAAGAACAGGGCAGGCTATGAAGAGCTACAGAAGTCTTCCATGCTACTGAGTGGCTCAGCAAAATATGACACAGTAAATACTAGTAAGTGCAAATTAATGAAGGAAATAAATCCTAACTTTACATATAAAAATCACAGATTATAAAATTACTATTACCATTCAGAAGCAAGGTCTTTCCTACAGTTCTAGGAAAATACTTGATGCTGACAAGTCAAAGAAGCATAGAAAACTGAATGTTAAGAATTATTAGGAAATAGAAAACAAAAGAAGATGCATTTATGCCACTGATAAATATAGCCTGCAACTCTGGTTTGCCCACCTTATAAAAAAGAAAGAATAATTAAAAAAGATTCAAGGAACAGTAATGGAAATAAAAAACTTTGAATGATTTCTGCCACAGAAGTAACTAAGTAGGCTAGGATTCTTCAGCATGAAACCACGAAAACTAAGGGGGACTCTCGCAGAGGTCTGTGGCAGGAGAAGGTGAAAGGACAGCAGCAATCGCGTGCTCTCAGCCCCTGAATGGCAGAAAGGGGCAGGATGCACTCAGCCAGGTTGAAGTTCTGTCAAACCACCAACTAAGTAGCACAACAAGGTTCATACTATCAGAAAAAACTGTAATTGTGGGAGCCTACAACACTGCCATTGTAGGCTGAAATTCCTTCTTTGAGCTTGTTTTCCTTATTTTCCTGTTGTGCTGTCTCTAAGAAGATTCAACTAAGCGTATAGGCTGTCCATATAATAGACACAAATTTAGAAATTACTGGAAGTATCAGAAGTCCTCGGACCCTGGCTCATGGGTCAAAAGCAGCCATATGTGATCCGTATCTCAAAGAAGTGGAGCAGACGAGAGGTCTGAGGTTGGGAACCAAACCAGGCTCAGCAACAGCCCAGACAGCACATTTGATGGCCAGCAGCTTACATGAATTCAAACAATGGTAGTTCAGTTATGGCACAAATGAAATATGGATGTGGGACGTGGGAGAAGAGGATACATCGAAATCGCCACTAGCAGGGCACCAGAATATCATCGCACTCATGCAGGATTACAGGAAATAAAACTAATCTGATTTAAAAAAAAAAAAAAAAAAGCATACCACTATTGAAAGAATGAAATAAAAGAGAAAAGGAGCAAAACCACTCAAATTCTCTCCATTTAAATATTATTTTAAATATTTAAAAAGAAAAATTGGAGAAACACATCTATTCAATGATAAGAACAATTAGTACTACAAATACATTTGTAGCTAGATTATTCATACTTTATTCTTACTCTCCAAAGTGAAGCTTTACATTCCAAAAATCAATGCTTAAATACTAAAACATTCACTGACTTCATTTAAATTGCCTTCTAGATTACTAGAAACACATTGCTACCCTTCTGTTTTATGCAATAATAAAAATCTATCAATACAACAACTGATGCATAAGTCATATACATATATTCACTGAAATTAAAGTATGCTAGAAAAATAGACTGGAGAATTGTCTATTCTTCCTCTTATAAAAGTTTCTAAATAGGAAGAAGCTGAAAAACATGCCTTGACATTGCACAGTGTAGAACAAATTTGGCACTTTATTTCTGGACATAAAGTACTTTACTAACAGAAAAGAAATGGCATGCCTTTCCTTCCAGCTTCCTCTAGTAATGATTCAAGTTTCATTTGGAAGTGTTCAAATTCCATGTAGTCCAAATGTTAATAAACTTAACATATTTAAGAAATCAAAAGACAACCGCTGTTGTTCCACGCACAATTGTTTTAAAACATAAATCTGTCTCTGAAAACAGAAATCCATTGTTCCAACAAGATAAATTTAACTAATTTTTAGAAGCACTTAATTATGACCATGCAAGCATCAATTCTAGCATTCACTGGTTTTTTGAACTTGCCTTTCCAACCTTCATATTCTCCTAATGTTATTTTTTCATTATTTGGAAGTTTATATCAATCTGTACATATATTAGTATTAGCCTATTTCTTCCCCCACTTTTTTTAACACATTATTTGTGGGCCCACAACTGCCTTCAACAACGCAAAGTTGAGCTCATCCTTTTATGAGAGACCAGACAATTCACAAAGTAGATTTCTCCTGCATTAATTGTTGCAAAAGCATTAGAGATCATACCTTCCCAGAACCAAAGTCAACCACCTCCAAGACACAGTTTTGTAGGAACTGTGGTTCATTAGTTCTAGCATTATTCCTGGATAACAAACTACTTAAGAGAAAGATGACCCTTCTTTGGTTTTGGAGGCTTTTTGGGTAGATGCAGGGTGTGGTAGAGAATGGTCTGTTAAGGTGACCAGCTGTTCTTCATTCTCCTATGTGCAAATCATTACTGGCTGCAGAATTCAGAAAGATGACGTTGACCTCCTGCTTATGACGGTTCAGAAATACTTCAGGGCTTCTAAGCATATGCCACATAAAATTTTCTCCTCTTAATATAGTTCTTATGTCCATGTAATATATTTCAGATCAGATTTGCAAAAAAATTAATCCTGACTATTTTAACAAACTACAGCTTTGAGTTCATCTAGCAAGTTACATTTTCTAGGAGGCTACAAAAACAGATGTTTCTGTCCAGTGTCTGGAAAGGACTGTCTCAAATTATTTGAATTAATATACTTATGAAGATTCAAATTAAAAACTGTGTATATCCAGGGATTATACATAATGTCTAAAAATCACAACCAGTAGTATCAGAAGTAGTTTAGCATCTGTAAAGTTATATTTGCCTCATGAAAAAAATGAAGTCTTAAAACTAGTTCCTCAGAACTTAACAAAATTCTTTTCACACAACACATGTATTTCCCTATTGCTCAAGAAGGATATTATTTTTTTTAGAATAATCTTCAGAGAAGGCAGAATAAAACACAGCTAAAGATTTTATCTGCGCTCTCCAGCTGAAGAAAACAGTAACACTTACTGTAAGAATTATTTCATTTTTATACATTAATTTTTGTCTCAACAATAGTTAACACTATATTAGAGCTCATACCTTTGAAAAATACTACAAATAATATCTTTTAGTAGGTTAAGGATGATAATTTTTGAAGCATGTAGACAATTTCTGCAAACTAATGGGTTTAATTAAACCTTTGATGAAATAGTAATAGAATGTTATAGCCTAAGGAAAAAGAATTGCAGCATGATGTGTTCCGAGACAGAAATATAATCCACGTTTCAAAGTCTTTGTGCATAACCTGCGCTCTCGGGACTGTAACGGAATGGTAATTAACAGGAATTACCCTAAGGAAATAACATGGTGTTGGTCATTAAAGGATTCCCTTCTTCCATTCTCAGCAAAGCTAAGCAATAGAAAAGCATTTAGAGATGAATCTCTAAAGCAACACACACTGCAGTACAAAATAACAGACTACATCCTTTTAGTAAAAGTATAGATGTCAGTAACAAAGATAACACATCATGATTTATGACAACACACAAGATCTTTTAAAACAAACCATTTCTTACACGTCAAAATTGATCAATTTTACTTTTAAAATATGTATGGATGATATAATTTTAACTATATTGATTCAAAATTTTAATCAGTAATGCTGGGGAAAAAAAACAGTGAGCAGCTTTCAAGATTTGTTAAAAAGGCTTTGATGGGTTTTACTACTATTTGCATATGCATTTGGAAAGAGGAAAAAAAACCCCACCTTTCCTTTATACTGCAGTACTACTTAAAACAGAGATAACAAAACCAAAACCTCTAAACCTAGTTCTACACTGACTTTCTACAAGCCTCTGGGTACATTTATAACTTACAATAGAGCATGCTACAGAGATCCAAAGGTTAGCACCAATCTGAATGGACAAATTCACAGTACATTGTAAAGAGGTTCAAAAGTAGAAAAACTACATTAGCATGGCACTTTACCCAATATTATAATCCCTGCTGAGAGGTGCAGTATGGCAACTAACACAAACATGCTACTTCCAGACCCAAAGCAGATCTCCCATTGCCTAGTAACCGAGTACAACAGTAGCTGCTAATAAAATCTTACATGTAGATACTGTAAATTTAAACCACGCTGATATATATGCCCATTTAAATAACCTTGGTTAAATCTGGCTTGTATCAGACACCCTCTTTTGGAACAGGCTTGTGAAACAAGATGAGGTTAAAGCCTCTAGACTAATGGTAGGAAAAAGTCTCAGGGATCAACCGTACAAGGTACTGTACTTCCACAAGCAAAGTATTTTCTGTTCTTAAGACCTTAAAACTTATACAATTCTTTTCCTTTGACAGCGAAAGAAAATTAGCCATTTTTCCTCTATAATCAGGAGCCCATGACATGTTCCATGAACTCAGCTTTGCCTGTAAAAGCATGCCCAACATCCCAGATTTCATTTTCTGTTTTAAGAGTGTTTCTGATTTCACAGATAAAGTCTCAGTTCACATTACTAAGGTTACTAAACATAGACATTGTGTTTGTAAAGAATTTGTTGCTTTGATGGTAGGTATACATGAAACCGTCTATAATGTTCGTCTCCGCTAAGTGATATCACACATCAATACAACCATGGTGTTCTGTGTAGAGACAGGCCAGTATCCTTCATTTTGTCAGCAGGTTTATTACCACGATAACATGGTTGTCTGCAGTCTTTCTGTTCTTTGGTCAGGATTTGTGGGTTTATGTTTTTATAAATGCATTGCTGTCTATATATTGTCACTCAGAAGAATCACAAAGCCTAAAACCTAGCACATCTTTCAGTCTGTCCCTGGAGTTTTCACACCTCTATCAATGTCTATACAGAAGAAAGGGATGTAGCACCCATGACTGCTACGAGGACAGCATATATCCAATTATCCTTCTGCATTTGGCAGAACAGATTTGAAAAGAAATAGCATAAAGACATCACAGATGGTCTATGGACCAGCAACCTTGAAAATACTAGTTAAGCACAAATACAAAGCAGCGTCTACTTGCATCAGAAAGCTGAATCAATAGTTGTCAAAAGATACGAGTTACCATATTCATCCCAAACAAGAAAGCACAGATTCAGCAAAGTCAGTTTCTTGCAAATTATTGTATTTTTCCTAAACGCCGCAGAAACTACCCCTTTACTCAACTTCCTTTGAATGCATGCCGCCTGCTATACTTACAAGCATTCTAGGAGCAAGGAAAAATGACCCTGTAAACCTTGAAACCCTACAAAAGCACTGTAGGCACTATTTATTTTATCCTTACTTACCATGTACTTGCAGTCTTAAAAGTTTCACAGAGTTTTAAATCTCAGATGAAACTATTGATATACCTAGTATGCCATGGTGCATTCATCTTTTATACTGTCTGTGTAATTTTTCAACTAACTTGGTTGATGCTTTTGGAAGTTTCTCTCAGGAAAAAAATAATTATTTGTTTGAAAAGCATTTAAAGATGCTCCTCCCATTAAAATGGCGATAGTGTGTTATGCCAAAAGATTTAGTGCTTAAATGTCCTTCTAGCAATGACAGATTCATAGGTCTTTCCCTCCCCATACTCTCTGTTTTCCAGACAGGGTGATTTAAGGATTTCCTCTAGAGTTTCATCCAGACCATCATGTTTATGATCATTGATAGAACTATTTTTCACTATTTTATGAGACCCTAAATAGGGTGCCTCCACTGTACCTTATTGCTATGAATTCCACAATTTTAATTACACATTATATAAAAAAGTATTTCACCCTTCCTTTATATTAATTTCTGGAAAATTTTGTTTAGTACTGCATTTCTCCTTTTCACAGGGAGACAAGAATTACAGTTGTCATGGATTTCTCATCTTTGTTGCTCACTTTGCATGAAAGCCACTCTGTGCCTCTGAACATATCTTTAGATAAAGACGACAATCAGGAAGGGGGACCAAAATTACATGCTGCTGTTCAAGATGCATAAATAACACAAGACACATATAACAGCATGATGGTGCATTCTCTTTTTTTCTAAACTGATCTTCTAATAATCTCTAAATTCCTATCAGCCTGTTTAACTGCCACTGCACTAACATTTTCAGAGTATCACCCATACAAACCCTAACATTTCTTTCCCGAGTTCACCACCCTTTACATTTAAGCAAGAATTGTTCTTTCCTTTGTAGAGTCTACTCTGCCTTTATCAGAACAGCATCTCCTGCAACCTCTTTGCCCAGGCACTGAGTCTAACAAGAGCTTTCTGAAACATCTCTGGAAGTTTACTATCCTGAATAAGTGTTATGATTTGCCATTCACTCTGTTTTCTAAATAACTTATGAATACATTTACAGAGTGCAGACGACAGATGTTAACCTCCCTCAACCATGGCAGTTTCTCACCTCTTAACATCCTGTCTTCCCTAACTAATTTTGATCCAAAAGAGGGTTATTTCCTACTTTGTTTAGTTTAAAGGCTCCGATGAAGGAACTTGAAGAATAGTTTTGCCTGGATCAAGGAGCTCACTGGCTCCTCCAAAATATTCTAACAATTTCTCTTGATCTCCATCTATGAAAACTGTACCAACTCCTCTTTAATACTATATTTCCCCAGCGACACAGTTAGTCCACTCTTTCTTACAAGTCTGCTTAAATTAAACTTACTGATCTAGAGCTCTCTGCTTCAATCTAGAGCTTTTAAAAACATGCTGCTATGCTCCATTTCTCAGACTCAGAAGATGAGTTATGCCACAGGCTATGGAAAATAAATCCGCAATTTTGCACCCAAAAACCCCAAAGAATTCCTTTAGAGCCACCAGACAAATATCTTCTGGTCCTGGGATATTTTTTTTGAACATTTGTTTTGTTGATATGTTTTGAAACCACTTACATTTCAATGAGACCATTTTTTGGTCCCATTCAGCAGTAAGAATTGATTCATGTGTGAAAGAGTCCGTAAGTTATTTACACAATAAACACAGATGTAAATAGTTACCAGATTTTTCTGCTCTGGCCTTACCTTCCCAAGCCTCAACTGCCAATCGGCCCTACTGAAATTAAGGCAGGCTTCCACTTTTAGGTGGGGTTTCTTGGGTTTTGTTGCTGTTATTTTTAAGATTTATTCACTCACACAATCCTCTCTCTCCAAAAAAAAAAGTATAAGGCCAGTCAAACACTAACTTATCAGAATTCAGTTCCATTCCATTGTCTCTCCCAAAACAAAACTGTGATTTTATTTTTTTTTTTAAGTATGACCTTTTAATAGTCTCTTTGCTGCTTTTCTGGACCATTTTAGAATTATTTCTGACCAGCAGCATAAAGGCATTCTAAAGTGCCTTATAATATTTTTAAAACAGCTTTCATGCTGCCTGTAAGCATTTATCCTTTCACCTGGTTTTTTGCTTTGTTTTTTTCTAACCAGACTCTGAATTTTAAAGTTAAATACTGCAATGATTTTTTCCTACACGGAAATCATTGTTAAAAAGTAGCTATTAGTGTCTTAATTTAGGACCCTGCTCAAGGGTATGAGTTGCTTCTCTTTGGGATTCTCTAAGGAGTTGTTTCAATGAGCTACAATTTAATATACAAAATGACTGCCAACCAGACAGTTTTGTATCATGACTTTTATCCAAAACAAAGGAATATTGAAGCCTCCTATTTCCACAAGAACAGACATCATCTCCAAACTTAGCAAAAAGTATCTACTAGATCAGCACAGCACGGTCCTGTGGATTGCTTCTCAAAGCCTTGCGGCATCTGTCGTGGGCAAAGCACGATGCCAGGGAGGATAGAGTAGTTCCAAGTACAACTTTGTGGTGTAGCTACTCACAGGTGGGTTTGAGAAGCCCTGGTGCTTTTCCCTCAAAGGAACGCCAGTGAAGACTCATCCCTGCCATGCCCAGGACCACTTTATCAAACTAACTGTGCTTATAAGCCCTCTTCCTCCCTGCCAGTGAAAAACACTTTACTACAAGGTAATGAAACATTTGTTTCAATAGAAAAGATGCAATACAATGACAAATTTCAAGTATGAAAGTCACATGCACTGAAAGGTCAAGTGCGCTGAAGTCAGTCAATCATCCAATAAAAAAATAAAAAGGCAAACCCAAACAAACCAGGTACAGCAGTTAAATATCAATGGCAGTTTAAAGAAAAAACATCCTCCCCCTGTGATTTTGACAGAACATAATAGAGGAAAATGCTATCTTCCACAAGACAGTAAAACACTAACTATCATTCTCCATAGATGAAGAGGGTGCCTCAGAAAAAAGTGACTCAAGACGACAGGTACATTTTCTCATCTCTTAAAAAAAGCAGTAACAAAAGCCTCGCCACAAGACACCTTCTGGGAACCAAATGCCAAAAACTGACTTTAGACATTTCAATTCCATAGCTAACCGTTAATTTATAGGAAACTCTCTAAGTACGAATTACTTAGACAATTTAACTAAGACATGAAAAGAGAAAAATTGAGCTTTTTATACACTTTAAAAGCAACCAATGATCTTTGATGATACAATTCATACTTGGGAAGGTATGCCAGACCAACGCAGCTAGGCTGTATAGACTGCATATTTAAAGCCATTATTATAGTTATTATGTGTATGTCTGATATGAACACTACACCTGATAACCTTTCAAATATTTTTTTCTAGATACATGCACTTCCCACTAATTGCTAAATATACAGGTCAACATATAAAGGGGGACACATCCTAATTACTATCCTATCTCATTAGAAAAGATTAGTTACTGATGATACAATAATTTAACCATTTTTTCTTGGGTGAGCATCTCTTGCCCATATCTGCCAACATATGTTATTAGTGGTAAATGACTTAATTTCTCATGGCCTCTCAAATTGAATGGTTTCTGTTATTTTTTCCCCTCTTACAGCAACACAGAGGAAGAAAAGAAAGCTAAAATAAAAGCAAGAGACGAAACAATACAAATACTAGCAAGGATTAAGTCCTGACTTCACATTTCCTCCCAAAAAGACCTAGTACATGGAGAGCATAAAAGCTGAAATATGGATCAATACACAGATACACCAGATTATACTACTATATTTTTCTCTGTGGCTGTTCCCAAGGACCTGAGACATTATAAATGAAATGTCTCAGCAGGGAAAGACAGAAAGCCTGGGTGCCCCAAGGATGTCTTTTCTTGGAAACAGAGCTGGCACATAGAAAAAGTAACATTTTCAGAACACTTTTACACTTTTTTTTTACCCTGCTATAGTGGGTCCCGTTAAACAAAATAAACACAAAAAAATTATTGCCTTAAAAATAATCCCTTATTCCAGTAACCAAATTCGCTAACAATTACCACTAATAAGTTGACACTTATAAAAAAAAGAGGCAATTTCTACAATGATTCATAGGTATTACAGAAGTTAAAATTATAAGACATGTCACCATTTGAACTGTAGTCTTAACAGTTTCACCAGCACACCTGGTTCACACATTTCCAGTATAAAAAATTAACACTTTCAGGTCCCCTGGTATGCAGCGTTGTCTTGGCAAAAGCAGAGGGCCCACCTTAAGAGAGTATCGCTGTATCTGTAATCTATTCATCATATAATAGGTAAGAGTATGGTGAACATTTCTTGGTATGCGAGCGGCAACACACCTGTTTGTGAACAGGGATATGACATAGTTGTTACATTTTAACATGGTTTCAACAAATGTATTTATGTTGCATAGCTACTCCCACATAGCGCTGACATAACCTGCAATCTTGCACCCCTGAGGTCGCTATCTAAAAAAAAATATTTCCAACTGCACTGCACCTAATGGGGGGCGGGGTGGGCAGGGGGGGAAGGGGGAACCAAACCATCCTGTCCTTCATATCAAGAACACAGACAGCTTGGCACAGCTGTCCAGGCTTTCTGCAGAAGCCAGTGATTCAGCATGATAGGTATGGACAGGGCAGGTCAACAGAAGGAATAGAAAAACGCTGCTATACGAACATTTAATTGGTTGTAATTATGTCAGATGAAGCTATCAAAGCCTGATTGGCTTCACAATAGTTCTGTATCCTACGCACCCAGGTTCAAAGAAATACTGTAACCCCAGGCTGCAATCCCATTAGAATGAAGCAAGTCTTAACTATGATTGTAAAGGACCAGATGCACAGGTCACATTTAACAAGCTGAATTACTAAGTGATTGGAAATCAGCAGGTTTTCCAGCACACAGTGAAGTATCTAATCACTTACTATTAGTTCTCTTGCATTGTCTGAAGAACTTAATTTCTTACAACAAATTGCGGTAAAGGTACAAAAATTCATCAAGTTTAAATGCTGTATGTTAAAGTAGCACTAATGAGTACAAGTTTCCAACAGACCAGTTTTAACATTTTACTCTTGCAATTTGTTCAAACAAATCAACAGGTTAAGCAATCCAAAACGAGCAACAACTTACTGTGAGCAAAGCTTTCCAGCTTACTGGAAAACATGCTGATTTCCAAAACATACTATGGGATTCCAAGGTTTTAATTAAGACCTGCTGAAGACAAAGACATCCTTTTCATTTCTCAAGACCCCTTGTTACATAAAAAGTTACATGAACAGATCTCCGCCCTGTTCCTAGGAATGTCAATCTTAAAAGCAGACTGCTTTGTGTACAACCATGAATTGCAATAGCTCCACAATATTTTGTGGCTATCACAAATATCCACACTGCCATCATCAAATACAGCTCAATATCAAAACCTTCCACATCCAAATAAAATGATCTGTAACGCGAGGAAAACCTTCACATTCTTTGAAGTGTTACCTACGCTATCCTCTTAACCGACAGTTTAGATCTAATGAATATATTTTAGGATACTTTAGTTGCAAAGGATTACTCTCCCCACAAATACTAAAATGACAAGCTTGATGTGCTCTGGAGCAAGGATCTTGATATTTTGCAGCACTTTAGTCGCTAGACCATCTTAGTTCTACAGATATATGTACTTTAAAAGGTTTCAGTTTTTCTTCTGAGAAGCACAGCGTTTGACTTTTAAAGGCTTCCCACGAGACTGTGCTATCAAGAGAGACCACGAAGAAAAGAGATCAAGGTGAATTTTCTCCATCAGCACCGGGAACCCGAGACCCGCAGCCAATGGAAAGGGCGGCAGCACCTTCCCACTCCCTCTTCCTCGGCGCTGTCAGCTTCTGCAATCACAAGGATCTCCTCTGCGCACAGAGGAAAACCCCCGCAGAGAACGAGGCGCGAAGGGGCCAGACCCCGGGCGGGGAAGCCGGTGGCCCCCGCTCGGTCGGTCGGTCGGTCGGGCACACGCAGCCCCGTGCCAACGCCGCCCGAGCAGCCCACGCGGGCGGGGTGCGCCAGGCCCGCAGGCCTCGGGCACCGCTCCCACCACGGCACACGGACCCTCCGCCCCACGGGCAGCTCCAGCGCACGGGCAGCCCCGGGGCTGACCGCCGGCAGGGCCAGCCCCGCTGCCTTCCCGGGCTGCCTCCGCGCCCAGGCCGGCCTCTCCGCCTACGAACCCAGCCGAGCCCCGGCGTATTTCCACGCCCGTGCGGGCACCCGACGCCTCCGCACGGAGCCGGGCGGCCCTCCCGCCGACGCGCCGCTCCTGTCCCCGCCCGTGGGCAGCCCGGCACGAGTCAGAGCGCCAGGGCGCCTCTCCGAGCCTGGGCGGTCCCGGACACCCGGGCGGCCTCTGCCCCGCCGGGGGTCGCGGCCG
>VYXH01010138.1:943057-985078 GCA_013397275.1 Burhinus bistriatus | reverse complement strand
GAAAAAAGAAGTTCCCCCCCAGGGAGGAACCTGGGCACGGCTTACCGCCAGCTCCTACCGCCAGATAATTCAGCCAAAGTTCTCTGCCCCAGCCCTGGAGCCGAACAACAGCGGACAAAGGAGGCGGCCGGGAGCAGGGGCAGCCCTGGGTGCCGCAGCACCCTCCCAGTCCCTGACCCCCCTCAGAGCAGCCTGGGGAGACAAGGGGGCTGGGGCGCTGCACCGCCGCCCTGAGCCTTGCCAATGCAGCACGCCACGGCCCTTGCCAATTGGGTGTAGGGCGAGAGGTCCAACCACACGCAGGGCATGAGACAGGACAGAAGGCTCAGGTTTAGTACAGTTGCACCAACCTCATCTGGTCATTCTTTATGACTATTCTGTATTACATTACTGACCAAAAAAAAAAAAATATCTAAGGTCCTGCTCTCCAGCTGTTAATTTCATCCTCTTTCCTCCAATTTAGTATACCCTTAGTTGTACCAAGGCAGGTGAGCTGTAGTTAAGATCACAGAAATTGGTTTTGTTTTTTAAACCCAGCTAAACAAAAACCACCCCCAAAAACCCCAGACCAAAAGTCTCTGAATTTGGCATCACTTAAATGTCTGCCAACAAACCCAGTCAGATCTAGCAAACATCTAAATACACACATATAACCATATTTAATCAAATGCAGTATGTCTAAAGAGTTGCTGCTTTGCTTCTCAGCTAATAATACAGCTCTTACGCACTACCTGTACTGAGCTGTGCAAATTATTTCACACAATGAATCAGGAACTTAAGAAAGAAAAGCCGTTCAGAGGTAGTGGTTTCCAGCAAGGTCTTGGTTCTTGCCTCATTGAGGTCCAAGGGAAAAGGATCACATCTGAGGCGCGTACCTGCCATCTTGAGCATGAAAAGCTGTTTGGCTCAAGGAAAAATACCTGGGTTACACAAGAGCTTGGTTTGACCTTGCTTTTTTATTACATGGGCAAGACAGCCCAAGCAAGGAACTTTGAATGAAATACCACTGTAAAGACATTTAAGGAAGCAACTGATAATTTTAAGGGAATCAGAATTATAAACCCTTGGGTTATTTATTAATGACTCTTGTAAGACTCCAAAGTTTTGGAAAAACAGAATTCTATTGATTCCATGTCCACAAGTAAAAATGTGTGCATGCACACAAGAAGAGAGCTGGGATACACTCGAGTATCATGGAAGCAATCCTGGATGACTATTTTGGATTTATCACTAAGCTTTCCAGTAGCTGGAATAGCTACTTTACACCACATGTTCTGCAAATCTCTGTCATTGTACAACCAATTTAAAGGGCCTGTTTTTTAAATAGAACAAAAGCTGATTTGCTTCAATAGCATGCACGTGTATCCATTCAGAACGTGCAGTGAGAGCATGGGATAGGAAGGGCAGTGAGTAAGTGTTGCTCCTATTGACTTAGCATTAGCTTAAAGCAGATCTGCTGGAACAAGGAGCAGGGGGAACAAATTCAGTCTCTTATTTAGAATCACGGGAAGCTCTATAATAAATGCAGTTTGAATGTTTGACAGCGTGAAACAGCAGGGGGATTCTCATAAAGAAATTAATTTGTCCATACATTTCCAAACACACAGGGAGCCCGAGACCTTGCTGAGTGCTGTCAGGAATCACCTCTTCACCTCACCTGAAGTGCAGCCGCAAGAGAGATGCCTCTTACTTCTTTCAGTTGCTCTCTTCTCTCACGAGCCTGCAGCCGACATGTGTCTTGTCTCCTGGGGTATGAAGTAAAAGGGGCTGACGCAGTCAGAACTCTGGTTGAGGAAAAAGCAGAGCATAATTTTATTTCGTTACGCTGGTGTGCCGGAAGGAGATGTTATCAGCTTGTAGGCAGCATACCTGGTGCCCTGCATGCTGAAACGCTTCCAGTCATATCCAGGCACCACCTGAAGAAAAGGCTCATACAGATGAAATCTTGCTGGTTCCCCTGCCCCCCATAAATACATCAGGTTGATGTAGTAAATGGTGTTATGTCTCCCTATAAACCACACCTCCTAAAAACATTGAAAATCATTATTTGAATGACTTTTTTTTTTTTTTGGATAACAGCAGCTAGAAAGAAAAGTTAGCTAGCACAGTTGCCTTGGGGTTTTATTGTTGTCATTTTTCTAACATATTGCATCTTGCTGCATTGAAATACAGAGCATGTGCCTTTATTATTAGGACAATACCAAAATAGGGAGAGAGAGAACTACAGAACTCTACTAAGCCCTTTAGCTTGTCATTGAAGCTTTTTCATGTAGTGTTGTCTCTAAATCTGCTAGAGACTCTGGAAGGGGCATTCACATTGCCCCGACTTACCCCATGGTGAAAGCAAAGCTAACTGATTCGATACATCTTGTGTTCAAGGAATGAAGCAATTTCTACTAGCACCACAAGTAGCATTATGACTGTAGGAACTTAGGAACACAATTACAAACAGAATGTGTCCTTGCAGGTAGAAGTCAGTGTGCTTTTGTAATCCTGACAGTTTCCCACAAATCTCCCACAAATGCCAGACAAATTAAAGTATTTCTGAAAAGCAGAGTCACATTTTACTTCCTGTTCAGCTTTGCCACCAAGTGGCCATTCCACTCCACTCCACACATTTTAATGCCCAACTTGAGGGGAAAAAAAAAAAAAAAAGGCAAAAAAAAAAAAAAAGCAGCCTGATTCCTATTCTGACTGGATAATACAAAGCATTAGCTAGCACTGGAACAACTGCTTTCACAACAGAGAGACAACTCAGCAACAGAAGCACAGGGAATAATCAAGCCAATCCATCTTATTCCGTACCATGGAGAATAGAGCCATTTGGGATGTAGATGATTCCTGTCTTCCTCCTGCTCCATCTCAAAGCAGCACCCACTGAACCTGCATGCAAAAGACGTTTAAACAAAAAGGTGTTATGTTAAAACCTAGACTTTTCTGACCTCTCCCCTGACTGAGTACTGCAAGGTATAGCAGCAACTATGTTTTAGTAAATCATTGCCTCAGACAACAAGTGACATTTACTGAAGTTCAGACAGAAGTTAGACGTAAAAACAACTATGTGAAATTCTGTAACCATCTCATGCAGAAGGTCAGATGACTGGAACAGTCCCTTCTGACTCTAACAGCGACATATCTTTAAAACTGGCACAATGCAATGTCCCAGAATCATCTAATTACCCAACAAGGACTTTTTGAAAACTCTAAGAAGGAAATTGAATCGCAGGAGAGAGAGATATATTCCAGATCCCAAGAGAAAGATGCATAGAGCAAATCTTGCAGAGATAAACCAGGTCTGAGAGGGGAAGACGTGCTATAAGCAAGAGAATAAGATGAGGAAGACAAAACTTTTAAGAGGTTGTTCCCTTTCATTGACTCTCACTAGTGACTGCTTAAAACTGTCCTTTCTGAATTGCCAGAAATGGTATTGCGGTTTGTATAAACTGTGAGACTGCCTCAGAACAAGCTTTTTTTTTTTTTTTTTTTAACACACATTTTGACATACTGCTGTACTAAACTTCAGTATGAATACTTGAAAGCTTTCTTTTAAGATGACACAAGATTTCCCTGTTGTCCCAAGCCATTTTTTTATGGCAAACCTTACTATCCATAACACGAAAGCATCATTCAGAAAGGTTGAAAGCATAGTCTTAAGTCGTTTTCTCCAGCACTGTGAAATCATTTTCACTGCAATACTCTAGCTGCCAATGTCATGCAGTACTGAGAAGCTGCACTGACTTAAAAAGAAAAAAACCCAAAACAACAAAACAACCACAAAACAAAACCAAGTTATCAGATAGTTGCTGGTATAAGTTACATGTTACTGGACTATTACAGTTCTATCCTGTTATGCTCCCTTCCTGCACACTTTTCCATCATTCCCTGATAACCTCTACGAAGAGGCTGTGGAAGTATAGACTATGTATGAAAAGCAATTCAAGGCCACAGTCATTCCTTGCATCATATCACAACTGTAAAACACAGGCTAAGGCAACCCAGCCTCTGCCACTTAGCCTGACTCTAGAATTTTAGGTGTTTGGTTTTTTTTTTTTTTTTTTTTTTTTTTTTGTACCAAAACCTATGAGCCACATCTCTTAATTTAAATCTCACACCTCTGGAGTGATGGTACCTCAAACTCTTCCTTAGGTTCCTCAAAACATTGCTCACTTGCTCTGCTTAAAGCATTCCTTCCCCCGCCCTTATTATCTAGTTCAAACTTTTCCTTCCTTAGCCTTAAGCGATTGCTCTTTCTCCTACCATCTGAGACCAAGCAATTCCCTTTCTTCATTTATCTTACTACCTTGATGATATTAATAGACTATGATCCAGTCACCTCTACTCACTCTAAAAATTGAGTTCACTCTGCTTTTTGCTGCCCTCCTTTGCGTTCTCTCTAGTTTTCTCAGAGCCTCCACAAGCAAGAGACTTAACTGATGAAGTATTCAAGGTAAGCAGGTCTACATATAGGACCTTATTAAAAAACAAAAATCATGTTGCTCTACAATAGGAACTATGATGTAAAACAGTGTGATATCTATATATATATTTTTTTAAACTTTGATGAAGCATGTTGATCCATGAACACGACGTCCTACAGATCAGGGAAATCCCATTAGCAATTTTAAAGGAAACTACGGGGGGAACAAACCCACAGAAGGCAGAGATACGACGACTCAGTTTCTGAAGAGTACGTGTGCACTTTTTTCTCACAAACACATCTGGCCATCATTACTGGATGGCAGAAGCACAACTATGCCTCCAACCTACCCCTCTGCATCCTTTTACCAAGGTACTGAGACCAAACAGCAGTTAGTATTAATAAGAATCAACCATTCCATTCAGACTAGGTAGCTTAAGAAGCAGTTGAACAAAAAGTGACTCTCATAACTGGGCAAACCTGAGGTCATGACTAATAATTAAATGAATGCGGAAAAGGATATCCCAAAATAATCCCACATAAGGATTTAAATGCTTTTCTACTATGTATTTTGTCCCAGTAACTTTATATGCAACTGGAAAACTATAAAACCACTGGAGAGATGTGGGTTCCCCTCTCCCCCCAAAACTATGAGATGTTGTTATAAATCTATTTTCTGGTCTGTACTATCTCAGCTCTTCATATGAATTGCATCCTTGTGTTCAAATCAGTAGTTTATTGTGAAAAATCAGTTGAGACTCTCACATACAAACCTTCCTCTCCCTCTTCAGATGAGTAGTGTCATGAATACCTGACTGTTATATCTGCTATATTAAATAGCTTCTTTTAAGCCCCTAAGGGCAGTCAACCAAAACCAGTCTATAGCGCTGAAATGGTTCTTCAACATCAGCTGAGGTGGGGTTTTTTCCATCTATCTGGAGAAACTAACTGAACTACCAGAGCAAATAGAAAAATTATTTATGCATTATTTCATCCAATTAGGAACAATTAACACATAGGGTCATGAACAATCAGTTTTTTCTTCCTAAATGTACTTAAAAATACATACCCGATTTCTAAAACCTTGTAGCTGACTTAATGGTATAGTGTTAACTTGCATTTGATTGACATATTTTATATCTAAAAAAAAGAGTCTGTCTGAAACCTTAAAAATGCTGACATTTAGTATGCTGTATTAGAACTACAGAAATTTGAAAGCATATTGTTTTCAAGCAATAAAACATGTAGCTCCATAGCAAACAGAACGCAGAGATTTTTCAAATAGCATATAAGCTATGCTGGTAGGTTATACAATTATATAGATCTCTCTCTCACAACCAACACCTTGTCAGTCAAGAGAGGCAGAAATATACATTCATTAGTTAAATTAGCCTTATGTGCAGCATCCCAGCCAAGTAATTCAAGGTTAATAAGTCAAGATTTGTAAATCAAAGCAAGTTACTTGTGTTCAGCTACCATTACGCTACTTAAGACAATCTTGAATAGACTGATCTTTTATTTATTTATTTACTTGTAATTAGCAAGACTTCTATGTTTGGAACTCCCTCAATTGACAGTGACATAACAACTAACTGCCTTAAATTCTGAATAAAACCCCTGGAATGATAGATAACCCCAGACTCACTTTGCCCGAGTAGTAAAAAGCCAAAATTTAACAATATGAAATGATTCTTAGATTACTAAAGGGCAGCTTCATTGTACTCACTTTTCTCATGCATTCATATTTAAAATTATTTTTATTAGTAACATATACACACATAAAGCTTCTCAAGCCTATGATTCACTGGTGAATCATCTGAGACTGGGCCATCCCAAACTCAAGATAACCCTCCTTCAATAAACTTAATGTAAGTTAGTTTACAAATAGTCACTGGATCTTCTTATTCATGAGTATATTCAGTGCTTACTCACTCAAGATGGAATACTAAAACAATTCTATTGATGCCAATAAGGAGGTTTAGGTTTCTTCAGCTGAACTCATCTATTTGCATCTGCTTCCATAAATACGCTAGCAAAAATATTCAGTGTTCTGAAGTGACTGTATAGCTGGTCTTAGTTGGTATTTTTCCATTAATCAAGTACCAATCTTAACATTTCCAAGTTATATTTTTGGGGGTTTAAAGGATAAAAAAAAATCCTTCAATGAACTAGAAGAATAATGCAGATAGAAAATAATTTCAGCAGGCATGCAAGAGGATTAAAAAAAAAAATAATTAACCTAGTATGCTTTTTCTAAAACATTTCCTGAAGCTTTAAAGGTAACTCCATCAGTGATAGTTATAATGGTGGAAGAACTAGCATAAAAGGAGCATTACGGATATCTAACTAGGCTTGAAAAGGTTCTGGACTATGCAGTGATAAAATGCTGGAGGCAGCAAACACAGATGGATGAAAATCTCACACTTTTGCTTTTTGCCACCTGTAGTGCTGAACAGGAGACAGCACAATGGCAGGAGACTCCAGAATGCATCTAACTTAAGTGAGGTATTTGTAAAACCCAAGCACATTTTTATCTTTGCCCCAGCTGGTATAAAGACAAATTTAACCTACACTGTTTGCCCAACGTCTATTTATACATATAGCAGTGGTATGTAAGTGTTTCTGCATAGTTTCATTTACCATGTCATGAACATTATTAAAGATTCCTATAAAGAACATTTCCCACTCTACATCAGTCAATCTTCCCTTCTCAAAAGCTTCAGCGGCAGACTGGTGCCAAGGACCCTTTCTGCACAGGAATCTATCCATTAAAAGGAGAAAACAAAATTCAGAAAGACCAATTAACTGTGTGTTCTTTGGAAAGACAGACACATTTGAGTGAAGAGATGTAATGCACAGATTTTCTTTCCGTTTTTCTTCTTCACCTGTCTGTTCCTTCCTATTCCAATCCACCCTCTTTCTCTTGTCTTTTGCTTTCCTTCTTGTCTTCTCCCCACATCCCTATTCTGGCCCTCTGCCCAAATGACATTAGATGCAAAACCTGCATGACTGCCAGTTATCTGAAATCCTGCCTATGCTTTATACATCCCACCCCAACCACCACCAGTAAGCCAATTTCAGTAATCATGGAAAATATCAGTAAGATGGTTCCCTCCCTATTCCCCAATTACCCACCTTTTTAACGTGGGTGCAGCAGCCTTTGTTTAGAGAGGACCAGGCACTTACCTTGCCCTTTTGCAGCTCACTTCTCTAAAGCAGAGTGCGCTTTGGTTAACTCGCTAGTGCTGTACACTCCAGCACATATTCCATTTGAACAAATCTGCTGCTCAGCAGGTCAGAGTATGATTTCTGTAAACAGTGTGCACAAACTCTGTTGCCTTCAAGAGAAGGAACTGCGCTAGGTAGTTCCTTTTCCATATACAGAAGGATTATATTTAGACAAATTTGCAACTGCTAGAACACCAACTTACTCTTCATCTTATTATTGCTCTTTTTTGTCCCCTACACAGGTGGGTCTAAACACATATTACAAACACAATGAGAGATCATAAAAATATAGGGAATAAGAATTTCATTTTTAGGAGAACCAAAATTAAATTATTTTTAAAAGGTAAATTTGAGTTTGTGGGGATTTCATTTCACTTAATTCCATCCATTGACCTACTCTGCAGTCAGTGACAGGTATTTTATGAAGCAAGTCCTTGTTATGTTGCATCAAAACTTACAAATTTTATAAACTTTAAGATGACTGACTTCTAAAACAGCTACTGAATTCCTTGTGGAAGCTCCCTCCTCATCCTTCTTATAGGCAACAGTGAACTTTAATGAGCTATTAAACTAATACATAATTGATTTTTCTAAGGTTTAAATAGCCCATAAATACCATCGAAGAGACAAGTTAGCAGTTAGTCAAATGAATTAGAAGGTAAATGTTAACTTAGTAACTTCACTAAGATTTGCAGACACAAGCCACAGATGAAGTAAAAGTATTTTTCCAGCTTTTAACATTTTCTCCCATGTTAAATACATTGCTGAATCTATTTCAGTTTGTTTCTGTTCTGATATGCTAACACACTGCTTGTTATGGAGATATTTCACAAGTTAAGTTCCAACTCTTCCTTTTCAGGCCTCTGGCTGAGTTAATTTCATAGTGAATAATACATACACACAGGACATTTACAAATCGTTTTTGAAACCTGATAGATAGAACAATGATAATGGAATAAAAACAACAGTTCCCTTTATAAAGAAAAACTGGATACCACCGATGACTAGAATAAGTTGCATCAACTCAGGATTATTCTGCAGAGCTCTGCGGAAGCGTACTTCCTCCTTCCCACTAGCTAGGATTAAAATAAGTAAATAAAAAATAAATCAAAGCATGCACTTTTTCTTTATTTGAAAATGTTTCATACTCCATATTGATTCTTGAAGAGGTGACTTTGTACTTTACTTTGGCAGATTATTTTTTTAGATAATTGAGTTCAAGACTACTTAAGCCTCATGCTGCAACCTGAATTTTTTAGAGCTGTAGTCAAGCAAAGTGTCAAATACTTATCCACGTCCTCATTTGCATCCTGGGGCTACTGTAACTTTCTGCAACTGCTGAAAGTAACAAAGAGCTGAAAACAAACGGGCTGCTTTTGCCCAGATTCCCTTTACTCCAATAGTATTGTGCTACCAACGAAGGAATGAGAGAACTGCAACAGGAATGCTTCTGTCCAAGTATGCACCTCTGCATTGCAGTTGCTTCCTAAAATTGTAATTTCTACAGCTAGAAAATTAGCAGTTGACTATGGCATGTCCATGTGCAGTGAGAGAGACTAACAATTCCATATCTGTTGGTAAACCTTAAATAATACTCCATTGTTTTATATTTAGAAAATTAGTACAAAATTAGTACTATTGAAAGTTCCGTGTTATTAAATTGGCAAAACCATTATGTGAAAAAAATCAAAAGTCGGTTGGGCTTTTTTGGAATGGAGGGGTGGAAGAAGAGAGCGCTTTGTACTGGTAACCACAGCTACTGGCAGCAGTTAAGGGCAAAGAAGTGTGCAACATAATCCCAAGTGTAAAACACAATTTAGAATGATGTAGTAACATGAGATTGTAACAATAACCGACACAATAGCAATTATTTAGAAACAAGAAACTGAGAAAAGACATTTATTAAAATGAATGAGACCATCTCAGACTGAACAGCAAAAACTGATGAAATTCCATCAGGCACTGAGGTGCAAAACATGAAATTAAAATTAAGACCCTCACCTAGAGCAACAGCGAGAGCAGATTAGCAAGGAGTACCACACACTAGAGGGCAGTCTAGACCTTCCACTGGTTGCCTGGGCTAGAACCACCACAGCTGCAGTCCCACTCTCAATATAAGCATGTAACAGAATCCTCCACATTTTTAAATATTTCGTAACCACCACACCTGAAAGCATTTGCAAGATCAGGAGTGCAACCCTTATTAATATCACACTTCTCACTACACCAGTCATTTCTAATGATTTTTTCATATAAGAGTCCTAGCTGCATACACTATCCCCTTGCACAGATTCTGTAGTTTTCCCTTCAACAAAGAAGACTCAAATACTTTTTCAAAGGACACCGTTAATTACTGTCCATTATGACGGAAAAGTTAAGCACAGAGTAGTGATGAAACATATCAAATCCAGGGACAAAATTAGACATGTCCTTCAATCTAACTAACAATATATATATATTTATTACATAAACTTTGTTAATGAACTAGAATAAACAATTTACTCATGTTTGTTAGTGCATAAGACAATAAATCGGCAGTTTCAGGCCAACTGATGAGTAAAGCCAAATAGCAAAGAAAGCTCATACACAGACAAGTAAATAGAACTATTTTCATAGATTTATTTGAAAAATACTTACAAAAGCAAGTATGTTTGACACTAAAATAGTTAAACTTATTCTGTGTTTACATTGGTGTAATTAAGCATGCAGCATTAACAGTCTTTTCTGCTTGAAGCATTGTTAGTTTGCCTTAAGGAAGTGGGGAAAGTTCTGGTTTACTAACGAACAATGTCTCCCTGCCACTTTCTCAGCAGCAACTACAGCTGCGATCTCTGCCCGAGATCTCAGCACACTGAAAACTGGGTTTGCTTTACTAACTGCCAGCCTGCCAAGTGCAGATTTACTGGAACCTGGAAGGTGGGTCATTTTTTTTTCCCCTAGGAAGGGAACAGGAGAGAGGAAGGAGAGGAAAACAAAAGGACTGGTTTTTTTTTTTTTTATGTGAAGAATTTACCAAAGCTACATTTCATGAAAAAAAGAGTCCTTAAAAATGTCCTTTTGTTAGTGGCCATCTTCCTTCAAAACATGCACATACTTCTGAACTTACCCGTAAACCAATGCCCCTGAAGCTTACCATTCCTATAGCACACTTTTGCTAGGAGAGGCCAGGACTAGCATAGCTAAGATCCCCCATCCAGACAGCAGTTCAGTAGTGTCAGAAATGAAATACAGTGCAATTAGTTTCCACATACTGTATAGCTACATTTTAAGACAAAACTGGCACAGATAACTGATTGAAAGAGTTCACTGTCTCCGTGTAATCCATGTTCTGCCAACAGCTGTAGTCTGTTTACAGAGCAGTTTATTAGGGCACATGGAGGCGACGGGATCTCACCAGCCATTATTTTGCATGGTGCCAGTAGCTGCCGCTGCTCGAGCCAGCATATTTCTGTGTGCCTCTGAAGCAGAAGAAAAAGTCCCATCCATCACATGCATTGGCAGCATTCGCCTTCTGCCAGGCTGAGGGGTGTAGCTGTTCTGTCGCCAGTCTTCTTCTGGGGGCATATCAACTCTCCTTGGACCCGGGGCCTTAACACAAGAAGGGGGCACAGGACAACCTTGAGAGGCACCGGGATCCCAAGAAGGCTCATGTGGTATTCTTAAAGTGCTGTAGTCTGTGCTGGCTGGTAGCCTGCAACCGACAGTGTAAGATTCATGCATTGGATGTTGTGAAGGCTGCTGGAGGAAACCTTCCTGTAAACTCTTGCCTGGCTGGCCAGCATGTTTCCCCCAGAGTGTTGTTCGTTTATCAGGTAACGTGGCTGTTTGCCTGGCAGGGTAGCTTGTGTTCAGCCAATGGCCAGAGACACTTGATGCTCCACCTCCTAAATGCGGATTAACAAGAGGCTTTTGCCCCTGGGAGAGGGTGCCTTTGGGTGCACAAGGGAGACTCCCATAGCTCAGTGCCACACCTGGGTAGTCTTCACCTTGGAAAGCTTCACCCCTGTCAGGCACAACCAAAAGTTTCTGGATGACGTTCTTCTGATCTCCTGGGGGGCGTGGGGGGGAGGAGGGGAGAAAAGGAAAAAAAAAAAGAAGAAAGGTTTGCTTAGTTATACTTTTTGTTTCATCCTCTCAGAACTTTCAGCTGTGGCCAACAAGTAACAGAAGAAAAATGAAATCACTAATACAGCCAGTTAATGGTTGATGTGCAATTCACTTTCCTCACTGCCATTTCCTCCTTATCCTACCACAGCTGCTGTCACAGATTTCAGATTTCTTTAATAGCCCCTGTGTCATCAAGGAGGAGCCCAACAAAGTATTTCAAGGCTGGTAGATCTAACTGGTTTTGATAGCTGTCACAGGGAAAGTAATTCTCATGTAGGAATTAGTTATTTCTACAGGCACAATTACATGTGTGATTTGCTGGAATGAGTAGCTTGTGGAAGTACTCATACAGGACAACAAGGTGGTGGGTCTTACTGCTACTTTTACACTAAAGAAAGTATCTCACAAAAATCTGAATATGATTTTATATTAAGTCATCATAATGTTTGCATAAAGATTATTCCCTTTTGTTATGTCCACTTAGCACAGAATCACAAAACAACTCAAAAGGGCAGAGAAGAACAAAGAGAACGTGATTCATCCTTCCAGATTTCTGGAAGAATTCAGGCAGATGGTGAAACATCATTATGAAAGACAAGATCTGAAGAGTTGTATTTCAGCGATATTTCTGATCACGAAGGAGGATGAAAAGTCCTGTGATTACCTGACGGTTTACGTGCCTTGCCCACCATGCTGGGCATCAGTACATCATGGGGTAGGTGCTGCACCTGGTTTGGGTTGTGCTGGGGATCAAAGGGAAACACAGGAGGATCATGGGGGAAAGGAAGGGAAGTGGAGCTGGAAGAACGGTGGCTGGTGTCCACTGGCATTTTCCTCATATTTGGTGCTTCCTTTTATAAAATGAGAAAGGAGAATTAAAGAACATAAAATGATGAGTAAACACAGAGTTGGGTTGAATCAAACAAAGATGGTGTTGATCTGAGGAAAGGGATGAGTCACTGGAACAAAAACATGCATCTGTATGTGAAAAAGAAATACAAATAAAAACTGCATCAGTCCAGTAAGGCTCTTACTGCAGCGGTGGGCTACTTACAAGGATCATTTGACTCGAAATATACCAAGGAGTAAGAGCCAAAACAAACACAAACCACCCATGGCAGTGTAGTTCACAAACTGAATCCACAGAACAATGGCAGCCCAGTCAGCACTGGAACTACCATGCTACACAAACCATGACATAAAGAAGGGTATTACTGATCTTTCCTTCCTATTTTCTAGCAGGCTTTACCAAAAGCTCTATTTCCAGACTATGAACAGATTCACCTGTTGCAGTTGACGTATTTACCAGTGGTGTACCATTTCCCTTTATTAGGAGGTACCCACCCCAAAGCAGGGATGGCTGAATGGCACAATAACAAACTATCAGAGACTTGAGACCAGTGTCTAACTTGAAGAGTGGTGAGATTGCCATCCTATTTGGCTGCTTCTGTTGTGGGGATAAAAACCTTCAGCAGAGACAGGGGGTCTTGGACAGCTAGAGGTTTTTAATCGCTTCTGCCAGCACCTCCAGGTATGCATTAAAGCCCTCAACTAAAGCCCACTGACGAGCAAACATTCAGAAGTTGACACATTCTTAGCTTATGGTACACAGCAGAAAGACAGAATCAGACCAACCAGTCTAAATAACTGATTTTACAACCGAGACTCTTCTACACTTGATTTGAAACCAACTGCATAACAGAACTTAAGCATAGGTTGCAAAAAATTCAATCCAAGTCAAACCTTCACATTATATCTGGCTATATTGCTAAACACCAACAATAATCTGTCACTGCTTTCCTCACTGGCAGCTTTAACTTGCACCTAAAACTACTTAACAGAGTTAACAAAGGGCGGGGGGGGAGGCAGTAATCCATCTCCTTATTTTTAGTTACTTCCTGTGTGTAACTGGCTGCATGTTATATACTGAGTCTTGAATTGTCTCCCCTTTATGCTTACTTTTACTCTCTAAAAATGCTACTTACTGGATATACCCACAAGAGAGCAGAAACTTTCACATAGTTAGTCGTGTCTTTTTAAAACTATAGGTGTATTAGAAACTTTCTTGAAAATACTCTAAATCAACTGAAGAAAATGTTTATACTGGATGTCTTTGTATACTGACAAGTAATATTAGCTCACATGCTTACCAGCTACAGCAGGCACTACTCTGCAATGACTCCTGAAGGAGATGGCTTTGTTACTTAAATAAAAGCTCATTCTTCTTCCAAAAAGAGAACAAAAATTCACAAAGACAAGCTTTCATCATGGCTTATTATTCAGTTGTCTGCTGTCTTGTTTGTTAAATGCAGACAGAGAAAACAGCAACCCTACATGCAGACGATGGCTCTTTGGAAAGCTGCACGTCATGCTACTTACAAAACTGTGAGAAGAGACCAAAGTCTCTTCTCTGTTTGAGATGACTGTTCCACTGAGACTGCGAGCAATGCGACGGAAATTCTCTGCACTGTACATTTCCTCCTCTCCTGGTTCCCTGCTATGGTCTCTGGTATATGTGACCTGCAGACAATATCACACATTTCAGAAAAGGCTCTCCATAATACCAATTTTGTACAGTAATTATAGGGAAGAGATCAATATAAATTTAACAGAGTGTACTTCAATGAAAGTTCATGACCTTTTCTTTTTTGAAATCCTTCATTCAGGTACTACCTTGAAAACTTAAAGCAAATGGGTCTTTTTGGATCTGGTGACGTTATGTTATGTTTTGGATCTGGAAAAATGTTATTCCTTATAGTCTGTCTTTCTTTATTAAATACACGCTGATTGATTTGTCTAAGTGAGACTGATGCTTTTATAAATATCTAAAGCCAGGATAAAAAGTCTCTGCTGTGATGAATCTACCTAAAGGACTGGGACTGACTACTGCTAAAGGTATCACTCCCCCTGCAGAGATAATCATGGCTGCAGCTGACAGCCATCCTACGATAAAGTACTACAGTCTTCTCATAACCAAAAAATAAATAAATAAAAAAAAAAATAAAAAAAAAACACCAAACAAAAAAAAATAAAAAAAAAATCAAGGATTGCGTGATGAGTGCTGGAAGCTTTTTAATCTTATGTTAGCAAGTGAAATGTTTATTCCTTCTTTCTTTTCCTCTGTTCTATATAAGCAAGACCATTTAAGCTCCCTTTAATGAGTATGGAAGTACTACAGGAAATGTCATTTCCCCTTGAAAATACTTGTATGTTTTCATGTACAGGCACTGATATGTAACTGCCAGTTACTTAAACAGCTTCTCCCCAGGAAAAAAAAAAGAAAAAGCATCTTCTCCCACTCTGAGGTGACCAACTACCAACTGTAGCAATTACCAAATTATCCCCCACTTTCAAGATACATAGCGACACAATAAATAAAAAAGTCTGTGCCCCTGCAAGTGGTAACATCAAGAAGCAGTTATAAGTTGTGATGCAAGGCAGTTCATGTCAATATGTTCGAAGAGACTAGATCTTGAAGTTTTCAGAGTCAGAATTTAGATAACTTGATTGCGTGTAAGCTGCATGTAGTCACTTTTTTTTTAGCTAATTAATCCTGAGCTAGACTGCACTTAAAATTCTAACACTAATATCAATGACCCCAGTACCTTTTCCATAATATATTCTACTTCTCCCTTTGTAAAATCTTTCACTTGCAAAGGCCAAGCTCTTCCCTCTCTAGCACATCTTAAGTGACAACAAGTCACCTTGGAGACAGAAGAGACAGCGGATCCACACAGACTGCGCTCGATCTCTGCCGTTGGGGTTTTCGAGAGACCTGTGCCACCTGTAGCATGCAGCTTCCTCGCATTCAGGTTCGCAGAGACTGGGAAGGAAAACACTATAGTTAAATTCAAAGCTTTGTTGCATGTTATGGCACATTTCACATCTTCGATCTGACTCCAGCAAAGACAGACAGACTATACACACAGAACAAGAAGTCATCAGAGATCCTTTGAACATTAATACATAAGCTAACTCCCAACATTTCAAGGGGACACTGTCTATCAGGATACTCACGCCTGCTTCTCTTGCCCTTTTTGTAAGCTTCTGGGGAGCAGTTAATAGAACTATTTAAGAGTTAAATGATTTAACTGCACACCAGCACTCGTTTGATACAGAGGCGAGATAAATTCAGGGATCTAAAGGGATGGAAAATCAGCTACCAGGAGCAAGTTACCTAAGTTACTTGGGATAAACAAGACTAAGTTCCTCACAGTCACCTGCTTGTTCCCACCCACTGCTAGTTTGTCAGCCATTGGTTGTGCTAGTTAAATAGTTAAAAGTGTTATTTTTAACTAGGACTGCTGCAGTTACTTCACTTCAGTGCGATCCCCAGCAAACAGTTATAACCCTAAAATTTCTCATGGAATAGACAGGCAGATCAATGGCCTAGTAACAATGGTCACAGGGAATCTCTCTATAAAGGAAGAAAGGTGATGTGCTGGTAAGAACACATTTTCTGCATTGAGGTGGCATTTGGAGGATCAGGTCTTTGCTTTACTCTCTGCTGTAAAGCTCCAGTAATGAAACAGAGGCATTTTTCACCATGACTGTGAATGCAAAGGTCTGACAAAACCAGTTGATATGGGGCAGAAAGCTTAAACAGCATTTGAAAATGAATACATAATCCAAGCTGAAAGTGAGAAAGTGCTGTCCTAGGCCCACTCAGGTGATTTTCACTGAGTTCATCACAGTAGATTCACTGGTTCAAACTTTTCGGTTTTATACAGAATTTGCAGAACTTAGAAACATCTGAAAGTCACAGCAAACCAGAAGTAAAGATCTCAGACACAAACTTCACTTTAGAAGAATATCCATATCTCACATCCCTCATATATGCAGTGGGAAAACGGGCAAGAAAAGCGTTAGCACAAGAAACAGGGCATTTGATGACAGAACTCTTAAGCTCCAGCTAACACTAAAGCAACTGGGCTTTATCCTATTAGATTTCCAGAAAGAGCTTCCAAAATCAGTAAGCTAAGTAGGAACACATAAGACCTTCTGATTCAAGCCCACGCAAGAGAGTATCTGCAAGGTTGTGAGGTCAGATCTTGCCTAACTCTGAAAGAAAACTAAAAGGACAACAAATGGGAAATGGCCACCTTTGGATGTGTCACCTGGTCTGCCAGCGGACTGCAAGACAGGAGAGTTTCATAGAAAACTGGAGCTGTTGAATAAAAACCTGTTCAAGAGTTTACTGCAGTATTTAGTCTGGTCACAGCCAGGCTTGATTTGTCAGGAACAACGGAGTCTTCACCTCCATCGGTGCGTGGCAGGGGAAAACTTGTCTTGTGTATGTATTGCAATATATATCACACACAAATATACATATATCTCACTCCAGTACCCATCCAGTTTCAGGCTGCTTTGTATTTAACCAGAAAATTCATAACTCTAATGCTATGACATAGATTATAAAGAAATTTGCTTCACTTGTGCCAAGCAGAGAATCAAGGTTGCCCTATCTTAGGCAGGAGATTAGATCAGCTTAAGTGGATCCGGACTGCTGTCAGACTCTAATTGAATGTCTCCAGCAACAGCTGGATGTTCTCACCAACAGCAACAGAATCTGTTCATTTTCTTTTGGCGCCAACTAATCCACAAGGTCTCAAGGATCTTAGTGCAGATCGTGTACCCCCAGTGCTGCTTTGACAAGTAATCTTCCAGAATTTAAAGCAGACAGTCCTTAGCAAAACACACGTTCAACTCTCACAGATCTGGAAACACTTTTAAAAGTTATTCCTCTCAACCAGGCACAGACTAAATTCTCAAATACAATACAATCAGTTAAAATTCATAAATATGGAGAACATTAACCTCAGGCACAGAAACAGTTTAATAAATTCCAGAGGTGATGTAGGACTTTCAAACAACAAAACTCAGCAGCCTGATCTAAGTAGCTAGCACCCTTCTTGAAAACAGGATCAATTATTTCTATGTTACTCTTAACAGACGTTGCTCTCTGTTTGCCAACATCAACAGCTACTCTGCAGCCTCCCCAGGCAGTGCTATCACACTGCTTCTCTCACTATATAGTCAGAATGTGATTTTCAGAGTCCACAACCTGAATCTTTCTGCATCTGTGCACAAGTTCATGCACATTTAACTAACCCAGCTGGAAAATATACCTTCACCTATATTGGAGTACATAGGCAGGTCAACCAAGAAAAACAGCTGCATCGTTCTTACCTGATTGGTCAAATGGATACCTAGCACTGTCCTGTCTTCCCAAGAAAGGCCTAGTGGCCTGAGATGCCTGCAGACTAGTCTGATAGAGGGATTCCAGTTCTGAGAGCTCCTGTTCTGTGTCTTGATTCCACTGTGGATGCAGATGTACTGGGATCCTGCTCAAGTCATCTCCAACTGCTCTCTGATCAGAAAGGGGTGGACTCCTCCCAGGTACAGGAAGCCATTCAGTATTCTTATTAGCCTTCTGAGAACTGTAATACCTAGTAACATTATCCACCCAACGGTCCACAGGCATAGAGGCAACCATGCTACTAGTAGCTCCATCATCCACCTGTTTCATTCCTCCATCATGACAGTGCCTTTCCAGGTAGGGTGCAGGGTCTGCTATACTCTGTCCACCTCTTCTACACAGCTCTTCACTGTGAGAACAAATACTCTTAGAAACAATATGTTGGGCACTAAAACCCTCCAAAGAAACTACCCTATCCCTAATATCCACAGTTGAGTGTAATTTTTCAGAAGACTGGTTTTTGTTCTCTTGGTTTTGATGGATTAGCTGTCTGTAACCAGAGGATGAAGGGTTGATGAAAGATTTTTGTGTTAATTTTGGAGACTTCTCATCCTGACACACTGCAGCAATCCAACCTTTTTCATGAGTACCTTTTCTCTGGGAGACTGCATGCATTTTCTGAAATTGCTCTGCCAAGGAGCGAACATGTCCCTTTGTACTAAAAGCCTCAGATTTGCAACCTTCTGCTGTGCCATATTCATCCTGCGAGGGTAATAAAATCTCATGGCTGTTTGCTCTGGAGTACTTATTTGTTTTCTGCAAAGGATCCAAGGAGCACTGTCGTGTAGGGGATGAAGTTGCAGGGGTCATTGCATGATAGGCCCCTAAATGATCAATGCTGGGCCGCACTGGAGAGCTTGCAAGTTTGGAACAAGGACCGTGCTGGCTGTCCTTTTCAGGAGATGCTGCTTGTGGTGGATGTGGACAGGGAAACAGTATAGGCAAAGACCCAGAGTTTACTGTGTTAGCCTTGGATTTGTACTGAGGTGTGAGAATAGGCGTTACGTTATAAACCTCTTCTAACTTGCTGTTACTACAGCATTCCCTATAGTCTTTTGGCCCTGTGGCTGTGGTGTCAGCAAATTCCACACTATGGTGGGCATCATTCTCAGTTCTTGCAGACCTCTCTGCCAACCCTTGCCTATAATGAAAAGAGGGAACTTGGTCATGAAAATCAGCAGAAGCAGACTGGAAGTTTGAAGAGATCCTGTTGGATGGATTGCTTTCAGAAGGGGGCAAGGAGGAAGACTCTGGATATAATGATGAGTGCAATTCATGGCAGGAAGCAGGTGGGTGGAAGAAAGAACTGGACCCAAATTCCACTTCTTTGTTGGGTTCCAGTGGTACCTCCTGGCTCAGCAGTACTTGGAGCGGGCCAGTCTGTTCACTAAAACACACAGAAGGGTAAATGATTAGCAGTAGTCATTGCTTATGTTTATCCCCAGGGTATAGAACCTGCACTAGGTCACATATACCTCCACACTTTTCTTTGCTAACTGTATTCTGATGAAGACTTTGCATTAATTCAGTAGATACATACACGTTAGTCCTTGGCTTCTAACATTGATTTCCCCCTATAACAGATCTACTGAATCCATTTAATATTTTTAAGAGTATTTTGCTACAGTTAGGCTCTCTATATAAAATATATGCTTGTACAGCACCTAGGCTCGACAGACTGAGCGTGTGGGTAGGGATAACTACAAGAATAGTAAAAATAGCATTTATATAAAATAAAACAACTGTTTCCAATATTAACATCTTAGGTATTTTTGAAAATACTTTGGACACGTTCATGATCTGAACATGAACTGACAGTATTTCCATAAGGTCCCCTCTCACCAGCAACTTAATGAGGAATGACTTGATGAATGGAAGGAACAGGTTGAAACTTCTCTCGTATCATCTTTGTATTCTGATCTTTGAGATATTTATCCAACACATTAAATAAAGTTCAAGCTAAACATATAACTATTATTTTGTAAAAATTTTTATTCTAAGTATACTTCTAAAAAATAATTTGTAATCTTTCATGTACCAATGCAAGACAATTACATCATTGGCTCATACATGTCCTTGGCATTTTCCTACATTTAGTTAGCATTTTAATATGCAGATAGAAAAACCAGTACTAAGTCCATGTGCCTGTGAGAAAACCACAGGCTACAAACAGCTCCAGCAGAGAACTTAAGGAAACTGTAACATCATCGCTTTGTTTCCTCCTTGAGATTCATAGGATGAAAGTTATCAGGAAGATCTAGCTGATATGTGTAGGAGAATGACCTTGTCTGTGAGTAATTGCAAACTTTGTCTACAATGTTATTTATATCAAAGCAAGAGTACAGAAATCTGGCTACGAATAGATTCTTTTCACTGGTTGCAATATTAACATTTGGTTGGATATAACTTTTTGCAAAAGTAATGTTCTTTTCACAGAGCAGCAGTGAGCAAGTTCAGTATTAACAAAATTAGTTTTAGAAAGTTCCTTTCTTTCATTTTCTTAGAATCTGCCAAAACGCGTAATTGGGGCTCTGCATTTCTCCTGTAAAAGAGGATATAATGGACCCCTGATTGACAAAAAGATCAGCCCTCATTACATATAATTCACCTACTGCAGGAAAAGAAAAGAACATTATGAACTACAGCCTGGTAGGTGTGCAAATTAACTGAGTTTTAGTATATAGCTGTATGTGGCATTTTAAAAAAAAGGAAAAGAAAAAGGATTCTCATCTGGGATTTCACCTAAGCTTCTGATAATACAGCATGTAAGAAAGGGGAGAGGGAAGAAAAGTAACAGTTCAAGAAACAGCCTAGAAATTGGATAGGGATGGTCTAGTGCTGGGAGGGAACGGTATGGGAAGAAAGAAGGATTAAGCTGCATGCTAAAGAGGGTAGGAAGAAAGGCTCAGTTACAGCAGAGAGTTAATTATGCTATAGTTAAAGTCAGTATGGAAGAAAGAATCATGAAGAGACAGTGAAGAGGCCACTAAGCCAGGCTACAAGATGCTGGGAAGCACAGAAAGAAAATGAATGATACAGCATCAGGGAGAGTAGTCAAGGTGACAGGATCAGGACCTGGATCCAAGAGTTGTACCAGTGCATCACGAGAGAAGTGGACTAGAAAGAAAAGATCGGTGTACCTGACACTTTCCAAACTACAGAGCCATAACACACACTGGTTGCTGTTCCCAATATAAAAGCAATTATAGCAAGATTTTTACCGACTGAGTCCTGAAACTGCTCCCAATTATAAACAGTTGCACATTTCATCCTAACGCACATCCCCTTTTTAGCCAGGTTATTGTCTACTGTATACTTTCCCTTGGTACATAAAACAATGATGCTGCCAGGCACTGACTGCTACAATTCTGTCACAGATCACATTTTGAACATGTGCACATTGAACTATTCTATAAAGACTTGGGAGGGGGGGAAGGGGTTACTTGACCATCTTATAACAGGAACAGGGAATAACACTGTAGGATTTGGACTATCCAGGGGAATATATATAGTTTGCTATTTCTTTCCAGACTGCGCTGCTCATAGATGCAGCTCAGATCTGGGTCTAGGTGATATACTTGGACTACCTTGTAGACTGGGCCACGGTGCCACCCTGTGGTGGGTGGCAGGTTGGCGGCGGCAGCGGCTGCGATGGCTGTTGGTGCTGCATGCGATCCTGGAGGCTCCGGGCTTTTCGGATACTGATTTGCAGCTTCTTATCGACTAGGGCTCTGCTGTGAGTGCTAGCGCTGGCATCATGCATGGCAAGTCTTAGTTTAGCTAAAATGCAAAAGAAAACATAGCAGAAAACAAACAGAAAAAAGGAATAAAATTGAAAAAGAAAAAAAAAAAGATGCAGCAAGAACATAAAACATGGACCATGCAAATACTGCCACAAAAGAGTTCACAAGGATGCTATTGTTTCCATTAATGCACATTCAGCTTAGCCAGGTGTCCAAACATGTTAATTGAAACTAAACCAAAGTAAAAAAACAAAAACAAAAAAAAAAACCAAACCAACACCTATCCACATTTTAGCCCAACTTCTCATCCCCTTCACACAGGCTTTTTCCAACCCTACCACATTGATGCTTCATTCTGTCACCTATCCTTCTCCTGTACCCTCCACATCTGGGACTCCCTTTATGTGCAGGAATACCCAGCTGGGATTTGAGATTCAGCATATACCTTTCTGGAATAGAAGCTTATTAGCTTCACAACAGCTGTATGCTGTGCCCCTTATTCTGCAGTCCCTATGAGCCAATTTCTAAATGCAAATGCACAGGAGCTACCCACTCTTGTCTGCAGCCATTCTATACAGACAGAAGGGAGCATGGGGTGAGACAGCCAGCCAGTCATAATGGAAAAAGACCGAAAATAAAATGAAATCACATAGCACACATTCTCAAAGGTCACAATGCATTTAAGCACTTCAATGTCCTAATGCTTTTTTCTTCATGAAAGCTGGGTACAGCACAGCTCATTTCTGTTAATCCAAAGGACTCAAGAGTGGGCTACTATTTTCTTCCTATGCTACACCCTCCATGAGGAGCTTAATGCCCTTTGTAATTTGGCCTGAGGATGGGGAAAATTTGTTAATTGAGGACCAAGTGGCAGGGGGAGTTACCTATCAGGTGCTTGCTGAAATGTACCATTTAGCACCAAAAAGGGCACATCAGCACCCCAGTGCTGTTACTGCCATAGTGCTGGAGAGAACAACAAAAATGGATGGAAACATGAAAAACATGAAGAGGAATAGGACTAAAACCCCCAAAAGTGAATGCCTGTAAAAAGGAAAGATGCTGTCTCCCTGCACGTTCCTAAACACCAGCTGGATCCCCATATTACTACCTGACCATTTAGCATAATTCAATGTATCACACGTTTTTCTATGATATTAGTAAACTGTCAAAAGCGCAATAGCTCAGGCAGTTAGTTACTTACATATAGCTTCGTTACAGAGAGCCAAAGCTGCAGCACAATCCCCCTTCTGCTCCTGATTCAGCGACTCTTCAAAGATTGAGTCTGCCTCCTGCATCGACTTCTCAAAGCCATCACTCCTCCCTGCAATGGGCAGCACCCTTCATTTTGGTTTCATTCATTGCAGAACCCTCACTTACCCTCATCCCATTCATGACTGTCAAATTTTTCCACATATGGGTCTGCACATACCCCAGACCACACCACCTAACCTTCCCTAAGCAGAATTACAACTTGAGCACCCTGATATGCTTGACATCCACACAGTAAAACAATGTGAACCAGATTCTTGCCCTCAAATTTTGTTTACTTGAGAGAGTTGTACTGGCTTATCACATCATCTTCAACAGCCTAAATCAGTACAAAAGATGGTATAGACATAGCACAGAGACAGTTCAGATGACCTCTGTCAAGTAGGAATTAACCTAAATTTAGAATTAAATCTAAACAAAAATATATCAGTAAAATAAATATAGCAGGTCAGGGCTTTCCTCGTACGTTAAGTCCCCTGCCAAAAATCATCTCTCTCTTCTTCAGATATCCAATTACTTCTATACAAAATGGAAAACAAACTGAAACAACTGAGATGTCTGGGAAACAAAACTCAGACGACTGCAAGTGTAAATGCCTGCACAAAATACTTCTGCAAACATGTTCAGTGCATACACTCAACTGCTGAAAGAGACAAATGGAATATGAAAACCCAACGGTCTTGCAGCTTTAGGAGGAAAAACACAGATGTAAGAAGTTGAGAAGAAAGGGACAATTGTCAAGATTTATTTTTTGCAACAATTTAAAAAAAGTGTTGAAGAAGAGAAGGGTAAATCATCCTTGGACACAAACGAGAAAGATGAAACACTGTGTACTGGCATCAGAACATCCAGTTCTGAGAGTAGGAAATGTCCGAACAATCTGGTGTCATTTATTAGGCATTATGCAAGTTATGCACTAAAATGTAGACATTCAAATGAGGAAGGGGAAAACAGAAAATAAAACTTCACTTTTTGTTCTGTTGAGGGGTGAGGTTTTTTTAGTGAAATGTCTGTCATTGGGGTAGAGAATATGAGTATCTTTATCAGCCAACAGTAAGTTACGTTTTCTCAACTTGCATAACATATGCTATGCCCTGGCCTGCTCCCCAACACCCTCGTGCACAGATGCAAACACAAACTCTTATACCATAAACCCCAAACAACTCGCATGAAAAGCGCATACTGCACAGAGAAGTGAGAGTTGTTAGAGTAGTGAGTTAATCAAGCAGCACATTCCGTTTCCAAATCAAGGCTACTGAGGCTTGTAATCAAGGCCAGTATACTAAAGTTAGCTTTCTTTGCATGAATTTAGCAGTTTACTTGAGGGGAAAATGAGTCACAAGTGTTCTGGAGTTCTGCGTACAAGCAAGCCTTCTAGGCAGTCAAGCAGTCTGTTAATGTTAAGCTATTACATCTCTGACTGGGGTAGGGAAAGACTTAAAAAGAAAGAAACAAAAACTTTCCCAGATCTCATGTCAATGCCTGTAAACTCCTCAAACACTCCACTGAAGTCTTTTTGGATCAAGCATTATTCTAGTTTATTTTCTTTTTAACAAGGAAAAGCTAAGCGACTTTTGCTTCTACTGACTAAGACAACAAGCAACATCTTGGAGAATATGTTATTTTCTTTCAGGCAGGAGAAGCACAGAAGACAACATCTTCATGCTCAATGATAGAAGTCTACTTTTCAATTTTTACATCATTAGTATTTATGTTAGAAGAGTAAACACTAATACTAATAAAAAAAGATACCCGTCTACTCTGCTACATCAGAATTTTTCACCTGGTTACTGGCAGGTCACAGCAGGACTGTAAAGGATAACTAAGTGGCTCACCGACGTGAGCAAAAATTATGAAAACATTCCCACAGAGATCATATTTTTCAGCTGCCATTGGCACAGTGACATTCTGGCTGCTGAGCAGCTGGCATGGCTGTAGGCTGCAGAGCACTGGCTGTATTGTGCCCTGAGCTGGCATTGTTGTGGCGTGCCCCTCTCTTCCTCTCTGTCCTGTAGCAGCAAACCAACACCTCAACTCTTACCTACGACAGGTTTGAGCAAGCAGCATGGGGATGCCAGGAGGCCTGGCAACACAGGAGGCCACAGTGGGTTTGCCCCACTTATGCATGCATTCGTGGGAGCAGAGCCTTGGTGTTCACTACAACTTCCTTGGCTCTGCTGACCCACCAACAACCCCCCACCTAAAGGCTCTACCAGGCTTCACTCTCGACTGGAGCAGTGCACTTCATCCCACTGTCTCTCTGTCTCCCCTTGCCGGCTGATGGAGATTTAGGGCTAAAACAAAGACGCTATATGTGAATCCTGTCACCAAGTTCTCTCTGCTGTAGCTCCATCCTTCCAATTAAACCTCTTCTGCTGCCATCCCCTGCCAGAAACATGAGGAGTCATGGAAAAGACAATCAAACTTGGTGTTTGGCTTTTTAATTTTTTCTTTTCCCCTCAATTCTTTTTCCTTAGAAGAGATAAGCTAAACACAGCTCAGATTTTCAATTAGATCCAGCTTAACCCTGCCACAGTACTTGTTCCCACGCCTGTGCTGTGGCTGCACAGCTGGGCAGGGAGAAAGAGTGGAAAGTACAAGGGCAGGACAAGCAGAATTGCTTAGGACAGTGATGCTACCAGAAACAAAACAATGGCCTAAATGAACAAACTATGCTGCAGGTGGACCGGAGGCACCTGAAGGTACAAACAGCCCTGCTCATTCCAACATGCTGGTTGAAACCTTATAGCTAAATCTAGATATCAATACTAGTAATGGTGCATATCACCATAAAAATAGACAGGTGTAAATATATTAAAAACACCTCTGTATTACTTTGTTGTCTTATTTAAGAAGGAATTTGGTCAAAATACCAAACTTTTTTTTGCATCCTATGGGTTTGAAATTGATGGTCCTTCACTAACTGAAGGTACAAAATTGTAACGGAGGGGGAGAGAAAGAGGGACTTAAAATAGAAAATTAAGTTCAAAGGTTGAAAAAACTTCAGCACTACAATCTTGCAAGATGTACTGCATTCAAAAAGTTACCCTGATTCTGCAGTTCATCTAGATCCATGAACCTGCTGGGACGAGGATTAAAACCCATTGCTGCCTCCATTTCCTTTTCTCTTTTTCTGCGTAGTTCTTGTTCATGCGCTCTCCTTGCCACCTCCTCTTGCAATTCATCCAGTTCACTCTTTGAAGGGACAAACATCTCCCCAGCTTCAAAAAAAAAAGAAAAAAGAAACTTTTTTGATAGTAAAATCTCTTAAGTATCCCTTAAAAGACAAAGAAATATTAATGGAGAATACAATTAACATTAGAAAATAAAAGACTGACCAAGCAAAGGCCACAATTTCAGATGACACATTTTGCTGTGTTAAATTTTACTTTTAAAACCCTGCCCAAGCCATTTGGTTTCCAATTGCCTTCTCTGTGACAATGACTGGCAGAAACGCTGCAGTATTGCTCCAAGCTCCCCTACAGCACAGCCCATCCCTGGATTCACTGACCCAAGAAACAGAAAACGGAACAGAGAAAATCATTGGAAGAGATAACACTAAGCTGATGCTGAAATCTTGAGGATTCTTACTGTGCTTATAATTTGTAAATAATGCTATGTCAAATTAGCCAGATCGTTAGCTTTAGTAAGTAAAATGGATTCCAGCTGAAATGCTTTTCATATAACTGCATAAGCAGATGAAAATGGGAGGTTCTCACTTCAACTATGACCTGTATTCAAAAAGTGTCTCCCCTCCTCCCTTTCCCTTCCCCAGACATTCTCTGGAATAAAATATTTGCTCAGAATGGTACATAATCAGAATGCATATATGCAGAAAAGCTCAGCCTTAGCCCAAACATCTTGTAAATATCCATTCTCATACCTGACAATTTTGAATTCTGTATAGCATTATGAGCTTGTTTTCAGGACTTGTCAATCCTACTAAGTTATTATGAGTTATGCTTGGGAAGGTATTTTCCACTGATGGCAGAATACTGAGTTATGGGAAAGAATAAGAAAAATAGCTTTATCAGTTAAGTCAATACTCAAAAAAGATATGAGAGTAACATGATCAAAGGAATAGTCCAACAAAGTTTTTTGCCGTCCTGTTTGATAGATCTTGTAAGTTATACCTTGTAAAACTGTGTTATGTTCCTCAATGTTTCTTTTCCCTTTCCTCATAATTTCACTGTGAAGATCCAGAAAGTAAAGAACAACTCCAACACAATTTACCTTGCAAAACCACTGCTACCAAGGAAGTACATCTTACCATTTCCAATGGTGTGTGCACTGTTTGCCCAGCTCCCAACTGATGAAGTAGACTCCACTTCCAAGATGCTGCTACTGTGAGACTTTGGGATGTTACGCCAGGCAGGAACCAATCCACCTGCTCGTTTCATATGAACATCCCTCCAAGAAGAGAGTAATTACAGTTTACCATTTTACTAATCTCTCCAGAAGAAATTATATCTACCTTTTTTTGTTTTTTTTTTTTTTTATCATCACATAAATATTTACTTGCATTTTAATTTCATTTTTAAAAAAAATGTCTACCGTAAGAAAATCTTGAGAGAAACAAGGAAAGAGAAAGTTAACAAGGAGGAGGACAATCATTCTGTTATCCTCCATAACAGTATGCAATGCATATTGAACCTGTGGTTTGATAGCTGTTTTCAACAGATTCTTGCAGCTGAAAAACTACTATTCTGGCCATAAACAGTCTCAGTTTGTGATTGCCTGAAGCTTCCTAAGCCAAGGAGACAAACACATCGTGCTGCCTATTTACTTCTGCATATAAATATTGCAGGTGTCTTGCAGGACTTCAATGAACGTCTCAAATTGAAAATGTCAGAGATTTCTATACAAGACTATTGCTCTCTCATTTTGTACAAGGCTTCTTTCAAGCAATGGTTTAACTAAAAGAAAAAGGTCTATGAGCTGTTCAAAGGACAAGCATGAAGTTTGATATTTTAGTTGAGTTTTTAAATCATAGATTAAGCGTACAACTATTTCAGATCTATCATTTTAGTCAACATTTCTCATTCAACTGAAGCCCATTTCTTTTCCTTCTCACTACTAGTAAGCTATCAATATACTGACAAGAAAAGGAATCAAACTCACTCAGATTCCTATTTCCCTTCTATTTCTCCCCTGTCCCAGTAAACCCGTATTACAAGATAGGAGCAACGTTTTGCATTTTTTAAAAAATGTTCTACACCATTATGTAACTACAAAAAAGCAATCAAGACTTTGATCACCCCAAAAATGAAGTTCATTGAAATCTACCTGTGGGTGCTTGAGCTTTCAGACAAGGGCATGTCCAGACTAACTGGGCTGTTGCTGTTGCGTTCACTGCTTTCATAGCCAGACTCCATCCTCTGTATTAGCTGAGGATGTTGATCCCCCATATGATGCTGGGTGCCCCGGCCTAGCACACCACGCTTATATCTGACATTTGACTGGCTTGATCTTGTTTCTTGAACAGTGTGTTCCTTCACCTCATTCTCAATAAGCTCTTTACCTGTCAAGACAAAAGTATATAGCTTGATAGAACATCCAAGTTTCAATACCAGCAAATCATCTATACATATGTTAGCTTCTCAGCCATGCTTAAACCAGAAGCGCTGCCTTCAATTTAGTGTAAAACTAACAATATTAAGCAGAAAAACACCCAACACTTTAGTAATATTAAGCAATTATCTATTCTATTTTTAAATTTCTCCCACTTAGTATAACTTACCATATTCCCCCCCAGGTAACAATCAAGTCTGGAAAGAAAATCCCTTCCTCCCCATAACAATTTGTATTTGTACAAGATCATTTTACAGTATCCCCAACTGTATTTCCAGTTATAGTTGTTATTGTACTCTGTCATACCAACTTCAGATGCTGCAATTTTCATATTGTCTATTTTGCCATTTACAATTTGATAAGGCTCAGATAACATTATTTCCCAGAGGACAGGAAAAAACTTTTTTTTTTTTATTCTTCCTTACTGATTTCATTGCGTCTTTTCACTTGCCTCTTGTTTGCTCCCCTTGCTTCCTTCCCTAGAGCTGTGTTTTCTTCTCCCTTCACCTTCTCTATACATATTTCTTTATGATTCCCAATTCTTTTCAACCTTTAGCTCTTTCCGGTCGGTATCATCTGTTCCTCCACCTCTCCAGGCCCCCAAAATTTCTGCAACAGCATCTCCACTAACCACAACTCTACTTCTAGTCACACAAAACTTTTCCTTCTTATCCACACACTGTCCTTCAAGCACTCTTGATAGGAGTGCAGCAGCTCCAGTAGCAAAACACCATAAAACCCAGGAACTGGTAAACATCTGCTCTCCACACCCTTTACAGTTTCGTAAGTACCCTCCTCTTGATAGGGAACAAAATAACTTTTATATTCATTTGCAGACTGGGGAAAGGGAAGCCAGCGGCTGGGACAGGGGCAACAGAAGATACCCAAAGTTGTTTCACAACAAATTTTACTACCTTCAAAACCAGCAAAGCTGAGGACAAAGTCTCCTACGTCCAAGTTGCATAGTTGCTATGGTGTAAAATATTCCCAGATAAGTCATCACTGGCTGCCAGGTTCTTATCCTCACAGCAAGAACTCAGCACTGATACATGAGGTACTTTCCACACCATAGTCTGAGCCATCATGAAAAAAATACGATGAGCCAGAGAAAAAAAACAGACCAATACAAAAGGCCATTCCAAGGGATGAACTTCCAGATATTTAGAAGTCTAGCCCTGTGTTCATTTCAGCAGAGCAGACGGTAGTGTTTCCCTTATTATTTCCTTATATGTGAAATTTAGCACATGGCAAGCAAGCAGAAGTATCATACATGCAACATGAAAACCCACACAAAATCCAGCCTTCAGGGACATGACTCACCACTGACCTGAACACCATGTTCAAAATTTCACCTTCCTACTTTACTTAAACAAAACTGGAGAGTGGAGTATTATAAATACCACACATTATGAAATAAATCTTTCTTCTCAAACTCTTACCTGCTTCTTCAGAGAAGGGGCTAAGCTGAGTGTAGCCACAATGTTTCCTCTTGTCTTTACTGAAGATGCTGTCTATATTCAGAGACTCTCTTTTGGGTCTCCAGGTTGGCCGGTACCTGCTAGACGAACTGGATTTAGACTCACTGCTGGTACTCTCCACTTCCCAGTCTCGAGGGTGTGCAGACAGGCTTTTTGAGGGTCGTGTTTCTGCCTGATCCACACTACTCCCTCCACGAGGGGAATTCTGGATGGTTTGAGAAATCTGCTGTGGTCTGCTGTGGATCATATTGCTCACTGTCTCTTTAAATTCTCTCAGCCTGCTGGTGCTGCTGGATGGTTTGGGGGCAGTTCTGGGGGCTTGTTTCTCCTTCAAGGTTTCTCCTGCAGTTTACGGAGACAGCAAAAGCCACAAAAATGACTTCAGATTAAAGTAGCAGCCCTACTTGCAGCATCTTCATGAAGACTTTGAAAAGTAAAAAACAAACCAAAACCCCCCAAAAAAAAAAAAAAAACCCAACCAACCCCCCCCAATCACAAAAAAAAAAAAACAAACACAGGACAAAATACAGACGAAGTGTAAGAAACAAGGAGGGATATCCATGTACGCACTGAGAATCTTAAAAACATGCAGAAAGAGATATTGATATGTGAAATAAAAGGAACATCTCTTGCCTTCACTATGGTATCCTGATGACTGAGCCTCATCTCCTTTTCGCCGAGACCGGCTAGAGCTCCTCTTGCGGTCTGTCAGCGAGCCCTTTTTGGAAACATGCCTCTGATTGCACTCACTGTCAGTCAGGTGCCCTGGAAGGACAGAAGAACACAGTAGAGATGACAAGAGCCTTTGGACTGAGTGTTCTGTGTGCTAAGAGCAGCAGGGCTCTCCTTTTCCTTAAGAGCTGCGGACACTCCAATGCTAACTGGCATGTTTGGGTAAGTTTCTGTATCCAGAAGTTTTTGGTTTTGTCTTGGGGAGGCAATACAGCCCCTCCAAGGACTCTGGTTAATGAGAGCTCATCCACAGCGAGAGGAAAAAGTTAACTCTGCCTTGTCTTCTAATAGTCTAAGGACAGCACTTTCTTGCTGTCTGAATACTTTTTCAGTTTTAACAGCCATGATCACGAAACTCCTGAGGACAGCTTGCTTGACATACTCTGTTGAATGAAGACTCAAACACATGAACAAGTTACCATGTAATAATAAATTACTGCACATCATCAACGGCTCTGCACTAACTATCCATCTGCACTCTCCTTGCCTGTAGCAAATACTAAGTAATCTGAGTTAGCTTAGTCTACAGTGAAGAAGCTTCAGTTGACTCTCAAGGGCTAAGCCAGCTAATTCACATCTGCCACAAGCAAAGAGCATACACACAAACCATCAACATGGATCAGCTGACACGCAACAATGTTCCGTCACTACAGCTCATGTGTCTGAGTGCTAATATTTTCACTTGCACACAATTTATTCCCCATTTCTTCATATCAAATGTGAATTAAGAGTATTTGACATCACACGTTTTCTGTATTGCCTTTTCTTAATTTTATGGTTCTCACACATTCACAGTCCTAAACCTGCAAGCACAAACACACGCATGGCTTTACTCACGTGAGTAGTCCCAAGCAGAGATGCAGGATAAGAAGGGAATTTATGAATCAGCTACAAAGACTTTTCTCTAGCCTTTATATCACCAACTTTCACCTTGCATAGGATGATAGGAAAGGAAAATGCCTACTACCCAAAAGTGGGTTAACAGCCCACAGACCACATAGCTGGCTGTTATGAGCCTTCCCCCTTCTGTAGAAATTAACGTAAAAATCAACAATATTTAAAGCAGATTTTACACATAAAATTGCACCTTCAGCAGTTGAAAAAAATAATTGACTTCAACTACACTCGCTACAAAGATACTACAATAAATGAGTGGGATGGAACCCAATCAACAAAAAGCAAGCTACGCAAGACTTGCGTTTCTATTCATTTGCAAAGTGGAGAGTGATTTTGTAGCCAAATTCTTTAGAAATGAGCAGATTACATAAAAGGAAAGAAATTAAAGAAGTAAAAGAGAAATGTTGGCCGCGAAGATAGAAGATGAGCAGCATTTAGGTGACTGAGCATGAGTCAGTGCTTTGGGAAAATTTTGTTTTTCCTTCACAGCATGGACTGCCACACATCTTTCAGGTACCAAAAGAACAGTATTATCTTATACCTTGTAGTGGCTCCCCTCAAGATAGAAGATGCTCACGTTTCACTTCAGAGTGTTACAACTTCTCTAGTTTAACATTCTTGCCCACAAAGTGCTTTCAACCTGATAGGGGGGGTTTGGTTAGCACCCTTCAAGTACTGTAACAGAAGCTATTTAAAGATATTTGGTGCTACTGGAGCTAGCTTAGGGTCTGCATAGACTAATTAGAGCCCAACTTAGCCTTGGAGAATAAAGGCTGCTAGCTTTGCATAAACATTTTCTCCTCCTTTCACAAATTGCAAGTTTTGTCCTGTTGTCACTGGACATTTAATAGCCATGGAGGAGATGCCATGAATCAAACTTTGCAGGACACAGGCTTTGTTGTCTTCACTTGGACCTTCTGGAACAAAGACTAAATCCAACATAATGCACGAATATAGGAATTACAATCCCAAGAACATTAGCTAATACTGTACACTTTTTGTTTTTAAATTCACTAAAGTAACAAGTCAGGATTTCTGTCTGAGTGCTCAATCATATGCTTAAAAGGTGTCCCTTGCTGAATGTATCACTTAAATACCTCATTCTCCAGAGGTGGGATGGTTTCATAAGCAAACAGTGACACTTAAAGGAAAAGTTTGTTTTTGTAGGGGTTGTGTGTGTGTCTAAGAATATGTTAGAGAAGAGAAAGAAATCAAACAGTTTAAGACAGAATGCCCCCTACTCCCTCCCACTAAATCTTAGTTGCATGAATAGGGCACCCAGAATACGCACATTTTTCTCAGCAGCACAGGTTGGTAGGAGCAAGAGAGGGCTTACACAGCCGCTCTTCATGCCCCCATTCTGAAGTACCCGGGTGCCTGAGGTCATACGACCCAATGGTGGTCCTTCCCTGGAGGACGATGTGGGATAGGGTCCATAATTTTCTGGGCTGGAGTAGTGGATAAATGGCCATTAAATGAAGAATCCTGCTCTTGACCAGAACGATTCAGTTGACGGGTCAATGTGGATGGCTTCTTTATAGCCCCACTGAGCAGCATGTGATGACTGAGCCGTTGTATGAGTTGGCAGACTGACTTTTTTGGAAAAGTTTTGGGTAGGTAAAAAGAAGGGGAAATGCCCAGACAGGTGGCTAGCTAAGGGGACAGACTGACTATAGCTAAGGCTGAGTCAGGGAAGAAGAGGACAACTGAATTTAGGTGGTAAAATGGGCTAAGCTGAAGGGAATAACATAGGACAGAATCAGTAGGAGAAGAAAGAAAAAGAAAAGGACAAAGTCACTAAAAATGACAGAACAAAAGGTTACATGCTGAATTTCATGCTTACATGTTTGCAACCATCCCCCTACCCTCCCTCTTCTGCTGACTTCTGCATGGAAAGTTTTTCAGGGAGGAACCTAATCCAATAAACTCTGTGCCACTTTTGCAGACTATATCAACAATATTCACCAGCATTTTCAATTTTGTCTTCTTTGTACTCTGAAGACCAACATAAATTTTGTTTCTTCATCACTCAAATTCTGCTCCAACTTTCCCTTCTTTCTCACACTCTACCTAGGACTAAGACTGGAACCTACAGCATTAAGTATTTGCTAAAACATTAAAAGTATTGTCAGGCTATCTAAAAACATGTATTACAGTTGCTTGGACCTCTGATGAAGAATCAGCGAGTACTAAAGAAAGCCAACTTGAAATATTTTTTCTGGATTTTGATGTGAAAAATATTTGTACCATAGATTGTTTCAAATGAACCAAATACACGTATATTGTCATAATACAAAAGAGCAACTATTTTGCAACTAAAAGGACAAAATGGTACAATAGCTGGTGCAACAAAGAGCTGCAGATTCAACTCTTATGTCTTCTTAGAAAGTCTATTTAAGGCACAAAAAAGTAACTTTTCAAACAGACTTAGCACATCGTATTTCTGATGCTCAAGAAGTCTGACCTTAACTCGTGCACTACTTTTTCAGAAGTGATCTTACAAGTTACTGTATGCAGGAAGAGGCTGACTAGGGTCACTGGGCATGAATAATAGAGAAGATCTAAGCCTTCAGACTTCCAGTTAACCTCTTTTCAACTAAAGAGTGTTCAGGCAGACTGTTCAGCTGCCCGAAGGAACATATATACAGATTGCCTTCTCATTGCAGATTCTCACTTAACTTGCTTCGATGGCACAGGCAGGAAATCATCTAATGCTCCTCCCCGATGCAGTAAATACTACTAACACCCACTTACATAGAAAGTCCTTAGTGCCCAAGTATGAGAGATTCTGGTGATGCAAGAGCCTTTCCCAGACAGCTGCAACTCCTGAAATGAAGTAACTGCCCATAGATGAGTAAGTAGCACACACAACACTTACCAACCCGTACAATGGCACTGTAGACTCCAACTTAGAATTACATAACAAAGAGAGCAGGTAGGATCATGGATAACAGAAAACATATCTGTAAATGTTTGTCTGGCTAGATACAAGTCTACAGAAGACAACAAGACATTTAAAATTGTGCTTATTTTTTGTGAATGCTGATGGTTCATTACAAACCAAAAACATGTAGGATACTAAACACTGTTCACTATTCTGTTATAGGTTGTATATAGAGAGATTTTTCACTGGAATCCATTGCAGTCATCGTATTTAATGACAATAATCACACAAACAGTATACACTACCTGTGTCCCTGCTGCTTTGTGAAGTTGCATCGTTCTCCACATTGTAGATGACCGTCCCCTGCGAGTCAGAGGAGAAGTGACTGACCACAGACTCATAGTGCGCCTGTTTATAAGGATAGCTGTCTGTAGAGGAATCTGTCCTGGTATCACTTGAGATGGAAGGTTCTCTCCCTAGGGAAGGAAGGAAGCAATGTCAAATTTCAATCTCCATGGGCTACTACAGAAGTCAGGAGAGGCTAAAAAAAGAAAACAGAGGAAGCTACACAGAAGTTAACAGAAAAACAGAGTACCAAACATACAAACTCAGATTCAAAGATGCTAGAGCTTATGGGAAAGGTCCTCTCGTTTGGAAGGTGGGAGAGAGTCATTCCATCTGCAAACCTTCATTTCTTTCTCTTTGATAAGTCCAAATTTATCAAATCCTTTTATTATGCCAAGTTAAACTACATCCATTGGACTAAAAGTACACATTAGTACCGCACCAAAAATTATTTTTCATTAATTTTCGACACTGTCAAATGTAATTAAAATATGAAATACATTGCTTCAGGGGAAGTCAAAGTTAAAAAATTAGTCAAGTACAAAATATTAATAAGGGTAACAAGAACATCACAAGTTGTAATAATTAACGTTTCATCTATTATGAATCAAAAGCTTATCTAGTAAAACCTTATACTGAAATTGTATTATCTAAAGCAAAGTAACCTGCTCCTTCTCAAGAAGCTAGCATTAATCCCCTGCACAAGTGGGATAGTTAAAAGGATGAAGTGTCATGATTCAACTTCAGTACAGTAATTCCTAAACTCACTAAACAAGGAGAAAAAGACAACCTCCTCCCACCACTTTCCCTACATAAAAGTAAAAATCTGAACAGTTTAAAAACTGTTGGCCATTTTATATATGCTATGTATACACTCCTGAATATATAGGATATTCCTTTCACACTCGTTTCTCAGGGGAGAAATTAAAGAATAAGAAAAGAAATTAAAGAAGAAAGTAATTCTTATGTTTAATCGCAAATACTCAGCGTGAGGGCACGTCACGTGTTCGGTGAGAGCAAGTCCTGTAGTTGATATTCTATTTAAGGATGCCTAACAAGTTTTGAAGTCAGAAACTTCCCCCCACCTCCTTACTGGTTAAAATTCTTATTGGTCTAAAGAAACATAGAATGCAGCTGTTAATGGAGATTACAGTCACAGAAAGAAAGGTGAACGTAGGCAACAGGAATCAGTGCTGTGGAACCGAGTATTAGAAAACAATTTGTAAACTGAAGTATTTATTCAACAGAAAACTGGGAGCTGTTGTTTGCACTTAGCTTCACAACATTTCATACCAACATCTTTGACAATCTTTCCTCCGTAATTTGTAGCATCAGATCTTGATGTCATTAGATGCATTTATCAGATACCCTTGACAAAAGTTCAGGTACAATAACAACTTAAAAATAAGCAGTCTCTGATCATTTCTGAATTATGGGCTGCGGATATCTGGTAACATTAAGGAATCCAGAAGAAGCTGTAGTTACACTTAGTGAGACAAAAAAGCCATTCTGAAAAAGGTATATTAGGGTAGAAAACTCTGGATATTAACAAGACCACAAAATAATTCACTTCTATTTGTCAGGGAAACGTGCAGGGTATGATTTCCCCTGGTACTTCAACCTACAGTATCTCAAAAATTCTCTCAAGAGCTTGGTATCAATGTTGAACACTGCAGACTACAGGAGTAAGCCTTGAGGACTCACTAAGTGTTTCTGAAATGAAAAAGCAGGTTACTCACTATAGCCTTCTGAATTTTATCTGAAGGGAAACATCTTTTTCATATATATATTTTCGTATTCAGCTTCTTGAAATCATTTTAGAACACAATAATATTACATACTAGAGAGACAATGAGCAGACATACAATCTATGTATTTCCTGGAGATGAACCAGCAGAACAGCAATGCAAATTTACACCGTATATTGACCTGAAGGTTGTACAACTGCTCACAACTGATATATAGCACTGAAGGCCCTCCTCCAGACTTCCCATTTTTTTCAGAACGGGAAGATAGGTTTATAAATTGCAAGGCATCTTGTCAAGTGAGAAGTGAAGGTCGTCTTACCAGTGGTTTTATTTGCATTTATTTTTAAGAGGAGTTGGAGATTTATTTCATTACCGGTAGATTGTCAACACATAAATAAGGAGACAGCAGATGTTCTCTACAAATTCATTGACCAGGAAGCATAAAGTTAGCTATTGGCCAGGAAAACCATAAAATATTCTTGGAATCACAGTTGTATAAATAGGCTAAAATCCTGGAAGAAAGGTTGTATTTCTGGTTTTAGTCCTGCCTTGCTGTTCTTGGCAACTTATATACTCATCTGTAATTCAGGATGTTCTCTGCAAACATCCAAAAATAGGAACAATCTCCTTTTGCAAAGCCATTACAATATAAACTTAGATCCAGGTTTTATTTTCACCTTACATGGATTGCAATTGCATATCTTTCACAGAAATTATTTATTCCTCTTCAAATGAGGCCTCAAGCCCCAATGGTTTGAGTAAAAGACAAGCCAGAGGCTGAAGATAAGCTGCACTTTTTTTTTTTTTATAAAATGGTATTTCTTCCCCTTCCCCCCACATCCCTTCACCATCCTAGCAAAGGACTCATTTATGACATTTCCTTAATATTTCTTTTCCCTAACTTCCCTCCTGAGTTTAATTCCGCAGCTTCCTTTAATTTTCATGTGTTTGTGCATCTCTGGTCTCATTCCCTTCCTGTTAAAACTGCTGATGGATTTATGAATTCAGCCATTGAAGTCATCAGTTATTGTTCCTCTCTACGTTCATGCCACAACAGGTCCTTCATTTTTTTTTTTTTTTTTTTCCTTCCCAGTTTCTTTCTCCAAACCTTTTTGGAAAAGATTACTATCCAAACAATCAACAGACTTGGACTGAGAAAGAGGTTCAAAGGTGAAACACTGGAAGTCCTTTTCAGAATTCTAGATCAGCTTTGGCAAGCAACAAGGACCCCTGCTAACAAAACACATCCAAAACAGAAGAAAAACTTTTCACATGCAGCATTACGGCATAAACATATAAGGCATATAGCCCAGACTCCTTACCCGAGTCTTCACTATCATAGCAAGTCCTGCTATATTGCTGTAAATCCACTTGAGGGGGCAAGTCTTGTGTTGACACTGGAGTTCCTCTTGGATCTGCATACAGCAGCAGCAAAGGCTGATAGTGACCCTTAATGCACTTTGTCACAACATCTTTCCATTTTGGACCAATCTGAATTAACAACAATTAAAAAAAAAATGCACAAAAAGGCTTTCTGTCATCATTTTCTATAATAAGGTCTCTCCTTCCCTTGTACTTCTTTCAGAGTTTGATTTTCCACTGACATTCTTTAACTCCTTCTATATCCAGCATTGAGCTGGACTCACCAAGAAAGCTCTGGAACCAACCCAACTAAAATCAAGGTATTCACCATCTTATGGCTAAACAAATTACAATTCCTGCTAAAAATACAATTACAAAAATAATCCTTTCCTTTCAGATTTTTTTTCCATAAAAATATTTTCATCCTCTGAAATGTTCTAACTTTGCATCAGTCAAAAAAAAAAAATTGTTAACAAAACTTCTTAATCCATCTATCAGCATAAACAAAACGGACAATAAAAGACATCAAAAGCATGACAGCAAATTCGAGTCAAAGCTAACTACTTTGGTGCGTATTTCCGCTATAGCAGAAGCTCTGCAATCATTTTGACAGGACAGGCAATGATTCATATAGTTATATTAATCTCAAAAATCTTCCTCATGTACTAATACAGGTTTCACCTAATACACGGAACACCTATTCCAACAAATGTGCTCCATACACTAGCGTTCTACCAAAACACTGCAGTACCTATCCTTGGCAAAGTTTTGCTGCAGAGAAATGTGACCATGAACAAATGCAAGAACTAGAGTTTTCCCTTTGAGACTGTGCTTGGCATGACTACAGGAGAAAATTTTCCTCTCTTATCTTTGTGTTTCCATGACTAGAAGGAATAAAAGGAAAGTCATGTGAAATAACGCCAAACAAACTAATGGGATGTAACAACAGTGTGCCAAGATCCTAGCACTGGTATCTTAATGTCAAGGACCTCATGCTTGGTGAAAAGGCAAAAAAAGACGGGCATCTAGATACTTCAACAAAGAACCCAAAAATCAGGCACTAAATAGCTATACCACTTGTCAGCAAGGGAAAGAGATGTATGTTAGCTATGTGCACAAGCAAACTAAGTTTTCAAACAACAGCATAAAAGCAAGACTGGCAGCCAACAGGACAGAACTACGAATAGGGCTTCTGAGATTTCTGGTATGCTTTTTTGAGAAAGCTTTACTTTGCTCAGAAAAAGGAGCAACAGTTATGGATCTTGAGCGGAAAAATAGCCAAAATTTCTCAAAATTTGTAGAAAACAGTATGGATCTACACACAAGTAGCTAACAAATTTCTAACATTACTTTTCTAAACATTATTTTCTCACCTCTTTGACATGAGCATCATCAAAGTACATCCACTTGCGGATTTTAGTTTGGAAGAAGAAGGTAGAATAGTGTTTTCCATAGTAACAGATCATTCCCACCAAATACAGCTCTGAGTGTTTTGCTCTGTCATCAGTTACTCTGAAAAAGAGCTTCAAGAAGGGAGGTAAGAAAAATGAAAGGAGAAATTAATAAAGCAGTACGTAAAATTCTGGGCACTTTATGTTTGAGTACCTCAAAGTACTATAGAGAGGTGTCAGGTTTTAACTTCAACAGATAGAGAAAACAAGGCAATAAATACTTATGTAATTGACCAATGTTTAAGCAAACCCAGTGACATAGACCAGGAACAGACTCCTACCAACTCACTAGATGCTCAAGAAGAGAGTCAGTCTTGGAGACTGTGGCTGTACTTCAAGGAAGACATTTACAACAACTATATAATACCTTTTCCGAATTTGAAGTGTGGTTCTGTTCTGAAAATTTGTATTCTCTGTGTCATGCTTGCTGATTATATCAAATACTGTTTAAAACATTAATTCCTCTTTGCTTTGTGGAAACAAAGCGGTTCTGACAGTGAACAGCTGGCATTTATTCTGACTTAAGGAAAGACAAATTTATAGCACCACCACATAAAAGATGAATTGAAGACACTAGTAGGTCAAAAGAATTCAGTGCACAGAAAAAATTGTTTTCCGACTATTTAATTGACCATGTTTTACTGAAAAATGCACAGGACTAATTTTTTAGTGCATTACTGCTTTACTATGCAAGGACCACACTGTTTCATAACCACATTTCCATTAACTTGCACTAATTTTGGTACACTGTGCACTGGCCAATGCATCTTCTGTGTATATATATATATGTGTGTGTGTGTGTGTATTTTAATTATTTTAATGTAAAACCTCAATGCTACAAGACAGTTACAATTTGGTATACCAATAATTCAGCTCTAAAGCATCAGCTAAGGTAGAATAAGTGAATCCTCCAGGGAACAAACCTCTGGATGCCAAACAATTTAATCTATCATTCAATCACACAGTGCCAGCCACCATCTCTCAGAGACCGCTCAGTTATAAATAACTCTTAAGTGTTACAACCACACACTTCAATGAGAAAAGGATTTAAAGAAGTCAAAAAAAAAAAAACAACAAAAAACCAAACCAATCCCCAACTATATTTTGCCTTCAAAAGAAATAGAAATAAACTTTATTCTTCAAAATGAAAAAGAGTACACATGTACTTTCATAGAAACGGCACAAACAACAATCCAAAATTTCCTTGCACTTGAAAATATTTTTTTGATTCAGACAAGCTTTGTTTTCTGGAGTAATTTTTAATTTTCAGTCATTTCAGAAATTCGAGAATATGCAATTACACGAGTATTTTCACAAGTTTTGTGAAGCATTCAGAAACAGGTCAGATCCTTGGATCTGCCCTCTATTCCTCTGTTTATGGAAACCGAAAAGGTAAAGGTGGCGACTTTTTATTTTTCTCAATCTGCTACTACAGACTACCATGAGAAAGGTTGTGTTTGTAGGTAGTGTCAACGTACAAAACACTCACATCTCCCAGTTTAAGGCAAGTGCCTAGACTGTGAATCACATCCTCAGCCAGATCAGAGTGGTCCGAGTCCCAAACCAAGCCAATGGTGATGATCTGTGGAGAGTTCATCAGCACACGACGAATACGGATCTTTTCCCCACAGTTACTCTGAGGATTTAAACAAAACAAAACATTGAATATAATCCTACTCTTATTATAATGTTAGGGCAAGGCACTAACAAGTGTAAGTTTCAAAAGTACAGCTTCCAAAGAGGTGGTGCTGAAACACAGCAGATATAACACGCTCAGCGTCAAGATACGAGCTTCTTATGTCACAGATGAGAAGTGTTATCAAGACTATCCGGTATTTGCAAGCTTTAAAGTGAACACTGTTGATTCTTCCTCATACAACCGACTAGGATTAAAAGGTATAGTGTGAAAGTAGCTTATTTAAAAAAAAAAACAACCAGAAGCAAGCAGACATGAAAGATCCCAAAAACATTCTTAGGAATTGGAGGGAAAGCTCACTTCCTTTTGATCAGAATCTCAGATTAAAAATGAGATTTACAGAGACTGATGCTTTACATGACAGTGTCAGAAAAACCTTCAAGGTGCTGCTTTGCTGTTAAAATTGGGTGGTTGCTCTACAAGGTATCTCAAACATGTCATCTTAGACAGGATAGCCAGGTTAGTATTTATATAAATATGAGAGCAGCAGCTGGAAAATCAGGAGAATAAGACGTGCTCTACTAACCCATAGCAGTTCTTAATTTCTTATTTCCTGTTTCCTTCCCCCTCCCACTTTTTCTTTTTTAAACAGCTACCAGTGCTTATTGACTAGCCAGTCTCCCCTCACTCTCTCTCCAGAGTACTTCTCGGAGATAAGCTAAGATATTTCTCAGTGGTCCTTCCAATTCATCCCCTGTTGGAATTGTGGGCATCTTTAAAGCGTCATGAAAAAAGTTCACCACCTGAATTAAGAGATTATCACTGTAATTTTAGCAAACTTTGCCTTTTTTTTTTTTTTTTTTTTGGGGGGGGGGGGGAGGACCGAAACAGAAA
>VYXH01010138.1:866062-943025 GCA_013397275.1 Burhinus bistriatus | reverse complement strand
CTATGACAAAGTCCCTTTGCAACACTCACTTCTCCCCTGTAGCAGATCACAAAGGTACCTCTGAAAGATTCCAGAAAAAAACCATTTTCATACTGAGAATAGATTCTCATCTCTACAGAGACCAGTTTCACAACTGGGTATCATCATTTCAGACACTACAACCAAGGAAGACATCATAAAGCATTTATTCCTCATAGCAATCTAGAAAATCAACCAGAATTTCAGTCCCAACTATCAATGAGAGACAAACACATAAAATTCAAAAACCAGAAAGAAACGAGCTTAACAACAAGGCAATGAAGACAGATTTTATTTTTTTTTACCGATAGAAGACTGTGATGTTTAAATGTAGATACGAGGTTTTAATATTAAGATGACTATATTCATATATATTTTGTAAGAGTTATTCAAAGTACAAAAGCATTGCTGTGTATTACCTCACAACCCACCTATCTTACTCTCAAATTGTCGTCTTTGCTTCAGCTAGCTAACGTCAGTGTTTTCTGCAAGACAGAGGGAATATCGCATCCTGATAAAAAGCTTCCCTTGCATGAACTTTTAGGCCACCATTAGCTAAGCCTCAATAGAAAAATTTCCCAAATAGAAAAAGAAAGGGGCAGCAAGTACTGGCAAGCAATTTTATCCAACTGATTATTTCACAGTTTAACAGCAGTTTACCCTGACAAAGAATGTCTTTCTATTGCATTTCCTATGCTTTGGTTATTAAATAGCTGGACTCATATGAATCTTTTAAACAACAATACAGTATCTTCATTTCTTTTACTCAGATAAGTGAGCGACTATTTGTCAATATTCCAAAAAAAGAAAAGAATGTTTCGATGGAGACTAAAAGTGAGTGTTTCCGAGTTACAAGTTACAGAAAGTAGGGGGGATAAAATGGAAATACTTTCACTGCCCCCAGGGAACAGGCACACAAGACGTTCCTGTTAGAGCCTGCGTTGCTTCACTGAGGACTGGTGAGACATCTAACAGTAGCATTACATGAAGCAGCAATTATGCAGCTGTTTCCTGCCCTACCTATTAATCAATATGTAAAAAAGTTTGATGATAACTCCTCTTGCATACTTATCTAAAGCGCTGGATCTAGACATACTCCAATTAAAAGGTAGAACAAGATATCAAACTCTTGCTTTAGAAATCAAGCCCTTATGATTTAACAAAACAAATAAATCATTTTATATTTACATGAAAATTTTTTATTTTTCTTAACCCAACTGACACATGGACTCAATTCAGCTGAATTTTGTCACACTTTTACTGCATAGCAGAATGGAACATTTTTAAGAATAGAGGCCTGTGACTATCAACTAGACACAGGCAGTAATTTTTTTTAAGAGGTTAAATGCCAGTCATCACTCACAACAACTATAGCCTACACTTTCTGGTCAATATCTCCTACACTCTGAGCAGAAAACCAAACCAATACTCCCTCAAATTTTCTGTGATGATTCCTGCCTCTGGTGTAGCTCTTGCAGATACACTGTGTAGCCTATAAGCCCTTCACTAACAGAATATTCTCTGGCAGTAGGAAGTGGCAGTCCTTTTCTCTATCCCTCTGACCAAATTTTTGGCTCTATGATGCAGATAGAGCAGTTTGATCTAGGCAAAACGACTGATCTTGTACACATGATTACAGTGACTGGTACCAGAAAGTTCTGCTATTTGTGTCATAGCATGGTATTGCTGAAAAGATTTTACAAGTAGTAATTCTTTTCTCATGCTATTATTACAGATGAAGCACACTACCCTCAAAAGAAATAACCACCAGAGAAACTGGAATGAACAGTGGGAACACTGTTCTAAAAAGCCTAGCTAACCAAAACCACTGTCAACATTCAGACATTTCCTATAAAAAGATTCAGCCTCCAAATTCTTTGTCATTTCCATTTCTTTGGGTAAGATCCGAGAACTTTCATCATAGGATGAAAGCAGCATGATTGTAGCGTCATGTAACACTAGCACTGGAGTCCTCACCAACTCCGCATGAAGCTGAAAAGCAAACATATGATATGTATTTCTAGCAGCAACACAGGCTTGAACAGGAATGGATTGTGTGGCCATTCCCCAGTAACAATGTAAGCATTTCTAATTTATTGCCCCTCATCACCTTCTTTTGTGGTTTCTAACTCTCCGAAACATTCATTTTTAGTTTCCATCCAAACACTACATCTATTCCTGGTCTCACAACTTGTGTCTAGTCAAAGAAGCACTCAACATCTGTAGTTTTTCCCTTCCTTCATTGAATAACTGACACGTACTAAATTCAAACCCAAAGAAAACTCTCTTACCTATCCTTTTTACCATTATGATGTGCAAAACCTTGAAAATGCTCGTGAGTTACAGGTACAGATCAGTGTAATCTAGTAAACCTCTTCTGTCCTGCCCGTTCCCCCTCGAAAAGCAAAGCTAAAGATACTAACTGGACAGTTTCGCAGGTCTCCCATAGTGCTGGCATTCTGTAGTAGCTCTCCAAACATATCTGGAGTGGGTTTCTCTCGTCTCTCCAGCATACAAATAGCTTGATTGCTTCAGTATATAGAAAGCACAGAAAACAAAAGTTTAATAATAAAATAAAAACACAAGCCCACATTAAGTATATGTTTCACTTAAATTTTATGAGAGTTAAGAACCTTAAAATACACAACACTTTTTAATATTTAAAATTGTAGGACTGAAAAATCACATAATTATTAAGTGTGAATTACTACACCTTCCATGATAATACTCCATAAAGAAAACAAGTCATACTTAAAACAGAAACAGTTTCTAGTTTGGCTTAACATTTATGTCTTAAAAGTAAGCTTTAGCATTTTGATAAATACTTGATTTCAAAATGAAATACTTGTTTCACAATGCTTTCCTTCAGTAACCACAACCCTAGTAAAGTAGCACAGTAAAGCACATCCTTCATAACAAAACTATAGACAAAAAATAGCAGGGTACTCAATTGTTTTCACTGTCTGAGTTGAAAGATGACAATAAGTACCCAAAAGTACTAGTGCTCAAAACATGTTCAAGCTTAAAATGGTTTAACAGGCAAATAAATATATCACTGTTTATTGGTGTTTTTAAAATAATGCATGACTTAAGATTCATTGAGATATTTCATATAAAATATTGAATACCATTTAAATAATTATTTTCCTGTTTTTCTAATAAATAATATTCTGATACACAGTGTCTGCTGGTAACCTAAAGAAAAACTACAGCAGGTAGAAGACACAAGGGGGAATGTTTTATAATACTCCTGATACACTGGTAAAGTGGTAGCTTTTAGCAGAGATCTGCATTAGAAGAGCAACTAGCAGTTTTCAAGACAATTTTTTCAGGCTCTGTAACTACATGTCTCACATGCAGAACAAGAAACAAAGCGAAGTTTTGATCCTAATCAAAATTTCAAGACAGAAGCGAATAACAGACTCCTGCCTCGATCAGATTTAAGCAGCTTTTAACTGAGCAGCCACCTACTAAAAGAAGAGAAGACTTTTCTCCTCTAGCATTTAATTCAAACAAACTACTACGGATCTTGACCTATTGCTCTGTGCACCATTTCCTTTAACAAAAGGTCATGGTGACCAACAGAGTTCGCCAGTAACTAGAAAAAGCAAAAGCTATATCCATCCAAGAAAGAGAATTTGAGGAACTACAAGCTGGTCAGTCTTCCTCCAGTACCTAAGGTGATGGCAGACAAAATCCCCTCAAAAATCATCTCCAGGCAAATGAAGGACAAGAAGGTGAGTCAGAGCAGCCAGCATGATTTACCAAGGGCAAACTACGCCTGACCTAGTTGATTATCTCCTATCAATGATGGGTTCTTTTGAAAAGGTGAGAGCAGTGAATAACATTTGGTCTCTAGCAAGGTCTCCAAGTCATCTACAGCGTTCTTGTGGCCAAACTGGACTGCACAGGTAGAATACAATGCGGACAAAAACCTAGCTGGACCTTCAGGCTCAGAGGATAAAAACATAACCAGCAGTCAGTTAAGATTTGTGTTCCTCAGGGCTTAATACTGGGGCTGATGCTATTTAATATATTCATTAACAACCTGGATGATGACCCAGAATACACCCACATCAAGTTTACAGATGACACCAAACCCGATGAAGCAGTCAATATATAGAAAGGGAGTGCTGCTATCCAGAAGGATCTTGACAGGTTGGAGGAATAAACTGACAGGAACCTCAGGAAATTCAGTAAAGGAAAATACAAAGTCTTGCACCTCAGACAGAGCACACTCAGTGCAGCAGTACTGGCTGGGCACTGCATGGTGGAGGAGCAACATTGCAGAAAGCTGGTAGAGAAGCTGAACAAAAGCCAGACTCTTTGCAAAGATGAACAGAGAAAAGACAAGAGGCAAAAGATGCAGAAAGGGAAATTCTGACTGGATATAAGGGGAAAAAAATTCACAATGAGTGGTGAAGCACCGGAACAGGAACAGGCAAGCTCAGAGAAGTCATGGAATTTCTGTTCTTGAACATTTTCAAAACTCAGCTGCACAAAACCCCAAGCAGCCTGATGTAGCTTTGAAGTTAGCCCTGCTTTGAACAGGAAGATGGAGTACATGTCCAAAGGTCCCTTCCAGCATAAATTACTTTTTATTTTTCTTATCTTGCTTCTTAACTCACCTGCTCACATATTAAGGTCTTTCAAAATGTACACGAGTCCTTGCCACTACAGTTGTCAGATTCAGAATTGTAAACAAGTAGACACACAGATCCATGCCTAAACTGATATCTTCTGCTCCACTAAATCCTCGTGTTCTTTATCATAGTTATCAAAGCTCCACCAACTTTGAATAAACCATGTTCTGGACGTTTAATCTTGTGAAGGTAAAGCTCAAACTGCAATACCAGTATAAAAAAAGAGAAGCTCTCTTCCCCGAAAAATCTGAACTCACCAGAGTGAGGTTGTGGAAATATAATGTACCATCTGGATGAAAGGTAATGGGTCAGAGGTGGCACCACAGCTGGTACAAACACACTAAAGAGAAAGAAAACAACACATTGACAAGATTAAACAGGTACTTCCACAACAACACTTCTGTTTATATCTTTTTTTACCATGGTAATGCATGTCTTAGAAATGAAAATCTGAAACTTGAGAACTGGCGATTTGTATAAAGCATGTATCACTACCTCACCTGTTCAAACAAAGTCATAGCAAATTTCTGATGGGAAACACAGTGTGGTGCAGTGCAAATATCTTCCTTTGTCTCATCTGCAATGTGGAAGTGAATTCGCATTAACAGGTTTTCCTAGCCAAAGAGAGAAGAAAAAGCAAAGAAAATAGCATTACATCATTTCAAATGTAGACAAAAGTTAAAATATAAATCACAAAAGCACGTCAGATGCAATAATGTTATAAGCGTTATTTACACAGACAGAAGCCTTCTGCAAATTTTTGAAAGTTGCTTAGTACACAAAGAAGTTGGCATTTCTTTGATATAAAAGAAAATGGCTACCCCTTCTGATTTGAAAAGCTATGTCAGGTAATAATTTATTTTATTTACTAGAACAGCAAAAGATTCTGTCACTGATTATTCTGTCCATTTCTCAAGCATCTATGGATTTGACCAAATATAACAGGCATAGCAGCTCCACAGTTTTAAAATCACTGGATTGCCACTAACTTCTCATCAACATAAAGTAACCTGAATCAATTTCTGTATTCCACAAGGGCTTTGAAATATGGCAAGTAAGCTTCATTCTGTCAAAAAGGGGGAGAATAAACGGAGAGGCAGACCAAATTCTGCATGAAACAAAAGCAGTGAACATTCTCTAGATAGTATTTCACGCAACCCCATCTCTTTTCAAGTTCCCAGGAGTTCTCATCCTAAGATTTCCTCTCCTCCCACTGTTGCCAACATTAATCTGGGGGTGCCAGAAGTCTACTGACACCTCTTCCAGCAGCACACTTTTCACTACCGCTATGAGCTGCCTGGATGGCTTATAGGTCTGCAATAAGCAGGTCAAAATTAATTATTAGGCAAAATAACTCTGACCCTGTACAATTTCCATTGAACTTTAGAATCTAAGCTCATCTGCCATTTAAATTAAATCTCTTGCCTTCAGGGCTGAAAAGGTTAACTAAGTGAAAAGCTATGGAATTATCTCTGCCTTAAAGCCTAACCTCAAAAAGGAACTTGTACCCATTTTAACTGTCCTTGTGCCAGCATGGTTAACCTAACAAACTTGCTTGTGGGGACTCCCACAGTAGTATTAGATGGGCTATTTAGATTAGCTTTATCAAGGAAGAAACCAAATCAAAAGTTCCTGTGTTCTACTACACACAGAACTCTGTTCAAATGCTGGACTGCATACAAAGATTTGACATAACTGCTCACAGGGGCTCCTGTGTACACCAATGTAAATTATTTCACTTTGAGGCTTTATTAGTATGATCTACTTCCATTTTAAGCAAGCTCACTAAACTATTTTGCTATATTAGTATTCCACAAACACAGGATACTTTGGGTTATCATAAGCCCATTATCAGTTCACTTGGTTTAGGAGAACCACCATGATAGCTATATGTATTTATCCTATTTCTGTGATCTTACAGTGCAAGTGTCAAATTAGGTAGGTATAGGAAATGAAAGATTTAACATATAGAAAGGACTCCACTCTGATAGGTGCTTTACCCTGCAGTAGTAAATCCAGTATGTTTGTACTTCGGTTAAGAATTAACATCTTTGTTGACAACCAAGTAGGATACAAACACACTTGCACCACCCTATGGACATCATTTCCAAAGAAGGGAGCAGCCAACAGGTCAGCAAGACAAAAATACCTCCTCATTAAGTTAAAGAAATTTAGGAGACTGAAGAAGAAAAAGGAGGAAATGTAGGTAAGAATAAAATCTTAACATAATGGATGCCGAGAACGAGTTTGAGTATAGAAATAAAATGGGTGGGTAAACACGGGGATACAAGATTTGTGTAAAAGCCATCTCCCAACCACACTAGTGAGATAACCAGCCTAAGAGAAAAAATTGTCAGATGGATTACAAATATAGCAACAGAAATATTTGGAGATGACCCATTTCACTCTTGCTTACCTCAAATTACAAACATAACTGTGTTGGGTTATGTTTGACTTATTTATGTGTTTTTACTTTCCCTTAATTAGAGTTTGTGAAACGTGATTTCAGAATAACTAGCAAATAAAAAGTCCTTTTACCCTTTTGAGGTGATCTTTAATACTAGAATCCTTGATCGTTCTTGCAGTGCAATTTTTTTTTTACAATTCATATTCAAGACACACTTGAGATTGCAAGCATTACATATGCAAAAGTAACTGTAAAAATGGATAACATTGATGTTTCCATTTCAAAATCATTAGTGATGACTCTCAAACCAAATACTGGTTCTGCACTGAATCACTTCAAGTTTGGGGATCTCTCTGCAGGCTTTTTGAGGCCACACATGCAAGGTCTGTTGGAATTTGGGGAGAAATGAAAAACAGGCAAACAAACAAGATCATGTTGTGGGGGTTCGCATCTATGCCTGTCAAACCACCTTTCAGTTACACTCACAAAACATTCAGCAGCATCATCCATGATGCCCAGCTGGAACCGTTGCTCATCCTGAAATGTCTTTGCAAGAGCAGTGCGCAGGGCATCAGAAGGCAGTACCTTCTCACTGCTACATTGAAACTGGTTGAAGATACTCTAGCAAGAAAATAAAAAGATAGTTAAGTTACTGTATTTCCAAAACATTACTCAAGTTATCTGAAAAAAAAAAAAACCAAACCCCAACAACAAACCTTTAACTCACTTTGATCAAGCAACACACAGATATTCGTATTGTACAGGGACTACAAGAGAAAATCCTAGAAGTTCCTCCTTTGAAATCGTATCCACCTTTGTGTATTCCTTCCTTTCCTTTCACACATCCAAGGGAGGGTGGGGAGCCTAGGAATAAGTTTCCCTCAGTGTCAATCCCCCTTCAATCTTCCTCCAAATTTGATTCCTGAAGCGAATACAATGGACACCAAAATTTCCTCACTTCTTATTCCTATTTCTCCCTCTCCAGTTCACTTTTTCACTCCCACCTTGGTAGCTTTCTTCTTAGACATGCCACCTTCTTTCCTCTTTCCAGCAACGCTTTCCAAATGTCTTAGCTCTTAAACAGCCACAACCTGCTGCTTGCACTCTAGGGAATTCACCTTTCGGTAATTCCAAGAAGTGGGTAAGAATTAGATGATTTTGGGGTTAGCATGCAGGAGGGAGAAGGTACAACATGAACAGCAGTTCCTATGTATGGCCATAAACCCGTATTTTCATAACTAACTCACAGGTCGCAAGGTTTGCAAGGACAAGTAGTTCTACAAAGATGCATTATAGTTTCAAGTGTGGGTTATATGCATGAAAGTTCAGTATATATTCCCAACTGATCAAAACCCTACTTTTATTTATGTGTATATATGTGAGACATTCAAAAGATCTTCTGAACAGTTATTTAACTTTCATTGTGTCCTCCTACAGAAACAGGAACGTAATTCTGTATGCAAGATCCTCAGGTTTGAGTAGAAACTTCTAGCTCTTACTTTCATACAAGACATTGTGTCTCCATCACCACTCTGCTCTACTTTTGACCTCATTTCATATGACAAGCAACCATCTTCATCAGTGTCAATCTCAAAATTCCGCTTGTCCTTTCCTATAAAACTTTCTCACAATTTCCCTAAATATTGCAGAAAAGCTCCATTCTTACTGCAAGAGAAAAAAAAGGATCATCTTCAATTTTGCACCAGTTGGCTTTTCTGCCTTCTAAACTTAGTTGAACAAGGACAAAGCCAGCCCCAAACTGGTTTGCCAGTTTGGTTTTCTTTCAAATCTATACTGAGAATCTGTAGCGACGTCGACTCATGTGTCACTTTCTCCCTTAATTACAGAAAGCTTCTCCCCAGTATACTTAGGATCTATATTAATTGGAAATAAATAATCTGAATCTTTCTCTCCTTTAACTATTTTTATTTGTTTCTTATTAGGAAATGAGCAGGTAAACTGGAAGAAGGTTTGCCAAACTGTACAATCTCAGCTGCTTTGAAGAAGCTGAAGGAGTGCAGAAGACAGTTGTCACTGCACAGCCAGCAAACCAGTCTCTGTGCCCCTGCCATTTCTGGCCATAGGAATGGTACAATTCATAGTGTTGACATATTATCTAATATAGATGTAAAATACCTTTCTTCACTGCTATTTTTATTTTGGTAGTCCTTATGGTGCTCATTCATGTGTGAGGGCCCACTGTGCTGAAGCCCATAGCTCTTCTGATAGTGCCTTTATTAGAGTATCAAATAACGATGAGGAAAGTTGTAATGAAGAGAGGGCTATGAGGCAGTAAGCCTCACACTTCGTATATTACAGACAATACCTCTCCTCAGTTACTGTCTAGATATACATATATAAAAATGGAAAGAATGACAAAGTCTCTGTACTTAACAAGCTTTATTCCCATTTCTGTCACTCTAGTAACAGTGCAAGTTTCATGTTTCATTAGTAAGTTTTCTCATTTCATTGGACCTCCAAAAAAAGGTAGTGAAACGTAACTCCATCCTGCTTCAGCACTTTACATGAAATAATTTAAGAGTACTTGAAAATATTCATGATTGTGCTTTAGAAATGTGTTTATTCTGGTTATCATCAATCTCACTTCATAGTTCTGGAAGCTGATGCACTCGCCTGACAACTGGCACGCAACCTCACTGCAGGGAACTGATGGACAGGACCCGATTTACTTCAATGAGAGTTCTGAAACAGCTTTGCAACTCTCAGTATGGAGGAGAGAATCAATGCAGGCTCCAAACTAGGTAAAAGCACAAGCAAGCAAGCAAACCAAAACTCTTATTTTAAAACTTCCATCTTTAAAGAAACAGTATACTTTACTTTTACCTGTAACACACCTACTAGTTAACACAAAGAGATCCAGTACGGAAAAAGTGATCATGATGATTATAAGCAACTATTTTTCACAAGATCCTGCATTTTGAATTTTTTTGCATCACAAAATTATTACAACCTTCACAATTAAAACGAAAAAAGTTTCATTAAACAGCAGAAAACTGTGAAATCTGTTACCACAACCACCGAACAGAAATAATTCTGTAACATCAAATAATTCTGTGAAGGATTCTAGTATGTGAAATCAAGGAGTAAAAGATGCCAATATTCTAAAGAAGAATGCTTCCTAAAATCTGTAATGACATAGTACACAATGGTATAGTCTTATTTACATTACGAGGAAAAAACCATTCTAAAACCATTCTAAAACCAGTGGGTAATTGTGCAATTTAATCTAATAAAGATCAAATCTTGTCATGTCATTGCACAGTGCAGTTTAGAGCACTTCAGACCACAGTGCTTATAGGAAGTCTCAAAAGCACCTCAAATGGAGTCAAAAGCACTTTGAATACAGGGGGGTTTGGTTTTCACTGAGTTTTGGTCAGGGTTTTTGGGGTGGGAGTTTGTGGGGGTTTTTTGGGGGCATAGGGTTGTTTCCCTTTTTCCTTATTTTTTCAAGGTATGTTCTTTGCTCACCTTCAGAACAAGTCTTTCTTGTCTCTCAGCCTTAAATGGACAGGTGTGGCATTTCCTGCAGTTTCATCACTTTAAGTTATCTAAGTCAGATCTCTCTCCTCAATTTCAGGTCTTGCCCTTGAGTGATACTGTTAATCACTAACATATTTGTTCCATATACAGGTCTGAAAGCCAGCTGGGCGCAGACCAGGAAAGCCCTGCTGATTCTGCCCTAGGAGTTTTCATGACACCTTTTCTCCAAGTGCTTCTGGAACTTAATGAGAACTTTACATATGAAACATTCAAACTTTGTTGCTCTCTCTCAAGAACTTCTTCATCTGAATTTGAAGACAGTGAACAACCCCATTAGAGTATTCACCACACTGATGATGTCTCTCCATGACTACATTCCAACACAAATGAGCGTACCCCTAACAGCAGCAACAACGTGAAAAGACACTGTTAAAAGCTTCATGAGCAAGGGAAGTCTCTCCTATTTTACCAGTTTTCAGTAAGTAAAATCAAGGATGCAGAACCAAAAAACCCCCAACGTATATTAGCTTAACATAAAACCTGAGCAATTACTAATATTGAATCAGTAGCAGTACTTTGAATTCTACACTGATGACCTATTCTTGGCTTGTAGACTTACCAACATGCCAAGACAGAGAACAGCACGAGCAAGGGATTTTTCAGATAGGAAGTTTGCCTTCTGGTTACACTGCATTCCCGAGGTCTGTATAAGAAAGAAGCCCATCTCCCTCCATATCCCCTTCCCTACAGATCTTCAAAGGTCTAGAAAGAGTGGCAGAGACAGCAGAATTAGGAAGCACAAGCATTCTTTAAGAGGAATATACTGCCAAAGTCCATCTAGTTGCAGCTAGTTCTTCCCCAAGTACCGAGTCACGATCAACTGCAATTACATGCTTGATCTTTCACCAGCTTGCTCTCAGAAGCATCCAAATCTGGAAACTCCTTACTCATCCCAGGCAATCTACTGTAGGCCCTCACTTGGCTTATTACCTTTCAGAAGGCTTTTTCCTAGTTTTGTAACTGGAAGCTTTGTGTCCTTTCTACTACAGGTCTGGGCTTCTGACATACATCAGAACAAAGGCTTGCAGAGTCAGTGGTCTCTCAAAACAATCTCCTTCAGTTTGGGACGTGTGGGGAATCAACATAAACTTTCTAAAGCTTCAAAGAAAAAGAACCCAGGGTTTGAGACCAGGAACCTTTGTCATTCAACTGTTCAAGTTAAAACATGGCTTTCTATTTCAGAATGCCAAAATTCACATGCATGATCATAAATTGAGTTATTCTTCATTTGGTTAGAGAATAAAGACAGTAATTATTCTTTGAGGTAATTCATGGGATCAATATTTTAGAATTATTTTGAATTTCAAAGATTTAGAAAACTGAAATGTCCGTGAATCCCCCCGTAATTTACAAGATCTGCTCCAAATTATCTCTAACAGTGCTTGGAATCCATTTTATCCCTAGGAAAGTAGTAGTCAATTTATTTGGGGTAAATGGACATCTGCAATGTGTATCTAACCATACTGATGAAACAAATCCCAGACTTGATATGGATGCACATATGACTTTTTAATCAAGCATGTAGAAGCAGGCTGGCATAAGAATAAATTGATGGCTGAAGACAACAGGAAACAGCTACTTAATCAGATCAGTGTCCATGCACTGTAAATTTGAGTTCTGTCCTTGGCGGCTTTCTGAGAACTACTTTTTCTCTTCCAGCATTGTACAGAAGTTCCTTCTGGATCGGGATATTGTTGCAGCTCTAGCGGTGTGGTATTTCTTTCAAAGAACAAAACACTGTTTCCCCCAAACACTTTAGTATTCCCTACGTTAACGGTTTATGCCTTTTAGCAAAAGCTACAAATATTAACATGGCCAATCTTTATCCTTCTCTCACGGCTCAACATATCAATATTACTCTTGCTGTCACTCACTTGTGACAGTATTTTTATTTTTAAACTTTTTCTCCATTTCAATAGCACACCTTCTTACTCCATTCCATTCATTAGACTTGTTTTTGTCGTGTACAGTACTTAATCTTCTCATCCAGAACACCACACACTTACCCTGATGCAGCCTCTTACTCAGTACAACAACCTGTTTCAATAAAAATTCTGGCTGCTAAAATTGCTTTTCTTTCATCCAACTACATCAGCCTCCACTCACAGTATTTCCCCTAGCTCACTTTCTTCCCCATATTTCCTCATTTTATATTCACCTTCAAGGGTGCAAATAATTCTAGCTCTATTTGGTTTTGTGTCTTTGGATCTCCTTCCAAACCTCCAAGTCTGATAACAATCAACCCAGATTTCCGTTATTCCTTTCTTTTACAGTCTCTCTTCCATTTTAACTTGCACTGTGCCCTAAACATTAACATTAAGGTCCCTAATATGCACTGTAGTCAGGCACCCCTTGCCACTACCAAAATCAAATAAAAATATACTTTCCACGAGTTTTGTTTAAGAGGGTGTCAGGAAAAGAAATCCAAATCACAGAGTGTCCACATCAACTAGGTGGCAATTTATTAACTGCTTCATCATGATCAAAAGAGGCAGTCATTTTTTGGAAGCTTCAATTACAAGTTGAACAACTCAGGAAACTGTACTTGCTGCTAGTTCATTTGTCAGGCAGTTAACTGCAAGTGCCAACTGAAAAAAAAAGTTCAAATAATAAAAGTAATTATTTTGTATATTTTTACTACTGAAATTTACCCTGAAATACTATCCTGATTTGGAAAAAAAAGCATAAAACAAGAGGATAAAATCTTTGCAACCAGTCTGTTACTGTCTCAACCATATAATGACCTTTTCATAACAAACCCCTCCATTTCAACCAAGTGGCTAATCAGAACCTAGAACTACAGTCATTCCACTTCTTCAAAGCCTTCTAATACCCTATTGTTCTCAGTTTTCACCTTAGAAAACAACATCATTTCTACACAGAAAATTCACATTCTTCCTGCTTTTGTTGCACATGACTGGATTACAGAAAAGACCAGCCCTACTGGAATTTATCAATCAATAGAGCATTCTTCTTTGCAAATTACAAAAAACACTCTGTCCTATATCCTGGCACTATGGAGCTCCCAGTACAATCCCTGGAAGGAGAACAAACTCTCTGTGGCATGCTCAGTACAGTGGACGGATTTCCCCCTTCCTGCCCTCTTCCAGCTGTGATAAACACCAAAGCAAAGTCATGCTCTAGAAAAAGGAAAATAAAACAGAACACAGTAGACTTCAACATTAATAATAAATCAAAAAGCTGTTCCAGTGTTACAGCAGGCAAACCACATAGTGGTAAGGACAGGCTGTGTACTGAAAAAAACCACTTAAATAATGCCACATCTTAAGGAACTGTGTTTGGGATTCCAGCACAGAGTCTGCAGCTCACCCTTGTCTTTTTATAGCTGTTGATGCAAGCTTCCTTCAAAATAACCAATGAACTTACGTCTGGAATAATTTCAATGTTCATTTTGTAGCCACATAAACAGTCAGGTAGCATGGCAAGTTTTAAAATCACTTCAAGAATTTGTGCAATGGATGTCTTCAATGTGGTACAAAAATAAAATGTGATTTTCTATCGGGTATGACATCATTGCCCTGTGATCCCTCATTTTATAAAAAATAATTTAAAATTACAAATAATATTTATAGAGCTAGCTGAGCATTTACAGTAAATACTGTGCATGACATCAGAATCACTAAAAACAGTTGCAGCAAGCCAAGAAAGTGTGGAAAAAATACAACTTCTTTAGTGTTATTGAAAGGCTAAATTTAGCTTAGTGAAGACCATCTTCCTCTAAAGTCAATGGGGATAGAACATCGCCTTTAAAGCAACAGTTCAAAGTAGGGGAAGAGCATGAACCCTCCCTGCACAACACAGGACGTATCAGGTACCCTGTGAAGGGAACCTGGAGTGGAAGGGGCGGACACAATGTAGATTCTTCCCCCCAAGTATTGCTCCTTTCCCAGGCCAGGCTGGAATCTGAACACACCAGCACGCTTTGGAGAAGAGTAAACACGTCCTGCCTCCTCCTTCCTTGGTCTGGACAGGTATTGCGGGCAGATCCACCTGACAGCATGCAAGGCTAATTACCTCTCCCCAGACCCTAATGGGAGATTTCGAATGGTATAGAGCTCCAAATTCTTGGGTTCCCACTGGATCCAGCCATATCTTCTCCCTCATCTTAGCAAAGCCTAAGGCAAGATTCAAGAGAAAGAAGATGTCAAAGACCTGGAGGCTAAGCTGGCATTACCCTGGCAGGACAACACTGAAAGGCTCCCAGAGCAGATGGGAGGGCTGGGGTGGAAGAATAGATGAGCACGGAAGGGAAGGGATGATCCTGCTGCACCGGGACACAAAACATGCTCTTGGTGATACTTGCAGTATTAGGTGCATATTAAGCACATTATCCCATTTGTCTTATACAAGTTTACACATAGTACGTGCCAGACAGACAGACAGACTTTCACAGAAGGAAGAAGAGCAGTTTGAGAACACTGATCCAGAGGGCAGCAGAGAACAAGTAAATACCTTAAACAGCCTGTTTCCCCCCGCCTACTGCCTGCTTAAGGAGTTTATGAAGATGAATGTGATCATCCCCATGATTTGGGGGCTATCCCTTTTGCACGCCTTTATCATTTAGTATCCCTACCTTTTCAGTTGCATGCAAGCAAAACAGCCTATGTTGCCGGTGTTTGGGGTGGTTTTTTTGGTTGTCGGGTTTTTTTGTGGTGTTTTTTTTTGGGGGGATGGGGGGAAGCTGGATGAGGGGAGATTTGCATCCCCAATTTCACTTTGCATTAAGTGACACCCTTTATTACTCACCTTTACAATATTATTTGACTTGACAACAACATAAGAATGGGGGAAAATTTTCAAATATTTATGTACACACATCAACATTTCACACACATTAATAAAGGCGGAAACTTGTCATGATATCACCCAGAGAAAAAACATACAATTGTGAGTTGCTTTATGAATGTAAGGGAACCAGGAGTAAAACAGTTCTATGAATTCTAAGAAATTTCTACATATTTTTTCTCTTGTACAGTTTTACAATATATGTCTGTAAACTTTCTGAAGGTTCTGGAATAGGCTTGGGTAGAACATACTGAAACTTCCCATGAAGAACAGACTGTAGATAGAGAACATACTAACATATTGGTTTGGAGTAAAGCCAGTTGGAATTCACTTATTTACTTTGTCAAGTATTGGTTACTGCTCATACTCAGAAATACTTGTCCAGATAACTCTTTACTTGTTTACACATTTCTTCAGAGTTTTTCACTGTTCCTTGAGTTTTATGAGCTATAGGAATTCTGCATACAACCAGATGCAAGTTTTCTAAAATGTACTTGAGAATCTGGTGCAACATTATAGCTTTGTTGGAAACAAAGGGTTGTAACACCTTCTGGCTAAGGATGGCATTGGTAAGAACTTCAGATAGGAAACAAACAAAAAAAAAAACTCCTTGCAGATATCTGGGAGCAAGAAGAGAGAGCAGCAATTTTTTCAAAGGCTGCTTAATTTAAAAAAATAAGCATATGGCTGCAGGCATACAATTTGTGAATTCTGCCACTCTACCTGTCACTTTCAAGTTTATAATAGCATACTGCACACTTCAGCAAGACATCAAAAGCAAGGATTTTATCAACAAAACTAAACACTCTTCAACTCAATGTCTGCTTTTAACACATGTATTCCAGAGATCCTGTCATCTTCCAGTCTTAATGGAGTGATTTCACTTCTCATACAGGTACTGCTAATCTAGATGCATCTTTCTCCAGAGTTCCAGTTCCAAAAGGTTCATCCTCTCCTTCCTATAACATCTTTCCCCCCCGCCCTTCTTTTTCAGTAGTCTCATTCAGAAAGAGACTTAACTATTACCTTTACACTAAAACCTCTCAACTCTGCCTCAGACTCCAGTCTACTTTCACTCAAATGGCAGAACCTGTCCTATCTTCTGTTATTTCCTTGCCATATCTTGCTGTTAGGTTAAACACCAGAACAGCAAAAGCTTACATTCATGATAATTTCCTAAATCCTTTTCTGCCTGTCCTCATCTCAGCTACCAAAGAATGCCAACAATCACTTGGCAATACTCAAAGGCATGATCCAAGAATTAGCTTCAAATTACTTATCCCACTGAACTTAATGAACTCAAACCAGATCATGCCTAAGTCTTGCCACTTCCTATAAGGAAGGGGATATATTTAATACATCTTTTCTTTGTCTTGATAGCTGTATTTCTCACTTCGGAGGTGCTACCTTGCTCCTAACCTACTGTTATATCCTCTTCTGATGATACTGCTGTAAATATCATTCTGTCTCATCATTTCAACAGATAAGTCTTGAGAAAAATTTCTCTTCAGAAGGAAATTACTTATCTTCTTTCATGACTTAATGGCCTCCTCTTTGCTGTTCTTTTGCACGGAAAAATGCCCTCAACAACAGTCCAAAAACTCACTACATAACTCACTTCAAGTCTTTCTCTGCCAGAGCACCTGTAAAGTCACTTAACAGTAGCAAGACAGCTATTATACTACAAATACTGCCTATGAACTTCAGACAATCTTAATTTAAACCTTGCACTATTATGTCATATTTGTAAGACACATTGCCTGCCCTTTTCATTACTGCACATAGAATTCATGACACAATAAGTTCTCCCACAATGAATTTAAGTATTTAGTTGGATTTTACAACCCATTTGTGATCAAAGAAAATGTCTCAGTCCCAATCTCAGAAAAAAATTCACTGCTTAGGAAGATTAAAGCTGGTATTTTCATCATGCTTATATCACGTCCATTTCTCCCACGAGGTTCGAGGGAGCCATGAGTTTGAAGTAGTAACTTAGAAAGGAGGGCACAAAAAGACCAGAAGTGCTAAAAATTAATGGGTAGAGACAAATGGAGATGTAGGATTGCACAATTTACTCAAGTACATAACTGCACTCAGAATCAGAGCTGGCATCTAGATATTACTGTCCAGGCAGCATCTGTGACAGTCAGTTATTGCATCTGCATTTACAAACAGAATTGATGTTTTTTAAAACAGAGACCACAAAGAGCTGAGCTATATAATGCAGACATCAATATTTACAGTAGAAAATATCTTTTAGTCTTACATAATCAACCCTTTTGAACAGAAAAGCTTAAAGCTAAATGGTCTTCTCCATGATGACATTTAAAGTAGCTCTGAAGGAAAGGTAACTTCTGAATAGCATACTAACTGTATACAGTGTATTTATAAAGCAAATGATAAATTAGAAAAAACAAAGCAAACTGATGTTTTACTGACTGAACGAATCTTTCAAACAACATGGAGGCTCACAATGATCCGCACTCCACTGATAAGAGTCCTTGTATCTGAAACTTTACCTACAATATTTTCACAACTTATTAGCTTGAACATATTTTAAAAACACTACTATGAGTGTCTTGGGCCAGTATCTATCAGATTTACCTTTGCTCTCATGAATTTGCATATGCAAGTTTGATTACACATATTAATCAAATATCGGAAATATTTCTGTTCAAATTTTTTAAAAATTGTTTTTAATTTATTTCCAACTTTTACCTTAAGAGCACAGAAGATGCAAGAATCGCCCATACATTTGTGTGATGTGATTTGCCGGAAACTGCGGCGAAAAATATCCAGGTGCCAGAGAACCTGAAACACAAAAATAGGTACAGCCAATTTTATGAATATATAAAATATAACACTGCATAAAGCTCTGACTAAAGTTGCACATGCTAAATAATTCCAGAAGTACACTAATGTCAGTGAACACAACTTTTAAAATGGGATGTCTTTTATCCAACTACAAGGTGACATTTTCATCTTTCTTCCTCAGCTGTAGCATTCACATACATTAATTTACAGTAGAACATCCCTCTGAGTTTCTTGCCATGTGCTTTTAGATTAAAAAAACTCTATTCTTTGTCCATGTGGCAGTGCCAGCTTAAACAGCATTTGCCCTGACTCTTCCTCCATGCTGCCACCATGGCTGGCTGTTGTGCAGCCGCACCATGAGGCTGGGCAGAGCTGCCAAGGACACCCCATGAACTGCTGGGGCCATCCTTCCACCTCCTAGGCAGTCTCCTTGTTCTGAGCAGAAAGCCCAAATGCTGGATAAAAATGGAGCACCAGCAGCATATACATTAACAAGTTCTTGCAAGTCAAACTGATAAACTACTAAAAGCCGTTATGCCCAATATTATCATTAGTAAGTGTATTTACATGCCATGATTACTGGCAGATTTTTAACCTTAACCTGTGTGGGCAGTTACACTTTTCTCTCAGGACAGGCATGGTGCTAATACCAGGTATGTGACCACATATGCTCACAGCATATAAAAGCAAGCAGGCTTTTGTATATTCTGCTAGCAACAGTGTGAGGCAACACGTTTGCTGTCACAGCATCAAGTTTTATTCTGAAGTTTTACCACTAAATCTGTGCAATCTTGGGCAATTATCTAAATTCAAATCTGTAAAATAGAAATAATGCCGATCTCGGAGGTGTTTCACAGTCAGCTCCTTGTATATAGATGTGGTTGGTGCCACCTATTTCAGCTTCAACTAACAATAACTGGACTTTCTTGTAAGCCTCAGAGCCACCAGCCTTTCAGGAGGCAGAAGCTTGCACTGAAAGAAGCCCTGACCTAAATCACATCCTGCCAGGTTCCAGACAGAGCAGCAAGATCCAGGCTGGCATCTGACTGGCTAAATGCTTCGTTAGCATACACAGAGGAACTGAACTTCTTATTTCAGATTAATATGTCCAGAGCAACTGGCTAGAAAAAATTTAGCACTCTGAAAAAGGCTGTGCTGGTTTCAAGAAGTGTTTCCAGCTGGAACAATTTGTTAACTAAACCATAGCACACAAATGTTACCTAAAATTACATTTAAAACCGCATTTATTGAACATGTAATCTGTAAAGTCTCCCAAAACTTCAGAATTTTCATGGCTATGTTTATACTCAAACTCTCCCTATAATTCAGGGCCTGGGAGACAACATAAGCCTTGGAACCATCTGATTACACACAACATTCCTGAAGAAGTACTGCAGACTTCAGAAAAGGACAAAAAATAATACATTTAGGAATGAGTCCAATTTTTCAATGTAATTGCCTTTGGAGTTTATAGTGAATGTTTACAGAAATACTTAATAGTAAGGAGCAACAAACATTCAAGAGCCTCTCAGACTAACACTGAATGTTAAAAAATTAATATAAAAAAACCCAGATGTATATATTTTATGAAATTATTACCATCTTGTTTTCGGTTTTTTGGTTGGTTGTGGGGTTTTTTGGTTGTTTTTTGTTTGTTTGTTTTGGATTTTTTTGGGGGGGTGTGTTTTTTTTGTTTTTTTTGTTTTTTTTTTTAATTCAGCTTTCACTGTATTTTTGGCATCCTGTCTCTCTTGAGCTTTAGAAGAAAACGGTTTATGTAGAAGACTAAAGGCCAGGTTGTAGGCTTTCATCTTGCTCTATGGCATGCAGCTGATGTTAGGCTCTACTTAGGTCTGACCTAGGTTCAGTAACTCAATATTAGAAGGCAGCCAGTGATTACACCTTACAACTTAACAGAAGCAATTAATACGGTACATCACTGGAAACCCCACTTTTCTTATAATAAGTTCCCTTTGTACCCAAGTCCTGTATTTCATGGCATATTAAGCCTATTGAGGGTCATTGGTGTTTCTGCTTGTATTATTTGCATCACAGGGGTATCTGGAAGCCTGAAGTTAGCCGAGAACCTAATCATGCCCATGGAAAAACAACAAACCAACAAAAACAGTGACACAGTCTGTGCTACCCAGACAAGTCATATGAAGGGAAGGAAAGGGTGGAGAAACGTGCAGCCAGAAGGACTGAATCTCAAATCTCAGACATTCAAAACATCTAAATGGTGACAATACTAGTATAGCAGCCATACCACTCCACTAAATTGACACAGGAAAAGGTTTTTCTTCTAAATTAAAAAGTAAAGACTCAATCATCTAAACTAAGTTATAAATCAGCAGTTAGAAATAATACTAGACTACATTAAAAGGATCTTGTATAGGTATTACCAACCCTTGAATGCGACTGGTTCAACAAAAAAAGTTAAATTTACTTTTAAGGAGTAGACATACTGCAAGCTATGCAATATTTTATTATTTTAAAAGACATTTTCTACATATATTTTCATATTTGGTTGACATATTACAAGTTTACACAAACAAGAGATTCAAGTACACAAAGTGATAACCATGTGAATGCTGTTGATTTGACCAGGAAAACTTGAAAATTAAAAAAAGTTGTTCTATAATTCAACTAATCTACATTTCAAAACATAGCTTTATTCTATCTAGACCCACAAACAATTATGTAGTCAAGCCTGGCTATAGTTGTTGCCCAGTCAAGCCTAAGGAAATACTGCAATAGACAGAGAACAAAACCAGAAACTTTTTATTATGTGTTCTTACCTGTAGCGCACTATTCAGGAAGCAACTGTTCTGTCCTGGTTCATTGCTCAGACCTTTACTGGGTGCTATTGAGGTTGTATTGCGTGGAGTAAACATGCCCTGTACATTCCCCCGACCTACAGAAAAGTAATTTCTTTTCCAAGACATCTTCTAGTTTTAGCTGTAGAATATGCAGGTTTAGGCTGGCAGAGTATTTGACTTGATCAGACCCTTCCTTTCACCAAAATTCAAAACTGGAACAACATCCAATCTTCTTTAAATTATAGTTTGAACAGAATTTATCCTTTCACAGGACACAAGCAGTTTGCTTCCTTTAAATCCAGCCCAGGATGCTATTCTTCATTTGATGCTTATGTATGCAAAAACCTCTTTTACATGCAGCCACATACGAAGTTTGCAAAAGGAAGGAACCCATGGTCATGCAAGTTCATCTGTTAGGCTGCTTCTCCCTCTTCCAAACAGACAGTGACTTCAGGGAACAAATGGCAAATTGAGAAGATCTCAGAATTGAGAGGAGAAAAACAACAGCTACCTCCCACACCCCAAAAAACCCAGCTTCTCTAATCCTTTTATAATCCTCCTGCAGAAGACGGGAAAAATCCAATTAGTAAGGGAGCAGAGAAACCAAAAACAAAATAAAACCTTGGCAGCTCCCCTTCAGTTACATCTATCTTGGGTGATGAAAGAGACATCCTCACAGGGGAAAAAGAAGTAACTCCAGGACTTGAGAACGAAGAGCTTTAAAGCAGCAAAAAGTCTCCACTACAGTTCTTGTAATTCTGCATACGATCTTTAAAAGTTTCTTCTCCTGATCCTCCTTTTGCAATCGGAATGCCCGGCCGTGCCAGAAAGCTTGAGAGAGAAAAATAATCAAAGGCTTGCGTCATTTAATTACTCTCTTGGTTTTGTGGTGTTCTGCCAAGACCAGCGTTGCCTCACCTCCCACAATACACTGAATCTTCTGAGACAAAGCAAAAAATACAAACCTTCCTCCACCCAAAAAATAAAATAACATGTAAAAGAACAGAGAATTCCAAGAGAAGCACGTAAGAGTAAGAGGGCTCGAGTATGTTGGAAGCATTAAAGAAGGAAGTTAGATTAAAAAAATAAAACACAACATTCATGTGAACTGCATGGCAGTTTTCATAAGTAACCTTTAGAACCCTGAAGTGTTAAATTTCTGTAAGATATCTTAGTCATTCAAACAGTAGTTAGAGGATTTGTGATTCTGTGAATACATGCTAGCACCTGGTCCACCATGGAACTGGGATTTTGCACTGAACTTGGAAGGTCGAGAAGAGAAAGGCTCAACGTTCTCCCTTGACTCAGCAGCCCACAGCTCTCTCCAGAACAAGTCTCCATATTTTCTTAATCAGAAGCTACAGGTATCTCTATAAAAAGTTACTTAATTTAGGTGGACAGGATATACAACATCTTCCAAAAGACACTGATGCTTCTGAAGAAGTCAGAAGAATCATTCAGTAGAAACTGCTCTTCCCACCACAAGTTCAGTTTTGCCCTCATCTCACAGGAAGTGTAAAAGAATTTGATCTAAGAAATTCCTAGAAACAGGAACTACAAGATTCATGGCAAAACATTTTTTTAAAATTCTTACAAGCGTAGCCCACCTATATTTACTTTGTGGATAACTGCATCGTATTTTCCAGGGACATTCCCAAAGACATTTAGGGCTATCCCTTTTTTTTTTTTTCCCCCCACACATAACAACAACTGAATGTACCTATTATGGCTGATAGAAGCAAGATGACTATTCCACATGTTCTGAAGTAGTAATTGCAGCATGAAGTCACTACAAAATAGACACACAAAATAGTGTTTGTGCATCAGCGAAAATTAACTAAGAGAATAATTCCTTACCAAGATATCCTGGGTATCTGTGAAGGCACGTTTTTCACCTTCCACACAATTATAGATTTTCACCTCCAGTCAAAATATAGAAAGAATTTCCTCAACATCTGCAAACGTGTTACAGCAGCCTAACCCATTCCCTTCTAGTAACATTTTGTTTGTACATCTACTAAACTCATTCTACAAATATTAATGAAGTCTCAGCAATGCTGTAAGGCAGGCAAATATCTATATACAGATGAATATTCTTCTTGGTTGCCAGTGTGCCATGCAAAATTTTCAGATGTGCTTGCATGCCTGCAGACACAGACCATTACTATGCCCGTCACGCAACATTCCTGAGCACTGAACGTATACAGGATTCATTTCAAAGCAATTTCAGCCTCAGCCCCCTTTCTTTGCTCAATCCCTTAATGAACCATGAGCCAACCATGCTGTGTGAGGTAATTCAGTTTCAAGCAACAATTTAAGGAACTCTGTAAACCAACACCACCTGCAATAGGTGCAATAGCTAAGCCTGTGCCGCAGAGACGGAGCAGAACGGTGCATGGAATGAGCTGAGGCAAGCAGGCTCTGTGCTAATTCACAAAAACCCCTGAGCCAAGCACTCTGTCTTCTCCTTTCCACAGCACCTATGACAAGATGGAAAATACAATCCAAAACATGCCCAAGATGCACAGCTGTGAGCCGCACCTATTCAGTGGACTTCGAGTTCAAAACAAGATTCTGCTCTCAGAATGGGCTATAAAACTTCAAGTATGGTTTGAGCCAAGCTGTCTCGGTTATGACAAAGTGAATACATTTTTTCTATTGATTCTATTGTCTTGGAACCAGAATCAGATTAGAGGCTTTGTAGTTCGGCTGTCATTGCAGCAAAACTATTGCAAGCTGGCCAGGATTCTCGCAGTAACCGCGCAAGCTTACTGCACCTGCGCTGCATTTGTACAGGCTTCGCAGAACTGACTTCTTACCACACGTTCGCTACGATCGCTCACAGGAGTGAGTTCGGCTTGCTCGTTTGGCTAGATGGCCTGTGCAGAGCTCAGAACAAACAGAAAACACTCAAGCTGGTAACCACCTAGTTATGCCAAAACCCGATCTCTGGAGGTAAATGGCAGCTTCACACTTTGCCAACCTCTAAAAACGTTATATAATAGCTACAAAATGGAATCCGAATTAATCTGAAGTATATGTAAGACAGTATTCGTATGGATTATTTACGGACCCACTTAGCTTCTGCTCTACCATAAAAAGGGTAACAAAAAGCAGGCAGGAAAAAAACAATTTTTGTAAAAACCAACCATCAATATTAAAATATCCTGGTTTGTTTCCACCACCGACGAACCATCAGTAGAAAAAAGCTAACCCTCCCATACTTTAAACACCCAACATACAATTGCTAAGAAAACAGCAGTGATCTGTAACGGAAGAGAAAGGCTACGGCTGCGCAAGCCTGGCAGCAGATGTAGGTGTTCTCCACGCATGTTACTTCTCTGAGATAGCTTGTAAACGGTCCTAACCACAGAGCTAAAGAAAAAACAAATTTACTTTCTAAAATGAAATCATGATAACACTTAGAAGATATATGCCACAGGCTTTAGAGAATTACATAGTTAAATGAGAACAAAATATTTTCATATATTGTTCCTGACTAAAGAAGTTTTAGTGAAAGTCTGCTCCCCTATTAAGAACACATAAAAGCCAACAGCTTTTTAACCATACAAGGAAAATACTACAACTGAATTGCCAATGGAGTTTCCCAGCCTTCTGTAGCATTTTAATGTTAGGTAACAAGAACTGCAGCTCCACACAACTCTTGTATTGAAAAAAAAAAAAACAAACAAACAAACCCAAACACCACATACAAAACAAAAAAACAATCAAAAAATACCAAAAAAAAACCACAAAACCCACTCCAGGTGACAGATTCAAAAGCTGTAGCTACTGTATGGCCCAGGAGCATCTTGGCATGACTCCAGAAAACTGAGTCTCAAGTCAAAGGGAAAGGTATTAGCAGACCTGAGAAAACTGTTCTTATAGAAAAGAGACAGGATTCTCATTGCTGGAAATTTTACCAATACAGAAATATGACCAAAATAGGAGGAGTACCAGATGCAAAAGCACAAATGATGCTCTTGGTTCATTACTCAAAACATTATCTTAGAGACACAATGAACTGAGGCAGAAAGCCGAAAAACTTTTAAGGTACTTGAATTTTGTTTATCATATTAAGAACGCTATTCACAGGAATAAGGCACAAAATTAATCTAGCCAGAATGACTAAAAAAGCTAACTATATCCCTGAAAAGTTGCACAGCCTTATAATAATGTTATATGTGTTACAATAAAGAGTAAATAATATCTATAAAAATATAAAGAGTATATAATAAAAAAAAGGAAATCCAACATTCTAGATCTTCCCTTAAATTCACGGTTTTGTCAACATCTTTCTTTGGGAAGGAGGGAGGGGTCTCAGCCACAGGGACAGGCTCAACAGACAAGAGAAGGGCATGGGGCACCACTCCCATCGCATCTTCAGCAACACAACCCCAGAGCAAAGCCAGGCATGGTTCAGCCCATACTTCTGGCCTGAAGAAACGAGAGTCTGTCTTCAGAGCACAGCACTCTACAAGACATGTACCACAGAAGAGTTCAAGTCCTTGTTCATTCTCATATTCACTTGCTAAATCAATCACATACAAACATAACATCTCAAGTTGCATCCTTCGTTCTCTGGTGAGGTCCCAGGACCACTGTTCATTTTAAGGGAGGAAAAAAACCCGAAACACTAACACCCCTCTCTTACTACAGTCTTATGTCTCTCCAAACATTTTAGGCTATTGCTTGACAAACGATTCCAGGCACATGGCTGAATTAAAGCAACCCATTTAGGAAACGAGATGTTTCCATTTAGCACTAGGTATGGCTGAAACCACCAATTAAGTATTTATCACACAGTTAAATAAGAGCAGAGGTCCAGAATTTATTTTTCATTACTTCTATTTCTGAAGAAACTTTCAAAACACAGAACAAAGTAAATGCTTCAATGTGTGAATGTGTGTGTTTTTAGAAAAGAGACCCCACACTCCCAAGATCTTAACAACCTTTTCTGGTGGTAGGGAGTAGATTAATGGTGTTGAGGGCAAATCATCCTTTCACATGCCACAACACCTCTGAGAGCCTAAACAGATGAGAAATGGCATTTAAATCCCTTATTTAAATATTTTTCATAACAAAAAAAAGAAAGAAAGAATTGTCCAAGACAATGGATTTTGGTGAAAGTTTCCACCCCAATTGCTCCAGGGTCGCTCTTCGGTGAGGAAACACAGGAACGATCACCCTTGACTGATCCTATGGCTGTTTCTCAGCTAGAAGGAAAAAGGTTTCACAACTAGAAGCTTGAGAACATACTTTCTCCATGTAGCTGAAATGATGAAAGTATTTGCTAATTCCTGCTTCTATTAAATTGTATTTAATTGAAGAGCTATCAATATGAAGACCTTGTTTACAGTTTAGACATCCCAAATGACAGCCAACTTTGCAAGTCAGTCTAAATTTAATCTTGAAGGTGATGAAATAGAATAGAGGGACATAGAAAGTTTCCATTACCAAATAACCATGAGGCTGGATGAAGAAAAGAGTGAACAGGGCAGTGACCTTACAGCTAAACATCTCTGACAGAAGTCAGCTGCCGCACAACCAAAGAGGGGATGACTCTTGAGGATGTCTCTTCATTTTGAGATTCTCAGCTAGCCAGAAATACTGGACAGATTTCTTTGCTCACCTAGATGATACAGTGTAACCACAAAAAGGTACAATTATTTCCATTCATCTTTATTTCCAAGATTTTTTTGATAGTGCAAATGGGACAACAGAGAAAAAAAACCAACTTTCTGCTTTATGCATGCATTTTTTGAGTCTCGATTGCTATGCTTGGAGAAAGACGGGGGGGAAAAAGGCTGTGATGCTTTTGCAGTCAAGCTTACATACGTTTGTCACTCTTCCTCTTAAAGGAAGAACTTAATTACCTGGCTCTGTGCTACTTGTGTCTATGGGGTGGAACCGGGAATGGACAGCACTTGACAGCGCCACTGATGCCCATGACAGACTGTCCTGGTTCTGGCAGGGATAGGGTTAATTTTCTGGCCCGGGAAACAGGTATTCCATACCATGTGACGCCATGCCCAGTCCATAGGGGGGAGCTGGCCGGGGAAGGAGGAGGAGGAGGCAGTTGCGGCTCGGGAGCGGGCTGGGGCTGCGCGGGGTCCGGTCGGTGAGCTCTGGTACAGTAACCGTGTGTGTACATTCTTCCATCAGTGTTATTGTTCTTGTTGTTTTCCTTTTCTCGTTGCTGTTGTGTTAAACTGCCTTTATTTCAACCCATGAGTTTTGCCTTTTTCTTTCGATTTTCCCTCACTGCCGTGGGGGGTTGAGCGAGCGGCCGCGTGGTTCTTTGTTGCCGGCTGAGGCCAAACCACGACACAGACTCATACGGGTCTTCCTTATTTTTCATTCTGCTATTGCACAACTCCTAGTCTGTGAAGTGTTGTAAAGTTACGACAGAGCTGCGAGTATCAGAGACCTTGGGCTAACTCTCCAGAACCATGTTAGAAAATACACTCAGACTTTGCGAAAGGTTATGATAAATGGTCTTTCAGACACCAGGAAAATGTTTCCACTTACCCGATGCAAAAGTAATCATCCAAACGTTAGGATAAAAGTTGCTAGGAAAGACCATCAAAATGATCTTGGAGTCAAGATTAAAACCAAAGTTTCCCCAAATCCACAGATGTACTTCTTTACAGAGAAAGGGTACAGCAAGCCTGTGACAAACACTACAGGTTTCCCAGAAGACACAATGAAGGCCATTTCTGACAAACCACCTCAAAAGAATGGAAACCAAAACTGAAGTGCCTAGACAGAACAGTGAGCAAATTAGGATAACACACATCCTTGACGAAAACTCCAGTAATTTCAGTCACTACTGCTGTATTTTTACAGTCTACCAACCACCAGAAGAAACTGTAGGCAAGATACTGATAGGCCAAATTGCCTCTTGGGAATACATCTCCCCAAAGTGACAACGTTGGTATTTCTGACTAGTACACAGCTCTACAGTGATTAGAGGGAGAAAACTGAACAAGTTTTTTAAGAAGAAAGAATATGTTCTTATACCAATTTTTCAAACCAACAAATAACTCATGAAAAACAAAAACAAACCCACTCTATGTTCCTGTTAACTGCTCAGACCAACGAGGGGCGTGGAGAGACCATGTTCTGCAGAAACACCCCAAAGTGAGACTCTGCAAGCTGCTGGGGTCAAGTATAGCTTTATACTGCAGGAAGATATTCTTTACAGCAAGCAGTTCTCCAACTTCTTCATCCAAAATGCTTGTGGGTTTTATAAAACTATAGTGGACTGTCTCTTAAAAGACTGTAAGGAAATTTTGCAAACACTTACCTAATCTGAATCATTTGATTTTAAGCCTGACAGTCAGCCGAATCTATTTAAAGAGCATCTCTCACAGTAAAAAAAAAAAAGCAGCAGAAAGCTGTTGGCTTTGAAATGCAGAAGGTTCAGTGATAGCGGAGGGCTGGAAATTTATATCTATTCAAGCTCAAGGGGAACTTCTCTGCTTCTTCCCAACTGCCTGCAGGTGCTTCTCCAGGGTTACAAAGTCTTAGCAGTCATTTCTGCATGAGGAAGGGCATCAACTGNAAGGTTTCACAACTAGAAGCTTGAGAACATACTTTCTCCATGTAGCTGAAATGATGAAAGTATTTGCTAATTCCTGCTTCTATTAAATTGTATTTAATTGAAGAGCTATCAATATGAAGACCTTGTTTACAGTTTAGACATCCCAAATGACAGCCAACTTTGCAAGTCAGTCTAAATTTAATCTTGAAGGTGATGAAATAGAATAGAGGGACATAGAAAGTTTCCATTACCAAATAACCATGAGGCTGGATGAAGAAAAGAGTGAACAGGGCAGTGACCTTACAGCTAAACATCTCTGACAGAAGTCAGCTGCCGCACAACCAAAGAGGGGATGACTCTTGAGGATGTCTCTTCATTTTGAGATTCTCAGCTAGCCAGAAATACTGGACAGATTTCTTTGCTCACCTAGATGATACAGTGTAACCACAAAAAGGTACAATTATTTCCATTCATCTTTATTTCCAAGATTTTTTTGATAGTGCAAATGGGACAACAGAGAAAAAAAACCAACTTTCTGCTTTATGCATGCATTTTTTGAGTCTCGATTGCTATGCTTGGAGAAAGACGGGGGGGAAAAAGGCTGTGATGCTTTTGCAGTCAAGCTTACATACGTTTGTCACTCTTCCTCTTAAAGGAAGAACTTAATTACCTGGCTCTGTGCTACTTGTGTCTATGGGGTGGAACCGGGAATGGACAGCACTTGACAGCGCCACTGATGCCCATGACAGACTGTCCTGGTTCTGGCAGGGATAGGGTTAATTTTCTGGCCCGGGAAACAGGTATTCCATACCATGTGACGCCATGCCCAGTCCATAGGGGGGAGCTGGCCGGGGAAGGAGGAGTAGGAGGCAGTTGCGGCTCGGGAGCGGGCTGGGGCTGCGCGGGGTCCGGTCGGTGAGCTCTGGTACAGTAACCGTGTGTGTACATTCTTCCATCAGTGTTATTGTTCTTGTTGTTTTCCTTTTCTCGTTGCTGTTGTGTTAAACTGCCTTTATTTCAACCCATGAGTTTTGCCTTTTTCTTTCGATTTTCCCTCACTGCCGTGGGGGGTTGAGCGAGCGGCCGCGTGGTTCTTTGTTGCCGGCTGAGGCCAAACCACGACAGTCCTTTTTGGCGCCCAACGTGGGGCTCNGTCAAGTATAGCTTTATACTGCAGGAAGATATTCTTTACAGCAAGCAGTTCTCCAACTTCTTCATCCAAAATGCTTGTGGGTTTTATAAAACTATAGTGGACTGTCTCTTAAAAGACTGTAAGGAAATTTTGCAAACACTTACCTAATCTGAATCATTTGATTTTAAGCCTGACAGTCAGCCGAATCTATTTAAAGAGCATCTCTCACAGTAAAAAAAAAAAAGCAGCAGAAAGCTGTTGGCTTTGAAATGCAGAAGGTTCAGTGATAGCGGAGGGCTGGAAATTTATATCTATTCAAGCTCAAGGGGAACTTCTCTGCTTCTTCCCAACTGCCTGCAGGTGCTTCTCCAGGGTTACAAAGTCTTAGCAGTCATTTCTGCATGAGGAAGGGCATCAACTGATAAATACCTGTCTTCTGTGCAAACTTAGGACCATGTAGACTTTTGTTCAAAATAGTGGAAAAGTATGCCACATCCCATAGAGCTACTGAGAGAGAGTGGTGTAGCTGTGTCCAGATTTTCGTAAAGCAGTTAAGAGGACTCAAAGTATTCCAGTTGGCTCTCAAATAATCAGAAAAGCTATTAAACCCCATCCAGTAAAGAGCTCTAATACAACATGACAACCATTCAAAGGCAAATTACCATTAAAAAAAAAAAAGAGGCAAACATACACAGCTCTAAATATCTAAAGCCAGCATTACAGCCTTTTCTGATCAAAAATAACTTAACCTGCAAGGTGATCTGGAAGTTTCTGGAGGAAAGCATCTCTTCTTAGAGACTGCAATTTATAAGAGCACAATGTGGGATAATCGAGTAATAAAAGGCTTCTGTTTGAAGACAATGAGAGAGATGAGATCAGAACTAGATACGCAAAGGCCACATTATTTACTTTGTGTGGGGTTTATTGCCAAAACACACTTCACTCCCCAGATAAAACTTCTACTCATATCAAAAACATGGTATTAATAACCACTGATCTCATGCATCACGGTACTTTCAGCACATGCATTTGCTGTGGAGGTTCCAGGGAATGGAGGCAAATGAGCCCACAGCTTTGTGTCCTACTTCCGAAATCCTTCAGAAACAGCTGCCCCCCCTTTCTGTGACACAGCCCAAAGGATCCGTTATCTCAACAACTTTTCTCTGACAGTTGAAGAGTGAAGGGATATATGTAAAATTAAGAAAGTCTGCCCAGCCTGAAATAAATTCAGACCATTTCAAAACAATTTGCACTCCCTTCAGATCTCCCCTTCACAGCTGCCCAGCTCTTTAAGACTGCTGTATATGATAATAAAAGCCTGCATCTTAACACACCTGGATCTCCAAAGTGCTTATCCTAAAGTTTTGTATTACTTTCTACATGAAATCCAAGTTTATTCTCCCAAGTCTGTATTTAAAAAACACCCTACCTACCCCTAGGGCTTGGTGCTGGACATTTCACAAGGAGGAAGGGTGGGGTGAAAACAGCTTTTCATCCCACTCCATATGGAACTTGTGGAGTTCAGATAAACAGGGAAAACACGGCAGCTTCAAGTGTTATGCAAGTGCTCAAAAGCAGTTAAACACCACCAATCAATCCTGTGTAACACAGAAAATCACAACAAATAGGAACAGGGCAGCTGTCAACCATATGGTGAAATGGAAGGTTCTGGTTTGATTCTAGCAAACGCTCAGCCAGCCTCCTGCTGCCAGTTATTCCCTTTCCAAATCTTCACCTTAGCTCTCCAAAGGGGAGCTTCAAGATGAGTTTGTATTTGATTCAATCTCCATATAGAAACAAACATTTTCATTGCAAGTTTCTGTATTTTACAGCCATCAGCTATTGCAACAAGATTTCAAGGCCCTTCTTCCTGTGGCACCTCATTCTCAAGGAAATAATCTCACCTCTCTCCCAATAATTCCACTGACCCAAGAAAACAAAAGTTATCTATTTTGGTTTATAAATTCCAGCCCAACAATGACTGAAGAGTTCCTAGAAGCTTTCAGAAGTAGCCAGTAGCATTCAGTAACATATGGCTTAATGACCAACAACTTTTTAAATCATAAAATCCTGTTGCCATTCTTTTCCTGACCTTGCAGACTGTCACTGTTGAACAGAAAAATTCTTCCTCTTCTGTAACAGCTACCTTGTTCTAACTATGAGTTCTGCTGTCTATCTTCACACCCCTTTTCTTCCTTAAAACAGAAGTCAGTAACAATCAACTCCCAAGTCATATGCTGCTCACATTACAGCACCACAAACCCCTCTGTTTCATTGAACTCTTTCATTATACCTTGATTTCAGTAATGTTTGAAACAACTGAATGTGTTAATACACACACATCCACACAGAATTAAAAACACAGGTAAGCAAGAAACGGATTTTGCAGGAAAACAAGCAAACAGAAGAACTACAGCACCATTAGTACTTCATTTTTGAAGGAAAGAAATCGCAGACTAAGCAAAAGCAGCAACACCTTGAGAGCAGCAATAGACTTTGACCAAACAGATGGACAGCCTTTGGAGGGAAAAATAGGTCTTTCCTGTGATGTGTTAAGAATCTCAAAGTCAAATTACGGCAATGCGTTGTTCTCTCCTGGTAGTGCTCAAGGGGCAAGAAGACACCCAGGGCAGAAATCAGTTTTCTCAACACAGGCACATAATAGACTTTTTGATATCACTGGCTAGTGAAAAATCTCCACAGGGAGTGGACAGACACAACTCCCACCTTCCTCGTGATCAACAGCTGCAGCCAGACAATATACTTGATAGTACCATAAAAGCATCTACTCCCTCCTCCTTTTTTCTTATCTCAGGATAGCATTTGGTATTAAAATAATAGTTATAGGTTATTCTTGAACTATTAATTCCCTGTATTTTGTGGTTTATCTATACCACCACTACCACATATCAACATGGCTTAGAACACTCACGTTCCTGCCAGGCTAATAACATACCAAGGTGCAAAACTAAAGCTGTATACAGGAACTCATGCAAACAAGGCATAGGCAGAAAAAGTAAAGAAAGAGCAAGCAGCAGTTTAAGCTGCCTGTGCTGGGTCCCAGTAATAAGGGTTTACAACATTTTTTCCTGCCTTGCTAAAACCAACAAGCAGGAGTGCTGCTGTACCTCAGAACATTATACAGATCAATACTTCTACATAAAAATATAAAACCATACACCCAGCATCCACAACGTGCTGATTATTCCTCTCTTTTTAAGCAGTCATCTGTACTGTATAACTATAAATAACACTTCAGCAGAATCACGAGTGTGCACACACATGCATAAGCACTTAATAATCTCAACTTGGGTTTAGGACCATTACTATTTAGTTTTAGAGGAATAAGCATAACTAACAAGAACAGGAAGACTAATTTTTGCTTCATTTGGCTTTGTATACAGAGGCATTTTCCCGCAAAAACCACTGAAGGCTTCAGAACCCAAGTAGGAAAAACACTTGCACATACCACGAGAAAAAGCTTACTGAATCAAAACATCCCCATCCAACAGCTGTTAATAGTATACGGGAAGAGTAAAACAAAAGAACAGGTTAGGGGGAATACACCATGATACCACACACCTCAACAACCACCTGGAACAGATAAGCAGGGGGATTAGAACTCAAAGTCTGATTTCTTGTTTTCTGTGCATCTAGGAGACCAGCAGAAGAAAACACTCGATCCATGCCTTTAGGAAAATTACAGAAGGAAAAGACTCTCTGTGCAAGCTGAGGAGCGTTTTGTTGTTTTGGGTTTTTTTTTTTGGTTGGTTGGTTTTTTTGTTTGTTTGTGCCCTCCCCCCCTTTTTTAAAATAGGAAGTAAATAGACATGACCAAACCTCAAAACTTTACATCCTGAACCTGCGCTTGGTGCTCTTGTCTCTCACTAGCAAATAAAGTGTTTGTAATATGCTGCCAGGGCTCCCCTGTGGCTCCTGCACCCCAAGACCAGACCTGGCCGACGGGGCCGTTGCTGGGTGAGCTGACAGCCATGGATATGCTCTGCCTCTCCTCGGCTGCAGCCCCAATCCATCACATGACCTCATAAAGTAAGTGGCCATTTTGCATGGCTCTGTGCATTTTAAAGAGGAGGATACTGACAACTGAACACACAACAGTCCTGAACTCGCAGCTAAACATCAAATTCAGGAAAGGTCACATCATGATTCCTGCAAACACGGGAAAGGAGCCCTTGTATGACAGGACATGCAGCTACCTCCATTACCTGAAATTTTACTGTCATCGAGAAGCCCCTTACAAACAGACAATTTACTCTGCTTAAATTCTGGTATAAGACGTTCTGAAAGATGTACTACAATAAATATTTTGGAAAACAAAAAAACCCTGATATCTTTTTATCAAGCAGTTGTTAAAAAAAAAAAGCCTTCAAATCCAGTTCAACCTATTTCACTGTGTGACATTGGGAGTAGATGGCTAAAACAGGCAAAAGGTACTTTCTTTGATTTTCGTATACAGTGTATTTGTCAGAAATAAATTTCAGAACCTAAAACATTACAGAATACGCATAGTATACACAGATGGAAGTTTCATGTGTGCAAAGCAGATTGTATCCTATAAACAAGTTTTCTGAAATAGACTTTAATTTTATATTAGAACTAAAAGTAAGGTGAAGCCATAAGATTTGCATGTGAACTTTCAGAAAACTCTGGTCTCTTTGAATTTGAAGCCTGAATTCAAATTTCTAAGTTACGATTCAAATAGACTGCTTATGTAAGTCTTACCAGATGCTACCATAAGGAACTACTTCCATACTGATTTTAAAAACTTATACAACTCTTCCCTTACAGATTTTAATATCTTGGGATCTGCTGGAAAAAAAAAAAAGTAGCTGCTGTTCATTCTGTAAAATGCAGAAACAATGATACAATTACCTTGTATCAAAATCAGGCTTATGGAGATGATGATATTGTTTTCATTCAGAAAGGTTATTTCATCTTCACCAGAAAAGTACTGTGAAACTACCAAATGCAAAAGGGATTATTTTGTGCCCTGCTGTGGCCTGGAGAGATCCACAAAGCATGAAAGAGACTCTTGTTAAGTACAAGCAGGCTCTGTCCTAATGGGTCACAGAAGCAGAAGCTGTGCAAATGCTGTATAATACAAGCTGAACAGACCAGTTGGGTGTTGGGGTAAGAAAAAGAATGATGATGTCAACAGCTTTGATTTATTTTTTCTCTGCCTGGCGATAAAATGACAATACTGAGTGGCACCAGAAGCTCCCTACAAAAACCCTAGGAAGTGCTCCGAAGGAGACATATACCATGAAAGGAGCCTTTCCGCATTATTTGCGAGTTGCTCATTGGCAGAAAAAGAGCATGAAGAGATAGTTCACAAGAGTTCCTCTCTTAGCAACTGGAAGACACCTGTTAAATACAAAATTAAAACTGAATTCTGTGGGTTCCCAGGGAAGTTATAATACACTTAACCAACTGGTACATGTGTAGAGGAGAACATCCTTAATAAAACTTTTTGTTGTTGTTATTTTAAAACAGAATGATAAAGAGCAAGTTTGAGAGTATGCACACATGCCCCCATACACAAAAACAAGGCCTGGCCTGACAGCACCATAAAGTACCCAGCCAACAACAAAGGTTAAAGCCACTGAGTTTAACACTGAAAGAGCAGCTACAGAAAACAGCAGCCTTACTCAACTTCAGACAATAGGATTTCAGCCTGGACTGTAAATAAAAGGACGCTTACTTCAGAGATTTAGTTTCATTTCTTTCAGCAGTGGTTCAACTGTTTCAATGCTGCTGTGGGTCTGAGCTCTACTGAAAAGTAAGCAGCTACTTCTGTTACTCTCCCAAATCTGATCCTGCACCAATGGCTGAAACCACTTGTGAAACTAAAGACAACGTGCATCTGACAGAAACCACATTCCTTTCCAACAGTGACTCCCAGGAGTGCTGCAAGGGTAAGCAGAAAGGATGACACAGCTTAGTCCAGACCAGAACACACAGAATTTAGAAAATAAAGCATCCTAAACTGGTATGTTACATTCTGTGTACTCGGTTCATCTTCCCCCGTACACCCCTGCCCCATAGAGAAAAGTACCCAGCCTAAACTGATATGTCTCATGCCTTCAAGCAGAGTGCCTCAGGGCCATGGCTGGAGCACAGAGAAGCTTTCGGGAAAAGGTCTCAGGCAAGAGACGACAGCGGCTCTAGGGGTTCTTCCACTCCATCGCACACAGCACGGAAAGGGGATGTGACCGGGTCTCAGGATGATATCATTTATGTAAGTGTTTGGTTTCTGACTTTTAACTATGTGTGTGATCCTTTAAGAGTTTGGCTGTGCCATGTAGCACCCCTGGGGGCAGGGGTACAGCCCCATCCTGTCCTGTCCCCCTTGGGGGGGTACCAAGGGTGTTCAAAGGAGAGGGCTCCAGGGACTGCAGGGTATGGCTGGCCTTAGACATGGCACAAAATTTCTGATAGACATTTGGGGCCACTCAGTGACTGACAGGCTGGGAAGGAGAGACATAGTGGGCAAGAGGAACATTGTGCATAACCTTATTTCCATTTTGTCCTCCCTAGTTCTTTGGGATTTTGTGTTTTAAAAAAGTAAAATTTGTAGTACTTTATTTAAATAAAATTTGGCTTTTTTGATGTTAAAATTCTTTCAGTCTTTTGGGAGCTTACCACAGGGGCAGGGTTAGACACATCTGCCTCAAACCTGTGGAGGACTCCATATCCTGCCATGGCAATCCACAATGGTCTCCGAGGCTTGATTCTTCCCACAGCCCCCAGTCCAGATTGCACGGCCACCCCCACACCAGTGCCACCTGGAGTTGGTCACTGCTCCAGGCTTGCCTCTCCAAGCATTGTAACGCTGCACAATGTAACTTGTTTTCCCCAGAATTCCCCAGACAATACACAGGCAACACAAAAAGCTGCTGAAGGGATGTAACTCTTACGTTTGACTGAAAGGAGTCTGAGGAAGATTAGCAACTTGGTACAGAAACAGATGGAGATCCAGAACACCAACAAGGCAATAGAAGGCCAAAACCAAACATTGTCCTTTTTGAAAGTCCTCTCCCTCAGAATAACCAGCCTTCAAGGAACAATCACCTGATATCTGAGAAAGCAACATCTGTAAAAGCTATCCTTATCAAGAAAGGTTACCACACCACAATGGTATTTTCAGTCACCTCATTACACCACAATAAATGCTTTGTTGAGAAATCAATTACAAAATTTTCCTTCAATCCTAGAAGAAAGCATTCAGATGCAGTTACTATTATTATTATCCATTGCTTAACCAGCATTACAACATGTAACACTTCCTTATAACACACCTGTAAGGGAGACAGGAAAAAATAAGAATATTCTATCCAGATTAAGAGTCTATGCATCCTTCCTCTGTGATTAAGAAAATAAAATAAATCATACACATGTGTCTATGTGCATTGTACAACCAAGTGGCTAACCTGGAAAAAATCTTACATTTCTGGTCAATCGGGACTGAAGTCACCATTTGAAGCTAAACTGCTCTGAACTTGAGCCAAACGTGCAGTATTAGATGCATTTTCTTTGCTAGACTAGAAGGAAATTTTTCCGGCTCTTTAGCATTCTCATTTTTGCCCAGTCACCCCAAGTTCTCCAATTCCAATATACTCTGGTGACCCAGGTACTCACCAATTAGGACAGCAATAGTAACAAACATCCTTTTGTCAAATCAAGTACATTAGAAACTCAGAGAAAACTTGTGGAAATTCATAAATATTTAATACATCAGTTAAAAAGATTATTATTGTGATCCAAAACATCAGAACCTGAAAAGATGTAACTGGAAAATGGATGAAATTACATGGCTGTGACACACTGTTCTTTGGGAATAGTAATCTTGTCTTACAGCTTACATCCATGGCAACTCCCAGGAGAAACAGCAAGTGATTAACATCACTTGGCTCTTGGTAGAGTCAAAAACTGTGTTGTACTGCAGAACCTTCCTACAAATGCATTTGTTCTAGCTCTCCTCATTTTGCTTCTAGAAAAACTCTTTTTTTGCTACTAGAAAAACTCTTTTTCTTGAAGAAAAGTACATAAATATGTTTATATCTATTCAGAAGGGTAGTATAAACATAATTTTCTCTAACACATTGCTTTGACTATATCCCGCTATTCTGCCTTCCTGTGGTACGTCAGTCTCCCTGCATTCGCTTCTAAGGGGCCTCGGACCTAGCATAATATTGACTTTCCCATTTGTAAGTGCATTATTAAATCCTGTCCCAAAAGTTGATGGTGCCAGCCTTCACCAGCTATTAGTTACATTATAAAGCAAGTGCTTCTGTTTACTCTCCCTCAGAGAAGATGGAAACATACCAAAAACATCTACAAAACTATCTGGTTGTCCTCCAAATCACTCCTTTCCTGCCAAGCATGGAGAAGCTCAGCAGCGAGGCAGCAGGTGTGCCAAAACCATTGTTCATCGTGACAGTCACCACAGTCTGCTTCCTTCGCTCCTCTGGCTCTTTGTCATGTTTCCTTGGCCTTGGATGGGGAACACTCTAACCCGGAATCAGCCTGTTTGGGTTTTTAAGACACCTAAAACTCTGAGATTACTGACTGTGACCTATAGGTGTAACCATGTTACAAAGGAACATAAACCCCTGTATGCCCACCACAACGCTTCTCCCATTTGTCAAAGAAAAGCAAGTGGTTTCCTCAACTGCCAGTTAAAAAAAAAAAAAAAAAAGCTTAAGGCTTCTCTAACTCTCACCAAGTACAAGGTACTAGAGGAAGGAGCCATCATGTCAGACAGGGGATGTCTGAGAGTGACCTTTTTATATAGACAAATTAACCCAAAAATCTCACAGCCACCAAAGTAGGGAGGAGGGCACTCTGCTCTCTCCACCCCAGTGCTCTGGGGCAAGCAGTTAACACTTTGGCTCACAGGAACAAATTCAGCTCACAAAATTAGCACTTTTGGGGGGATGGAAGAGGAGAGGGGCTTGCTTTATTTCCTACTGGTTTAGTAAGATGAATCAACCATCAAGAAGTTATAGCCAGGATGAGGAGAGCAGAAATTCCTCTTCCAGGTGTGGATCAGCTGAGCCCTGCCTCGGCAAACTATGATCAATATCTCAGGCAGCTGAAAACACACTAGGATTACAAAATTGTTCCTTAAAAAAGATTTGGAATGCATTTGAACAGGTAGAATACGTTTACTATACTGAATGAGCAGCAGTGGAAATGATACACAGATTATTTTTCCTCCCCTCTGGTGACAAACTCTTGAACCGGATTTATAATTTTGCAGAATTAAAACCTCTGCTTAGTATCACCAGATGTATGAAAATAGTTTGTGGGTTTTTTTCAAATCTACCAATTTAAACAAAGATATACTTCATGCTAAGCTGAAGCAGTGAGAAGTATGGAATAGTAGTGGTAGACTTCCAAAATTCACAGAATAATTACTATTTATTTTGGAAACAAGACACAAGGCAGGGGATCAGGAAACCAGCCAAAGCAAGTTGACTTTCACAAGTCAACACATTCAAATAATAGAAAAGCTGTACATGTACTTAATACCTCATTTCATTATCAACTTTCTAACACAGAATTCAACAAGTAGAGGGAAGCAAAACCACATCTAAACTGCCAAAAAAACAGTCCTGAGAGCTTCTGACTAGCTACCAGTAATATTGTAAAGTAACAAGAATGGGAAATGAACTGCCAACTTCCAGCTGTGACAAACGTTAAGGTGAGAAGAGATTCTGACTGGCTTCATTGTCAAATTTATCATGGAGACTATTAGTCAGAAGCAGTTATGATATGGTGGACCAGCGGTAGCTTACATCTTTGCATCTTAGAAACAAAGCCAATGCAATTGAAAAGCAGTATTTTCTACCTTTCAGAACCTTATATAGGAGAGAATTCCTCTGACAACTTGGATTCAATCAAAAAACCAGCCACGTCACAGCAGCGGTGACACTGAATTAAAACAACAGATTTAGAAGTCAGAAAGACCTACCTTCAGAAGCCACTTTCTATTGTGTGAACTCCACGCTGGTATTGCAGCAAAAGCTGGAGATCAGAGCAGGCTGGGAAAACTCTCAGAGGACTCACTGCGAGAGTAACTGCTCTGAGTAATACTTGCACAGAAAAATTATTTAAGGCAGGAGGAAAGAGCTAGAATAGCATGGGAGGGGACAACCTGCTGTTTCAAACAATAGGAAGCTGTTAAAACAAAAAAACAAGGGCCTCCCTCAGCACAGGAAAGTCTCATTTGAAAAGCGTTGCCCCCGCTGCCACCTACCAGGCAGGCAGCTCTGACAACAGAGATAAGGCCAGAGGGCCAGCCCCGCTTACCGACAATTCCCTTCGGAAACAGGGCCAGGCAAGAGGGAGGAAGGTTTTCCAAACCCTTTTATAAAAAAAAACAGATTGGGGGCAGAGGAGGGGGAGACAGGGCTCTAAGGGATGACTTCATTTTACAGCAGCAGCCTGCCTGTGCAAGGCAGGGCCCCCCTCAGTGCGACAAGTGAGCTGGCGAGGTCCCTGCAAACAGTTTAGTTAAGCACAAAGGATGTTTTCTCACAGGAGGGGTTGATAACCAGGAGCCACACGTAGCCATTTAACAGAAAAAAATGCAAGGGACACAAAAGATGGCTTCAGTTTTGATCCCTCGGTTTAGAGCCCTGCGGTTGCAATGCAAATTCAAAAGTGGTTTTTCAAAGAACAATTATTGGAGGACAATTCCTGGAACCATCCCCTGTGGTTCAAAGCCAGCGATACCGATCAAGGAAAAAAGAAGCTTGTTCAGAAAAACAGCTTCCTACCCCCAAAACCTCCCATAAGCTCAGTTATTTAAGCTCAGAAGCAGCATTACTACATTATTATTCCCAGACTCTCTTACAGTACAGCTCCAGGACACTGGTGCCATCCACATTCAGCATCAATTTGTTCTTCTAACATGGTCACATTCATAGCACAGACAGGGAGTGTTACTGTATATCCAAGACCAAAATAAGTTTAAAGAAAACTTTGGTTATGTTACAAAAAACAATGTATACCATTGTCTTTCTGTCCTAGCACAATATAATACTAACAAACAGAATCAGATTGAAATATAATAACTCTTTGGACCATACAAGGTATTGAAGATACTATCCCCACTGGGACCATTTACCTAATAGAAACAAACAATGCAAAAGGGAAGCAGTTGGAATACAATTAAATTGGTTTGCGTTAAGAACAATCCAGTCTTGCAGGATAGGAGAGGCTGAGCCAAGTTTTAACTACTTGTTTCCATAATGATAGAGTTTTGATGAGACAAAAATAGGAGTTAGAACAAGAAAGGAAAAAAATATAGTAAAGGCACAACATTCTAAGCAGTGTTTTACATTGTGATGCTTCTACATACTTTTTGGGGTTTTTTTTAAGATTTAGCTTTATGTGTCCAAATTTCAAATAAAGTAATTTTTGTAAAGTGTAATAATAGTGGCATAACAGTGAACAAAAAAACAGTACAATGTTCAGTAAGCATGCTGGGCTCAAAACCTGCTCCACAGCTGTGTGTGGTTAAAACAGCATGTTAGCTCTGTAGCACTCCTTCCTCAAACAGCTTGTTTCAAGGAAGCCAAACCACTGAAAAGCAGTTTGCAATACCAGCACAGACCTTTTCCAGGCAAAAGCAATATGCCAGTCCTTATTTTTATCATACAGAAAGATTGACTGAGTCTTCCAGGTGTCTTGCACCATTATTTGGATCTGCAGGTTTCCTTTCAAACATCCGTACAAGTCTTAACCAAGAGTTACCACGTCCATTTGTTCAAGCAGCATTATGTCCAGGGCTCAATGACCTGAGGTTGGCAAGCACTCTTGCAGAGAGAACACTAGGCTTTACACTCCCTTCCTCCTCCTCATTCCAAAGGACGAAGCATTCGTCTTTCCTCCTCAGACACAAAGACCACACAGACACTCCCTTGACTCCACTGTTTTCCTTGCTGAGGTGGTATGGGCCTACGCTCACAAAATGGCAGGAGCACCTAAATCAGTAATACCAAGACTTTTGTAGTGCTGATGTTTACAAATTCCTATTTGCTTCAGCCTCAGTTTCCGTCATTTCAGAACTCTTTCTCAGCTTTTTGCTAAAATAATTCAGATGACCACACATACTTGAGTAACTGCTAGGAGTATGGATCAAATTGTGGATGTTTACAAATACCTGCTTTGACACCATTTTACACAGTCCCTCAGCACGTGGATAGTGAAGACTAACAGTTAACTGTCTAAACAATACCCAGTTCTTCAGTACATGAAGAAAGCATGAAAATTACTTCTAGAAGCTCTCTTTAAAGCAAGACCAGTTCTGCTTCCATCACAGCTACAATGAAAACTTTTTAAAACCGTACAGCAGCAAAGGACAGGTAAGTATTTCACTACTAAAACAAGTCCCTCTGCATCAGACAGAAAATAAGATTTCATTCCCCGCTGCTGACGGTCAAACAGTTCAGAGAGCAAGTGGGGCTCCATACGCCGAACAGAAGCAAGGGGACATGTCCCCAGCTGAAGCACAACAGCACTGGTGTGCTTACAAAAGCAAGCTTTGCCAAACACACCACCTAAGCATCTGACTCACTGCCACCAAACTAAGAAAGAATTCAGAGCAATTACCACATTTCTGCACAGAACAGAAAGAAAGAAGAGGAGGGGGTGGGGGGTGGAAAGAGCGTTTCCACTCTTCTAACATTTCACCTAAATTAGGACAGCACAGCAACCCTCGAACAGCTCCGGTCAAGTACCGCAGCCCCTAGGGCTACTAGGACCTGATAGCAATGCTAGCAATTATACATCCATCCATATAGCTGCCTCAGACTGAAATAAGGCAGGAAAACCAGGCAACATAAAGCAACAGAAACAAGCCTGGAATCTCTCTCTCTCTCCCTTCCTTGCTTTTCTGCTCTGGTTCAGAGATCAGCAATCTGAGAAGCAAAACGTATTTGCAGACAACCCTATCTATTAGGAGCATGTATGCCTACAGCATACGTTCACGGTTGGCAAGATAAAGAGAGATTGTCTAAGAAAATGACAAAAGCATAAGTTAAAAAAAATTTTGAAAAAGCAAAGTATAGATGACAGAGAGCTGCAATAACCATTCTTTCAATACTGAAAACAGTTCTTTTCCCAATGTCTACAGAGTCATATGATTTCAGCTTCATTTTGCTGTTGCAGATCATGTAGCTTCCTACCCAGCAAAGGCTATGCTAGCCCTTCCCTTCACCTTCAAATAATTTTCCACCACAGCACTCCTACTCATAGAGCTGTAAATGTCAGCACATTTAGTATAGTTTAAATACCATGTTTGTCTACATGGAGAAGTTTGTCAGGAATAAGTGCTACATGGTGAAGATGTAGTTTCTTGACTGGCTTCAAAAAAGAAGCTGGTTGCAGAAGTTCCTGCCCACCTTTCACAGATCACTCGTTCCTGTTCTCACCTGATGCTCTCCCCTGCAGATGGCAGGCTGTGTAGGACCACATTACAACCTGCATCATGAAAACAATCTGGGTTAAAAATAACCAGAAAATAAAAGTATGAAAGGAACTATTTTTATAATTTCAGTTATTCAGAATACAGAGCAGTCCTGCAGTAAGCAGTTTTAACTGGCACAATACCGACCAGCAAACTACAAGGGGTATAGGAGCTGCTTCTATGAGCTTTGCCACCAAAGCCAAGTTACCATGTAGATGCACTAATTCTTTGCATAGGTAACTTACAGTGTGTTTTATGATACAGCTATGCCAACCTGACAGCTGCTACCAGGGTGAATCTGTTCACCATCATGTGCCCCTTCTGCTCCCCTTATGCTAACATTGGGCAGCCTGCAAAACAAGCTAGTATAGGGTGGTAACTCAAAGAACAACTCTACCAATGGAAATAAAAATGATTAGGTTTTTTCATCAGCTAGCTCACTCAGGATTCAGAAAAGCAGGCCTGGTGAGCAATGCCTCTTGACAGCAGCCTGAAGTTAGATTCTCTTACCCAGATAACAAAGCTGCCCCTCCATCTGCAGTCAGATGTCTGTGTAGCAATCGCTAACACGGACTAAAGGTGTAGTTTCGTTTAACTGTGGGAAACACCAGACCATGTCAGTCTGTTTACATTCCCTAGCCTCATGCTCCCGCTGCTTCCGAGTATTGCATTGAGCTGCAAGCCTGTTCCATGAGCCACTTCAACCGAGAGCAGACATGCCACACGGCCGAGCAAGGAGAGAGCAGGAGCACCCAGCCAAGACCCAGCAACCTGCCCAGCCCTTTCCGGAAGCAGCCACAGCAAAACTGCATTAGGTTAACATCACGCTGCGCTCCAGGAAAGATCAGTTCAAAACAACTGCTGCAAATTAAAACCCCTGGTTAATCTTTTCTTGGCTCTTTGTTTTAAGCAAGTGCATTCTTCTAGGACAGTGCTTTTTAATTCACAGTATGCATCCCCTGGAATTTTAAGAAGTCTGAAAACAGATGTTTGCCCTCTTCATTGAAAACGTCTGGAGGTCAAAAAGTTAATTCTGTGAAGTGGATACAAAGCAGTGACCATCAACATCTATTTTGGTTTTTTTGGGGGTGGGGAGGGCAGAGAGGGCAGGGTGAGGAAAAGAAGCTCACGTTCCCACATCAGCAGTGCTTTTTTCAAGAGGAGGGAAAAAAAGCCAATAAAAAAAAATCTAACAACGGTCTAACAAACTTTAGGGCAATGTGTTCAAACGTATTAGGCAAACACATATGCTGTACTCAGCTGACCTTCTCCACATAGCAAGACAACTGTTTAAATACTGGGGGTGGGGGGGTGGGCAGCAAAATCTTGATTTTACTTTGTTGACACAGGCCTGCTTTTTTGGTAGGGTGGACACAGCCTGAAAGCCGAATAGATCCATATAATGAAAACTGATAAACTTTCTCCCCTACCGTCTGAGCCATTCTTTCACTAAAATCAGGTTACCTAAGAGCTACTCCAGTAGCTTATAAATTACAAGATGAGCAAAAAGCTTTCTTTGCCATCTCTCAGTATTTCTGAAGAACAACCAAACATACTGCTGATTTGGTAGCTATCAACAGAGAACCAGAAATACTTTTCAAGACTATTCAGAGACTGGCTAACGTGAGGTCAGAGTTTTCATGCCCTCCACTTTCCTTCAGCCTCCCAACTGCTCATTCTCATCCTTGCACAGCTCCTTCTAATACGGCACCACAAGCATCTGAGTGGCCACAGACAACCTGGTCAGGGTAGACAGTGACCAGGTGGAAAGACAGGCCACCGCAGTCTGAAGTCAGATCCGTTCTTCAATGTTCCCTACATAGCCCCACAAGTATTTGTTGTGTAGGGTGGCTCAGGGTGGTGGTACCAGTTTGATTATTTGAGAAGGCATGGCCTGTAGTCTAAACCAAAATCTAAACTAGCTTTAAAAGTAAGCTTAGGAGCAGAGAAGTGGAAAGGATTCATCAGTATATAAAGTCCAGCTCTCTGCTATCAAGAGCACTATTGCCCCAATTCCATTTCCAAACTTCATGGTTTAACACATGGATCTGAGCCATTTACAACTTCAAGAGTAAAAACAGTCTGTATATACAAACAGTTTGTATACACACTCAATACTTTCCACTTAACTGAAAAATGCTGTCTGTCAGGTTTCTTATGTTTATGGACTACAAGACAGAGCGCTCCTCATTGAAACCAGTCTTCCTCTCGGCAGATGACAAAACAAAAAAAGAAATGCTGGGAAAAAAAGAAAGCATTAGTAGCCCGAGCACACTGTTATGAACATATCCTGCTAGCAGTTTGACTTTTTACATCTAGGAACTCTAACCCAGTGCTTCTAACTAGTTTTACCTCTAGCACTGGGAGTCTACAAAACAGCCAGGGTTTAAAGGTTACCAAACACAAGCAGGAACCAAAACATCACTCTTTACCAAAGAGGTACCCCCACAAATACCACAAATAATTACATTTCTTGTTGCTACTACACTCCTAAAACCAAAACAAAACCAAGCAAAGCAATTCTTTCGCATACTTACTCCCAGCGACTGCAAAAAACAGTGCAGTGCATTTAATCTATCCTGCTTTTTGTGACTTCCACCACGGCCAAAAGAATGCTTTATAAATATCCTATTAAAAAGAGGTCTTCTTGACTACAAGTAACACAGTGAGCTTTAGATGCCAGTTAATCAAACAAAGCACTAAATTAAATTTCTTGGTCAAAGCATGAGCACAGTCTTTGGAAGAGTGTGATGCGAAGCTATGTTTAAAGCCACAGACAAGTCTCCTGTCACCTGTGCAGGTAGGGCAGAGACACACTGGTTTATGCCCTAAAAGGCATGGCACAAAATTTGTTTCCCTGTAGGAAAAGGAGTTTCCTGTGGTTTAAATATGACCCTGAGACATCCAGGAATTAATTTACAGTTTGACTAAACTGGGAATCAGAAAATAACTTTTCCTATGGAAAGCACGCACGTGGCATTGGACCAGTGTAACTGGAGCAATAAATCCATATCCACTTTTCCCAGTATCATCAAGAACTTACATAATTTTGTGACCCTAAATTACAGTATCCAACCTATAAACCTTGATACATCAGTACCTTAGCAATGCTGTGGTCCTTGACAAAAGGCTTGCAAGAAAGTCTTGAGAAAGAAGACTATGCAAGATTGCTTCATCTCCCTGCAACAAATAAAACTGATGCTTTTCAGTCTCTTATCTGACATTAAAAAAAAAAGGAGATGACAGGTTGGAGGTTGAAGATTCACTTTGGAAACCAACTTACATCAGTGTAAAACTAAAATGAAAGCAAGCTCACAAAAAAGTTCTCCCTACTTATTCATTTGTCCCCTTTGATATTCTAGTTCCTCAGCTTTATTAGTTTACTTTTGTATCACTAATTTAACAAGATCACAAAGCCACAGTTATAGAGAAGGTAATGAGACTCATAAAACTATCTTACACAATTTTAAGTTTCCTGCACTAATGGTTTTCCGTTGTGTCTTATTTTTAGTGTTTGTCCTATGATTGAACTTTGACAGACTGACATGCATTCAGGATGTGTAGCATAGAACTCCCAAGAGCATTTAAATCCATACCACGATATTGAAGAGCTGAAAACAAAAGTCAGTGACATAGGTAATTCCAGGAATCACCTCAATCACTGGGGGGGGCAAATATCAATATTTTAAAACAATTATGAATTGCAAATTAAAATAAGTAAATCCGCTATGAAAATCTGTCATTAGAAGAGGGGAAGTAATGGCATTTCTTAAGTCATCTTTCTTTCCACCGTGAAACATTTTCTAATAATTTTGGTAGAATAGCCACTATTTCTTAAAACTGCATGCACCTACAAAAACTGTTGCAGATGCTTAAAATCCAGTGATTTTTTCAATAGTATATACAATCACACATATGAGGGTTATTGTTTGTTTCACAGCCAGTGAAATGAAATTGGCTTAACATGCTAAAATATCAACAAGGAGGGTAACAGATAGCTGATGACTTCAGAGGAAACAATGAGCCACTTGCCAAAAATCTATGGAAAGTCACCTCCATCAGAGTAATAGGTGCTGTAATGAAAAAATATACTTAGCAGTTAAAGAGATTTTCAGGTAGAAAAGTAATTGACCAGATTTCACCCTGTAGCCTAATCCTACTATGTCCTGGATTACTTACTTGTTCACCTTAGCCTGGCATCCTAAAGCCGCATCACCCCTTTGCACTACAAATCTGCTTCTGACAGAATACCAGTACTCTCTGAATAAGTACGTGAAAAAATAGTACTAATTAAATGCTACGGCAATGTGATGTTCACTCAGAGGTTCCTCTCCCCCATGTGTGAGGTCTTAAACCATGCTAGATTAACATACTTCACTCCTTAAAAAAAGCCCATTGTTAATATAAATCAACTGGGATGATGCATATTCCGGGACAAAGGCTGTTGCGGCCCATCTATCCATGCAGGATGCCCACCACAAAGAGCAATACAGAATACCAAGTAGTGTAGAACACCAGCAGCTAAATTTAGAGAGTAAAAACATCATCCATTGCATACTGATTAGATTGAAACACTATGAAGGCAATAGATAAAAGAAACCTGCAGAAAGATGGATTCATAGGTGTGCATTCAAAACTAAAAATAGCACGTATCATAACAAATACATATGGCCACACACAAAAGTATTTTTCTTTATTTAATGAGAATTTATTCCAGAATCCTGCTCTGTAGATTTAGAGACTAAATCTGCTTTGGAATCTAACGCAGAAAGTAGATGTGGTAGAGATGGACCTTTCCAATTCAAGACTTCAAAGGGAAGTCGTAGCCTACATTCTTAGCATAAGAATACCAGAGACCTTCTTCTAGTTAAGAGTCAAGCCTGATAAAGCCTTGCTTTACTTTGTCATGCCCTTCTGCTACCCAGAAAATGACACAGGCCCTCCTGCCAACTTCATGTGATAAATCTCTTGAGCAGAGAAATACTTTTTATTATTTATTTCTGCCAATTTTAACTTATCTGGTGAAAAGTGAACACATTAAGGTAGAAATTAGAACTGCAAATATAAAAGTCTATCACAGAGATTAAATGAATGTTCAAAGAAAGCTTTCAATGTCTCCTCTNACCTCCCGAGGCGCCCGCCCAGCTCCCGTGGGGCCCCGCCACACTCACCCGGGGAGCGCCGGGCGCGCCCGGGGACCGCCGCCACCGCCCCGCACACACGTGCGCAGCCGCCGCTGCCCCGTCCCGCGGCGCGGGCAGCGCGGGAGCGAGGGCCCCGCCCCCGGCACCATGACGTCACCGCCCCGGCCGNACTGCATGCACCTACAAAAACTGTTGCAGATGCTTAAAATCCAGTGATTTTTTCAATAGTATATACAATCACACATATGAGGGTTATTGTTTGTTTCACAGCCAGTGAAATGAAATTGGCTTAACATGCTAAAATATCAACAAGGAGGGTAACAGATAGCTGATGACTTCAGAGGAAACAATGAGCCACTTGCCAAAAATCTATGGAAAGTCACCTCCATCAGAGTAATAGGTGCTGTAATGAAAAAATATACTTAGCAGTTAAAGAGATTTTCAGGTAGAAAAGTAATTGACCAGATTTCACCCTGTAGCCTAATCCTACTATGTCCTGGATTACTTACTTGTTCACCTTAGCCTGGCATCCTAAAGCCGCATCACCCCTTTGCACTACAAATCTGCTTCTGACAGAATACCAGTACTCTCTGAATAAGTACGTGAAAAAATAGTACTAATTAAATGCTACGGCAATGTGATGTTCACTCAGAGGTTCCTCTCCCCCATGTGTGAGGTCTTAAACCATGCTAGATTAACATACTTCACTCCTTAAAAAAAGCCCATTGTTAATATAAATCAACTGGGATGATGCATATTCCGGGACAAAGGCTGTTGCGGCCCATCTATCCATGCAGGATGCCCACCACAAAGAGCAATACAGAATACCAAGTAGTGTAGAACACCAGCAGCTAAATTTAGAGAGTAAAAACATCATCCATTGCATACTGATTAGATTGAAACACTATGAAGGCAATAGATAAAAGAAACCTGCAGAAAGATGGATTCATAGGTGTGCATTCAAAACTAAAAATAGCACGTATCATAACAAATACATATGGCCACACACAAAAGTATTTTTCTTTATTTAATGAGAATTTATTCCAGAATCCTGCTCTGTAGATTTAGAGACTAAATCTGCTTTGGAATCTAACGCAGAAAGTAGATGTGGTAGAGATGGACCTTTCCAATTCAAGACTTCAAAGGGAAGTCGTAGCCTACATTCTTAGCATAAGAATACCAGAGACCTTCTTCTAGTTAAGAGTCAAGCCTGATAAAGCCTTGCTTTACTTTGTCATGCCCTTCTGCTACCCAGAAAATGACACAGGCCCTCCTGCCAACTTCATGTGATAAATCTCTTGAGCAGAGAAATACTTTTTATTATTTATTTCTGCCAATTTTAACTTATCTGGTGAAAAGTGAACACATTAAGGTAGAAATTAGAACTGCAAATATAAAAGTCTATCACAGAGATTAAATGAATGTTCAAAGAAAGCTTTCAATGTCTCCTCTACCTGTATTAAAAAAAAAAAAAGACAAAAACCCCAAAAAACAACAAACCAAAACCAACCAACAAAAAAACAAAAACCACAACCAAAGCCGTAATTAATACTTTGCCTTTCTTCATCAGAACTAGCAAATGCAAATCCTGTGCACATGACGATTTAAGTGGTGTAAATTCCATATCGGCGGGCATATTCTCACCTAACTGGCCAAGGGCATGGTCAATACTCTTTTCCATACAGACGGGCTATAATCTTCCCATTGGCAAGGGAGGGAGAGCAGCTGTAAGACACCTTACATCCCTCCCACACCCCAAACTCTGGTGTTTTGAACTGCCTTGATCTACCCAAGTATCATGAGTTAAATTTAACGTAGCACCTTCTACCAAGGACAATAGGTACACAGCACGATTCATCACCATGAGAAACAGAAACAACTATGGTAGTATCTGGTGTTCATCTACTACCTCAGCAACAATTTAAACAACTAAATACAAACGAAGCATATAACATTATGTATGCCTACATAAAAAAAGCTAAAAATTACGTTTGCAAAGAATGAAACACTCTGTATATTTTTCCAGCGTAGTTTGCTGAAGGAGAAACCCTTTCATTTGCTTATACACCAGCCGGCACAACACAAAATAAACCGCCACCTGCTGCAACGGACCCGCATCGAGCAGCCTCCTCCCCTCTCCCGCCACCAGCATCCGGCTGCANAGCGAGGGCCCCGCCTCCGGCACCATGACGTCACCGCTCCGGCCGCGCACCTGATCCCCGGGCAGGTCGGGCCTTAAAGGGGCAGCGTAACGCGGATGGCCGCGCTCGGGTAACCCCCCCAGAGCCCGCCAGCTTCTCCCGAGGGCGCAGGTCGGAAGCCGAAGGCCGTGTGTGTGTGCGCGCTGCCCGAGGCCTTTCAGCGCCTCTCCCCCACCTGTCGGACGCCTGGAGAGATCCTCCAGCCGCGCGCTGCCCTGGGCGCCAGGGCATCTCGGGGCGCTGCTTACGTACAGAATTTGAGGAAGCAAACCACTCTCCTGGTGGATTTTAGCAGCATACTTCAAATCTTTTCCCCTCCTTTTCGCAGCTCTTTTCTTTGAGAGGGCCCACGGCCACAGCGAGTTGTCCCTCTCTGACACACCTGCCATCCACGAATCCAAACGGTGGCAGCTCTTAAGCACCTGAAGGTCACAGCTTTCTGCTTTCATCCCAAAAATGCAGTGCCAGTTTGCCCATCAGCGAAGGGAGGCTTGCCCGCTCCCCGGGGCACACATAGAACAACAGCTTTAATGTCAGACGTATTTCTGCCAGAAGAAACCAACCAACTTAACATGGCACAAAACTGATAACCGTTTAGTTAGTACCATCAACGCCCGGCAAATGAGACCCACTCAAAATGTAACTGGGACAAATCAAACCATTATCACTGTCCTCTTCCCTAATGAAAACCAATTGTCCTCTTACCCTGCTCAGTGATCCTCTCCATGAAGGAAATATGCTGGAGGACAAGAGACCTTTAAATCAGTATCTGCATCACTTCCACTCAGCTGCACAAATAACATTAAATGTGGAAGAGAGAAAAATTAAATGGAAGCTACAAACACTAAAACTTCCTATTCAAGAAGCAAATTGGAACAGGAACACGGTAGTTCCTATACTGTGTCATCCTTCTTATTTGTATCTAATCCATACAGAAAACATTGTATTGCCATACACCCAGTCATGAATACACATCAGCCTCGCTTAAACCTCAGGGAGGCTGCTGGGAATTCTCTACCTGCAGCCATGCAGGCACTTTTTTATTTCTTTCACTACTGTTAGCATAAAGTCACCAGTCTTAAGCGCCACGTCCTCCAACTTTCAGGGCAACTTCATGCAAATCAGTTCATCTCTGTCTGCTCCAATTCCTCATCTGTAAAACATCAACAAATGATACTTACTTTCCCAGTTCTCATCTATGCTTTCAGTGATAGTCCTTACTTTTAGATATCAAAGATGAAATCAAAACAGAGGAAAGTGTCACTTGTTGTCCAACTAATATCATAAAGGTTTTACTTAACCTTCGATAGATATTTCCAAACAATGATTTGATTCTGCAAAAGTCCCCCTTTTTATTTGTTTCTATGCATGGGTTTCACCATCCATTATACCAGCACTCATCAAAAACAGTGTTGGCCTTTGAAGTGCAGCATTCAGAGCAGAAGATGAGAGACAGCATTCTGGTTTGCATATAGGAACAGGCTGAGTTATGATTTAACACAATATATTATAGGCTCATACACAAAGTTTTGCTTCCTGCTTTGGTAATAAGGAAGATACCATAAAAGATACATTTATTAAAATACCTGAATTACATTCAACTCTCATTTCCCCCTATAGAGATTATTCCTTTTTTTTCCCTGACATATATCTAAAAACATTTTCTTCATGTTTAGACACACACACCCCTTTTTTTTTTCCCCTCATGTTCTGAGTAATTGTAAGATCTGTTTTCTGCTTTACTGAGATTAGTTACCTCAGATTACTATACTAAATAATCAGGACTGTCTTTCAGAAAATGGTGAATGTGATACGGAATGTTTTCTAAAACAGAATTTCACATTCATACTAATCTCAAACTGCATGTGGACAGAAGTTATATGACAGTGCTTTAAGTACTCTTAAAAAAGGTTTTAGAGTAATCTGAATTAAATTGATATTGATGGTAAGCACCAATGCTAAACACTTCTAGAACTGGGGGATCTCATCCTCTCAGCTCTCTAGGCTATTATGCAAACATTAAAATATAAAGTTTCTTGCTTTTTCATCTTCCATTCTAAGCTGAGAAACAGTGTGGAACAATCAAAACAATTGTATCTACACTATAATTAAAAAAAACACTTATTGTCAAAAGCTAGGTTGTCAGTTCATTAGTGCTAGTTTCAATTCAGCATCTCATTTGCTAAAATTTTAGTGGCAAACAAGCAGTGGGATTTCATTTTGAGTATATTTAGAACAGATTATCTTAATTATTGATAGTATTAAATGTGGAATTTAAATACACTCAAATACACTTTTCCCTCAATAAAAATAATTCTAATAATTTTAAAATGTCACATTAAAAAAAAAAAAAAAAAAATCCCTTGGTTGACTGTTACCCATCCGGTTTGGTGCCCTTTGGATAACCGAGCTCCCACCCTTACAGAGACGGCTATGCAACTTCAGTTGGAGCCTGGAAGTCGGCTCTTCACAGCTGACAGATCGACTATTGTCTGTAGCATGTTTGCAGCCCTACTGCTTATCCAGACTATTGTGTTGCCTTCCTGTTGCCTTCCCCTAGAACCAACTATTAAATTAAACCAACATATTTACACATATTACCATCCAACATAGCTATCCACTGGCAATGTTGCATATTCAAGACAATAACTAAAATTACAGCTCAGTTCTGTTTTGCACAATGAAAGCAGAATAAAATCACTTCTAAACCTTATTTCATGTAAAGACCACTGGATTTTTTTTCCAAATCTCAGCAGTCTAAATAAATTCAGTGTCATTTAAGAGCGCTTAGCTACTAAGTTTCTAACATAGGACAAACTTCATTTACTTCTATCGCGAGGAGACAGTTCAAACTCCACTTTACAGTGAAAGTGAGTGTATCTGTCTCATAGTCCATGTTTAGGCACATAAAAACACTTGCACTGAAATACTGCTGAAAAGTAACAGAATAGTACAGTTTAGCATGGTGGTCTGTGCTCAAGAAGGCAGAAAGGACTAAAGAGTTAGAAGTATCTACAAAATTTACATGGACTGACTGACTTGTTCGCCTTCATTTTTCACATCGGTCACCCCTAATATTTTCAAACAACAATGATCTTACAATAAAGACAAGCTACATCCCATTTTGTAAGTGTATCAGCACCCAGTGCTGTGTTAAGAATGGACATTCCTCCACTTCCTTCAGAACTGAAACCTCCTACTCAAACTTTAGACTTTGAGACAGCACTAAATTGCAAGTTTGGACTGTAATTCTGCTAACAGAGTGAACATAGCACCACACTAACTTACGCTTATAAATAAAGCTTCTATTATGTATCTCAATGTTGTAATTCGACAAAGAGACAGACAAATACTAGGTACTTTAAATGGACATCCAACACCCTAATCCAGCATTCCACGGCAAGAGCCATCCTTCCTTTATGGAATAAAGCAAGGCAAAAGTAAATTTGCTGGTCGAGACTAAGTTAATTATTATCTTCATTAAGTCAAGCACAGAAAGTGCAACCATAAGCAATAAGACAGCTGGTCTGTACTTCCTCAGTGGATTTTCAAGTGCAGCTAAGCAAGGTAGAAATCTAGTTCCATGAAAAATTAAATTATTTAAGGCATCCACATTCCAGCTCTTTAAGGAAAAATAAAGCCATGAGTTTTCTGATCTACCTATGGCTTACAAAAGTAATAAGCAAGATGAAACACGAAATTATCCATTGACCAACAGCCCTCTGCTGCTGTAGATTTCATTGCTACCCAGCCACGCAGGGTAAAAGCAGCTCTATCGCCCTAACCTGGAGGGCTGGCATAAGCTCAGCACTCAGCTCACCAGCATCGCAGCACTCCCAAACCCCAGGCGTTTTCAACTACATCATTTGAATTGCACCAAATGCTGTTTTTGCCTTGTACACCCAGAAGCATCAATACTGCTTAGAGCTGGATGATGAGGTTGCAACATCTTGCAACTTCTATACTATGGTATGTCTTTATTATACATTCCTCCTACATAGTAGTCTCATCCTTCCAATTCCAGTGGCACATGCTGTTGGCATTCTCTCAGAGACTTAGCATTTTGGCATATTTGTCAAAGATTATTTCATCACCAAGTATTCATCGGCAATAAACTGTGTTACTTTGCATTCCACTACAGTAAGGGTCCTCCCATTTATTCCAGATATCTGTATCACCTGATAGATTCATAGAGCTAGCTCTAAATTTTCAATTTAAAAGCAAGCATTTCTGGCTCTGATGGGTAAAAAGAAATATGACCAGAGTCTGAACAAGCACAAACCTGTGAGTTCTCTTACATGTATTTGTCTAGAAATTTGAAAGCTAATGATCAACATTTAAATAATCAATGTCAGCAGTAACTTCCCTTGCAGATAATATGAACGTGACCATCCAGCTAGGAAAGCAAGGTACATGATGAAGGAAAAACATTAGAATTTACAGAATTTAGCCCAAATTCACTGTGGGATGGAGAAGCAAAATAGTAGGATAAGAGCAACCAGTGATTTAACAGAAGAGAGACAAGTTCAAGTCACTCCTCATATCCAAACCAGTAACAAACGTATCTTTCAAATCACCCTGATCCTTTCTATGATATGCAAAAAAACTCCATGGAAAAAAAATGCTTAAAAGCTCCAGAATGTTTCCCTGCATGATATTGGACCCCTAAATTTTCCACGTCAGACATCTGCCCTGAGTTTAAAGGCTGCTCACCGCCTATCATCCAGCTGTCAGAACTTCCAGGTTCCCTCCCATAAACATCTAAAAATGGCAAAGAAGTAATTTAAAAAAAAAAAGGGGGGGGGGCCAAAAAAGTAAATTGGAAGCAGCTCACAATAAATTATTAGAAAGAAGGGATACTGAAATGATGGAATTTCCTTCACATTACTTACACAAAAAGCCCCATTAACAAGTGCTTGAAGCTGTGACAAATTCCACTCTCAGGCACAGAATTCAGGTTTGGTTGGCTATACTGTACACAGGCTGTTGGCTTTGACTCATGCAATCACTTATGACTCTTTGAGAAAATAGAAACTAAAATTGCTAAGCAAGGTAATTTCCAACTGCAATGATTAAAGATGTGTGTTCTAGGGTATAACAATGCAAATAGAGACTATGGTAACAACACATGTTATGGCCTCAGGTAACTGAGGCTGCACTCATTTCACAGTGGAGAAATACACAATGGAAACTGGGAAATATTTTATGAACAAAACAATTACCTACAGTACACTCCTTGTTTTCTTATAATAATAATATGTTGAGTCCCCAAAGTGCTGGACTGAAAAATGAAGTAATTATGAAAATGGAACATAACTAAAAGTTGACTATTGACAGGCTTGTCAAGGGCATTAAGTAGGAAAAGTGAGCTGAAAATCTTGTATGGTATACCTAGTACTTATGTAGTGAGGTACCAACAAAAACAAGATGAAGGCTACTGAGTTCGAGGACATTAGAAGTGGAAGCACCAGCAATGTGGAGGCTGTCTGCATCATCATTTTGTCTAGTGGATACTGTCTCAGGGTAAATTGTCTCCATGTACAAACTGTTCCTTTTTTAAATCAGTAACATTCGGAAAAGTCTATACGTACTGTTAATCAGTCTTAAAATAATGTTGTTATTCAAAATACAGCTAAATAAAGAAAATGCCTTATGAGAAACAACAGTTGGTTATCTCAGGAACTGGTCCTTTATCCTTGGTCCAAGACCTAACCTGCATTTTTTGCAACAATTTAAGATCACTTGTCTTGCCCTGCCTCTCATGGATAGGCCTTACACTTAACAGCTTCCTACCTTCTTGAAATAGCCTACTACATACACACACACACACAAGTATGCCTTCCAGTTCAATTTTTGGGGCTTGCATGCTCCCCCCCGCTATTTCAAATTATTTCAGTCTTTCCTATTAGGCTCCATTTTCTAGACCTCAATTTACTTGGTTACTCTTCTCCTAGCCTCTGTTCAGCTGAGCTGTATTTTCTTGAGTCATCTGCCCTAACCAGATGCAACACTTCAACTGAGGACTTACCCATAGATAAAAAAAAAGATTGTTCTATTTGTTTTACAGCCTATACTTATATTTTAATCCCTCCTGACATAATGTTTGCCCTTTTACAACGTCAGGAATTCTAGAGAATTGTCACCTAATTACTTGTTCCCTACCCTGTATTTTTGTATTTAATGATTTCTGTTGAGGGTAGAACTTCAGTCTGTCCCTATTTATCTCCTAAGATTTTCTCAAAATAATTTTGTGCTCTTAAACTTGTCTCCTATGTATATACATTCCCTCCAAGTTTTGGGGGCATTTTTAGTGAATCAGTTTTGTAAGCACACTCTCTATTCTATCATCAAGGTCATTAACGAAAAGACTAAAGTGAAGCAGGATGAGTACAGACCCAACAGACCGTGGCGGATCCACATTCAATACAACCATTTTATTTTGACAGACAATCATTAATAACCACCCACTAGGCACAGTCATCCAATGAGTCTTGCTCCCACTCTACAATAGTTTCTTTCAGGCCAAGTTTCTTCACTTGTTTGTAAGATTATCACATGAAACAGTGCCAAAGAACTCACTAACATGAAAATATTAACATTCACACTTTTGTTGTCAATTCACAGGCCTTATTGTCATGTTACAGAAGAAAATTAAACTGGCATGACTATTTACTCTTCCTAAATTCATGGTGGTTGTGACTCATGTTCTTACTGTCTCCCAGAGGCTTACACTTTGTGCAAGAATTTGTTCAAAATGTGGAAGATGAGAGGTATGGTCTACAATTTCCTGGCTCCTTTCCCCTCACCTCTCTTTTTCATTTTCAAGTCTTCCAGCATCTCAAATAGCAGCTACTGGTACTGAGATAGCTTTGATCACTTTTTTTTTTTCCTTAACATGTCAAAGGATAAATTTCATCAGGTCCAGCCTAATAAATAACCTACGCAAGTACTAACAAGTATGCCAAAGGCTTGCTTCAGATTTGCCATCCATCTTAAACATCCGCTCTGCTTTTATCTCCTTCTTGTGCTTCCTGCTGCTCACTTATACTCCTCTTCTGCTAATGTTTTGAGGATATTTTCACAGTACTTACTTCAAGTACATCTTACAAAATTGTGCTGCCTATCAAAACCCCCACATTAGAGAGCCATGGATATACTGGTACACTGCGCTGAGGGCTGCTCAGCGGGCAGCAGTGCTCCAGTGGTGCCTGCATGTTGTGCAGCCCTCCTGGAAAGGTCAAGACAAGACCCCAGGAGAAGGAAGGGGTACTTCTAAACGGGGTGGCCGTTTCTAGTTCAACTGCGATACAGAGAGGATCTGCAATAAAACAGTAACACGAACAGAACCGGAGCTCTGCAATCCAGACTTGCAACCACACCAGCTAGGGAAGACCAATTAGCAGATCGTTTGCAGCATATTACCATCGCTTCTGTGTCAATTATGAAATCTGTCTCGGTACACCCAGCCAAGCAGACAGAGCTAGATTGGGGGCGGGGGGGGGGCAGACCGTGTACTTCGTTGACATACTCCTGCACATATCCTGAATAAGCGATTGCAGATAAGAAAAACGGGATTAAGCCCGACACAGATGATCCTGCAGATACTCTGGCTCTCGCAGCGTATTTGCTCAGATAGCACAGTGCACAAAACCAGCGACCCTTCTGTACATTCCCGCATTGTTGCGCCGCTTAATTTAGACATGTTAGTTACTTGCTGTCATTGCCCAAAATTAAACTACATAATAATAGACTTATTATAGTACATGCCTATGTGGCAGTTTAAGATGTAAATGTTTGATTTCATTATTTCAAAATAGCAACAAAGAGCAGGAAGAAAAAAAGTTTAAAGACATCAGCAGCTCCAGTACAGCTCTACTGATTTTTACCAGATAACTAATACCTAAATTTTTTTTAGTGTATTGTAGGGTATTCATCATGCGCTCAAATTGTTTACTTCCTTTTCACAAGAATTATACAATGATTACACAAACCTGAAAACTGTTATCTTCTGCATACACTAGGCATAATCATAGCCTTCTAGCCTTTTCCTTTATTGAAAAATTTCATCATCTTGCCATAAATACCAGAGACCAAAAGAAGTAAGATACTGTAATACAATTGTAAATTAATAAAAATGGATAGTTAGGATGCAAAAGTATCTTTACAATTAATTCGTTCCCCTGAGATTATCCAAAATCCATCATCTGACACATTGTATAATTATATGACAAAACTTTATAAATAGCAGAGCACAATCTAACAAGCTTAACATTAGAAGAAAAAGAACAAAAATACTACTTGTGTAGGTTAAGAGGGTAAATAAATACTTAGCTTTTGGGAAGTATCTGACTTTAACTAGTTAATAATACAAATACTAACGTTTTTGAAGAAAAAAAGTACCATTCCAGAGATACCCTGCTTTGTCCATCACAGAAGGAGGAGGCTAAAACGCTGATTTATCACGATTTAAGACAGTGACCATCAGCTGAACTGCGTTAACTGACTAATGCACTTCTAGTCCAATTACCCTCAGAAGCAAAACACGTTCGTATAAACCACTAGTGAATTAACTATATACACTCAAGGGAAATCTCAGACAATATGCTAACAAAAGAAAATTTATGTTGCAACTGCTCAGTCACTAATTCACAGTTTACCACATTTTTTCCTGATGAGGCACAGTAATTTACAGGGACAAATATTCAGGCTTCAGCGGGTGGGATTTGGGGTTTTTTTTGTTTGTTTGCTTTTTGCTATAGGCACACTTTAAAAAAAGATTAATGTTTTGGAAACTAGTAAGAATGTTACAAATATTACTGTTCTTTTTATTGATCCTCTTAGCAATATTGAACACATACTAATCACTATGAGATAGCATTTTACTGGCAAAGTTGAAGTGGGCTGGCATTCAGTATATTTTGAAAGATACATTAAAGAACGACTGTATTTGATTTTCCTTTACGTGAAGTAGATTAATTACTATAGCTCCCACAACATAATAATTTCAACCCAGAGCTCAAGAACTTAGGGTGGTTAGGAAAATTAACATGGTAAAAGGCATACCTTGCAGACGTGATTTGCACTGCTGCTTCATATGTCACAGCTATTTCCATCGATACAAAAAAAATGACATGGATGCAGGCTCCTAATATTACCTTTAAACTTGGAAAAAACTAAGAGCTCTCTCATATCTAGTTCATTATCTGCTACATGATTAGCTTCTATGCTCTATTCACAACCACACTGGAACTCAATCCAAATACATATTTAGTTTAACAATTCTCTAGCAGAATTTGAATGGTTAATACAGTCTGTACTCACAATGCTTGTTTATGCTTAGTTTTAGCTGCAAGCTCAGTTGCATCCTGTCTATATGGTCAGGACCCATAACAACAAATAATTACTGCTGATTAATCTATGTCCAGAGAAAGACTGAACTATGCAGGTGAGCTTCTGAATTAAATCTAATGTCTCTGTCATGTGTATAGATATGCACACAAGTTACATTAGCAAAATCATCTGCTAACTCCTAAGAACTAATTGTAATGTAGTTTCATTATGCTACTTTGCATATCCTCCCCCCCCCGCCCAAGAAGAAGTTAACAGATTTTAGAACTATTTCTGTAAGAAGACAGACAGCGAAAGATCTGGTTCCTCTTTTCACTGAACTGGGGATGTGGAAGCGCTGGAACAGCCAGAACACCCAAATTCTATTCCCAGTTCTACACTAACATCCTCCGACAAACTAAGCCTCTGTGCCCATCCGTTCTAGCTACTTATGATACCATGTCAAAGTAAATTTGTTGAAATCTCTGGACTGAAAGACTCAAAACAGAATTCTGGTAAAAAAACCAAAAGGTGAAAAACATGCTGAGAACTGAGTTCACCTAGATTAATTTACAGTTTCAAACAGTAGAAGGAATACTGCCTGCTTACACAGCAAAGACAAGAAATAAAACATCAGCTTCTTGCTTGTCAGAGGAAGCCTTGTTTCTGGACGTTCATCACAACAAGCAAGGGAGTGGTGCCCTATAAAGCAGCTGACCCTGATTCCAATACGTTTAAGCCTGGGTAACAGCTACATACAATTTGACAGGAGAGGCTGGAATGGAGGCTGAGGTAATAAATACCCAGTGGAAACTAATGCTGTAGTGGCCCAGTTCTCATTCCTCTAAAATTTTAAGTGCTGTCATCTTTTCCATAGTATTGACCCACCAATGGTTACTATTTGAATGGACAAGCTAAACCCAAAGACATTATTGAAGCAAAGAAGTTGTGCATATTCCTTTCTTAAGTATTTACCAATAAAGTGAGCCTGACAGCCTTCTCTCCTTTATATTTACTTCCCCTTTGATGGGTCAACAGTTTTGCAACTTAAAAACTGGCTACTTTGAAACTGCAAAGTTTACACTGATTACATTTTGTAAAATTAGATCATGTCCATATCACCATTTAAAAACATGCTTATATTTTACTAAGTACACATAACTTTTGCCAACATTATTACTTCTGCAGACACAGATGTTTGTTATCCCTGCTTAACTGAGCACAGCAAGAATTAAGCTAGAGCCAGGGCAAAGATAGAAGTTAGACAACATACTGTCTCACTAAAAACACCTTCCACAAGTAACCTAGAAAGCTGTGCAATTGCATACAACACAATGGGATCATTAAACACAAATATACTCCTAGCAGGGGCTAACCTCCCCCACAAAGAGCAAAACTGCAGTCAAACACTTCGGATAAAACTGCTAAAAATTTGTGTGTATCAAGGACTGTAGACCACATGGTCCTGTACACACACTTCACTGACATCTTCCTGAGGCACATAAAATTAACAAGTATTATATGTGAACATCCATTGTGCTTCTAAAGCTTGACTATTATATATAATTCCTGTCACCATATCCCTGAAATACTAAGGTAGAACCAAAAAAGATACAGCAAAAGAAGTCAGAGTAGATAGATAGGAAGGGAACAAGGGGACTGCAATAGATGTCTTTATATCACAAGTGATTATGCATTATTTCACAATACTACAATCTGGAAAGAAAAGAAATTATGAGGCAACAGGTTTAAAAACAAATATAGAGATACAAATTTACTATACATCACAAAGTGTGGAATACTCTACCACAGAATGTTGCCTACGTCAAAACACAATTTGGTTCAAAAAGACTAAACTTATTAACTGAGGACAGGTCGATTAGAGGCAATTACAGATTATTATCTAGATCCAGTGCAGGATATCCCTGAACTACTGACAGAAAGATTAAAAAAAAAAAAAAAACAAGGGAAGACCCATTTTAGACTTGCCTTGTTTTTTGATAGTCTTTCTCTACGCATTTTCTTTAGGCCACAGTTGACACTGCTCGACCAATAGAAACGATGTAACCCTAGCCAAAAGCCCTCCCTAAAAACCAAAACAATTAATAAAAAACCCAAACACCAAACAAAAATACCACGTAACCAAAAAACCAACATGGAACAAATAAAAAGCCATAAAACTGAAGACAGCTAATTACCAATTGATTGTTGGGGACAAAGAATAAGAAAAAGTCAACTCGAAGAACAAATTTTAAGTGAGGCAACCAAGCGAAATTCCCTCCTTTATTAACCATTCTCCCTGTTGTCAACTACCAGTCTACCAACACACAAAGACAATAAAGCAGGTATGATATTAAGTTCAAATACATGAACCTTGGTAGCAACAGGTATAAGCCTAAACTGAAAGAGTGATCACCTACAATCCTGCCATAAATTGAGGGCAAGGGGGAGGAGAGAACCCCATAAAGCTAAAAAACCCAAGTGATTCTGGGGAGCAATTAGTGAAAATAATGGGGTGGCAAAAGTCAAAAGATTCAGAAATATAAAATGCATGAGCTGGAGGAGTGCGCCAAACACAGCACCCCCTTACCTATTATGACCAGAGTAAGAAACAGGGCTAAGCAGATTCTCGGTCTATTTCAGCATGGTAGCGCTCATGTTTTTCACCGAGATGGCCAGGAAGACCGAATGTAATGAGGAAACGCAGTATTAGGGCTCACAAATATTTGAAACCAAAATAACAGACTCGAGTTCTTCTGTTATTTTCCTCTGCATTTTTCTTCTCCTTACTGCAAAGGATCTGAAAGAGCCGAGTAAGTGAGCGATGTCATTGGACTTTATAAAAGAGGCAGATCTTGCATAAAGTGTAAATAGGCAAGGCACATCAGTTTATTTCCCAATTACTTACATAATAGATATTGTTACTTTTTATTAGTACATCTTGCAAATTTACACCATTTCAAAAAAGCATTCTAATATTTTGCCTAGCAATTCTACCTGAATGTCTTTTGTGCTAGGCAGAGTTATATTTCTGGTCAAAACGTAACTAAATATGCAGTCAAGTGACATCGAAAACCTATGTCATTCATAACACAAAGCTTTCAGTGCTGGCATCCTGGCTGTACCCAGAAATCTGAAGGTACCAGCAAACATATTTTCCTGTTATTTCGTTTAATGGGAATAAGAGACTCACAAGGCTGAAACTTAAACAGCGTAAGAAAACAGGACTGATTCCAGTTGTATAAATGTCTGTATATCTAACCCTGGTTTGGCAACAGCCATCCAAGTCGCATAAATTCTCTCCTGGGAGAAACTTCTGTTTGCAAGAGAGGTTTCTGTAGCTGTGAAAACAGGAGAACAGACATCATTAAAAAGACAACAAATGCTGCTCTACATTATCCTAGTCTAAATTCCAAATAATTTCTGCAGTACCAGTATGCATTGATAAAATCCTAGTGCAACAGAGGAAAAATTGCCTTAATGACAAAGAATCTCCAAAGCAATTTTGCCTTGAAAGTACACAAAGGTGATGGTATTTTCTCCAGGAAGATAGGGGTTTCTTTATAAAAATGTCAAATGGATTTTTGGCAGTGATACAGTTTTCTTATTCCAACTTCCAATATTCAAAACCATGATTTCAATGATCTCAATCTGCCAGCAGGGCAAGAAGATAAACAAGTTATGACACTAAGTCCAAGTACGCTTAGAGGAAGGCACTGGATTTGGCATTGCATTTCCCAAGGAACATGCAGATGACAGGCAAACACATCCACATGCTTCCCCCTCTCTGCACCCAAATTCAGAAATCGAGACATTTATATTGAGGTAGAAGAATATAATTTTCCCCTCTCTAAAGTCATTTGGATAATTACAGCTTGCAAACAGTGCTGAACGCTTGAAGAAACTATTAAGTAAGGTGTGTCACTTATTTTGTAAAGCCCAGACAGAAGAAAAAAAATTGACACATACACCTGTTTGACCATTAGCTTTTCCAGGAAGTTCCTACTAATACAAAAAGTTACAAGTGTCTATGTTTCAAAATCCAGAATTCAAGTGATTGGCTTTGTCTAAACTGTTATGTGTAGTGCTCCATTAGTATTATTATGTTTTTACAAGATCAGTAATAAAATCCTCTGTGAAAGCTGACTGGAAAACCACAAACAATGCGTTTCCAGGAGTGCACAGACAGAAGATAAATCCTCTGTAGAGTAATGGAAAGTCCTACATATCACCTACTGTTGCAAACATACTTTTTGTTCAAAGAGTACATTGTGCTACTATTTCTTTTCCTTCTGAGGAGGTAAATTGCTTGTGAGATGAAGGATTAAGGACAGCACCATGAAAGACAGAACTAGTAACCAAGAGCCTTCATGCTGTCCTGAGCTACGGCACCTGTGGGTGATAAGGTAAAAATCCTGGCTTGCATTAAAAGGGATTGAGGGTTTATCATCTTCCTGAAGATCAAAAGGTTTTCCATAACCTCTTTCAAGCAGCCCAGAGCTGGCCTTCACCAGTCCTTAATGGACTCAAAGTCATCCCTACTGCTTCTGATTAATGTGATACTTTTATCAGTCAACGGAAATTCCTTTGGTAAGCAGCTAAGGCAACTTCTCCCCACTCTGACAAAGAAAAAATAAACAAATTAAACAACCCACAGTAACCGAGTAGGTTAATACTCATAAAAAAGGGGGGAATGGAAGACCCTTCATTTCATTTGACACCACTTTCCTCTGTATTCAGTAGTCATCAGGTTTTTTGTTTTGTTTTTTTTAAGAAAAGAATATTGGCAGAATTAAAAGTGCATGACTACACACGTAAATAATGGGAATGGGCAGAGGAAGGAGAATTCAAACATTAATTTATGTGCTAAAATCCTATTTATTGCCTACAGTCATCGTGGGGGAGGACCGTTGTGGGGGAAAGTGAGGGGCAAGCTATTTCTCAAACTGCTTTTCAGTTGTTACCAAGTGTGCACAGTCCAAAACAAGCAGCTGGATCTCACTTTGGCATTCACACTAGAAAGCATCGCCAGCATCTACCTCATATCAAAGTAATTTGGCAAACTGGAGCAGCCATGCAGAACACCACTATGCAGCACCAGCAGCTCTGCTGCAGCAGTCAGGACCAGAACCTAGAGCTCTCCTTAAAATTACGTAAATGAAAATCAACTATTTGATTCTCCTCCAATGCCAAAGGATAACACTGAAATGTGAAATGGGTATTTAAACCAAAACTGACCTCAGTTAAGTCTAGGACCAGTTTCATCAAGAAAATGTTATGACTACATAGAGAAATAAGATTTCTTCCTCCCCACTGTAACTTTAAGCAGGTATTAACCTCTTCATAAAACTACACTAATTACACTATAGAGATATAAATTATTATAGTTTCTATGATTTTTCCTTTCTCATGACATAACTCTGACTCTGAAAACAAAAGGATTTTTTTTTATAGTCTCAAAAAAAATTCTCCTGAAGAGATTCTTTTTTTAAATCTTTTCTTTCTTCTAAAAGACTGCAAAGTAACTGACAATGCTATGCTTTTAAAAACATTTATGCAGTTCAGTCTGCTTAACACCTGATTGCAATTAAACAATTCATTTTTGGCCTCTGTCTTTGTTTATATCAGTAACAAAAAAAAAAAAAAGAAAAAAGTTTAGTTGAAGCAACGAGCTCAGCAACAGGCATATTGTACAGTGCCTTGATGACTTCCTGCTTAATAGCTATGCTAAACTCATTTGGTAGGTCTGAAGTTTTGTCTCAGTTTTATTAGAAGAAGTAGTGTGCTGGCTCCCTTGCTCTAATTCTTCTTGTGTGCATTACACGTAAGTTATGCTATATCCTACCAACAGCTAGAATTTGTTCTGAATACTTTGTACTATGTGTCAGAATCCTCTGTTTCTTGTACAAAAATCAGCGTTTGCTTAGACAAGTTCCTCCATAATTTATTAAAATTTGGAACATAGTATTTCACATTTTGGTTAAGTCCTCTTAGGAAAATGGCTTGATCTATATTAAGTCCTCACAGAAATACTCTTCAAAGTAGGAGTTAATCTGTCCACAGCCTCAGCTGCTTCTCAGGACCGTTGGACAGCAATTTCTCTGCACTCCTTTTCTTCCAGAGCTGATGCCTCTAATTCTTCAGTCTCATGGGATGCCACTCTTACTGAAGGAATTTACCGAGTGCTCCAAATGATCAGCTCATGCAGTTAAGAGATGCTGAAGATGAGCATGATCAACAAGTAACTCGGAATCACAGAATAACTGAGGCTAGAACGGAGCCCAGAGGAAGTTTCTAGTCTAATCTCATGCTCAAAACATGACCAAGACGTCAGATCAGGTTGCTCAGTTGGGTCATAAAATCCTCTAAGGATGGAGACTGTACAGCCTCTCATTCAAATGCATGACTTTCCTAATAGAGGATCAGTACTGGCTCCAGTCCTGTTGAACATATTCGTCAATGACCTGGATGAAGGGGTAGAGTGTTCCATCAGCAAGTTTGCTGATGACACCAAACTGGGAGGGGTGGCTGACACACTGGAAGGCTGTGCTGCCATTCAGCATGACCTGGACAGGCTGGAGAGCTGGGCAGAGAAAAACCTTATTAAGTTCAATAAAGGCACCTGGGGAGGAATAACCCCATGCACCAATACAGGTTAGGGACTGACCTTCTGGAAAGCAGCTCTGTGGAAAGGGACCTGGGAGTCCTGGTGGACAACAGCATGACCNGAATGGAACTTCCTATGTGCCAACTTGTGCCTGTTGCCCCTCGTCCTGTCGCTGGGAACCACTGAAAAGAGTCTGGTTCCATCCTCCTCCAACCCACCCTTTAGATACTTCCAAGCAAGAATAAGGTCTCCCCTCAGCCTTCTCTTCTCCAGGCTAAAGAGTCCCAGCTCTCTCAGCCTTTCCTCATAAGGGAGGTGAGGAAAGGCTGAGGGACTTGGGTCTTTCTAGTCTGGAGAACAGAAGACTGAGGGGGGATCTCATCAATGCTTAGAAATACTTAAAGGGAGGGTGCCTGGAGGATGGGACCAGTCTTTTTGCAGTGGTGCCCAGTGACAGGACAAGAGGTAATGGGCACAAACTTGACCATAGGAAGTTCCATCTGACCATGAGGAGGAACTTCTTTCCTTTGAGGGTGCCAGAGCACTGGAACAAGCTGCCCAGAGAGGTGGTGGAGTCTCCGACTCTGGAGACATTCAAAACCCACCTGGATACCATCCTGTGCAACCTGCTCTAGGTGAACCTGCTCTGGCAGGGGGGTTGGACTAGATGATCTCCAGAGGTCCTTTCCAACCCCAGTGATTCTGTGAAAAAAGTCTTCCTTACAAACAGTTGGAACCTTTCTTGTATTAATTTATGTCCATAAATTCATAATATACTTCATGTGCTTCCTGATGAAAGTTCCTACTGCTTATTTATGAGTGATTTTCACAAACCAAATGAGGACATTAGTATGACTGGACAAACGAAGACATTATTATGTCCTATATAAAAACACAGACTTACTGGCACTTCCGTATCAGCTCAATAGGCCAGCATCACAAAGACATAGTGAAAATTTAATATGTAGAAAACAAGGAATTGCCACTGAAAATTCTCAGAGTTCACCTCAAGAACAGCATTTCCATTGTTTTATTGAAGTAATTATCGAAATTTGAGTGTTATTAATACTCAAGGCCATTCGCAATTACAGCCAAGATGAATATCATAATTCATTCACATCTTTGGATAAGAATACGGGCCCTGGCATTTAGCATTCATGTCATTACTCAAATGAATTCCAGACAAGCTGGAATAAGAAGAAGAAGAGAAGCTGAGGAAGAACACGGAATATTGTTGCAATTTTTCCCGGATACCGTCAAAATAAAGTGGGAGGATAGAAACATGAAGAAAGAAGCACTACAGCTAGCATAACCATTTTCAGACCTGCCAGACACAGCTAAATTTGAAGTAAAACAATATTAAAACAAATTAGTACTTAATGTTTTCTGCTGTGAAAATCCAAATAAAAAAACATGCAAAGAAGTTTAAAGAGTTTAGGATTAATTAGAAATCTTATTTTAGGCTCTGGATTCTTGTTCAAACAATTTTACTTTTTTAAAATTTATTTATTTACTATGCATACATGAGATAAAAATACCTCAAAGGTTAAAATTTATTGATAAATGACTTAACAATCCTAACTCCTGTACAAACAGTACATACACTCCTTATCAGAGGAAAAAAAGGGATATAATTTCCTAGATACTTGAAGTAGTATTTTTCTCGGCAGAATTAAGCAATTCAGTTGGGCATGACACTGCAACAGTCATACATCTTCCACGTTTTCTCTCCCAAAACCTCATATATTCCTTTGCAGAATAATCCTGAAAAATAAGATCTTGCTAGTACTGCTGCTTCTGCATAGAAACATTCCCGGAGCTACACAGTCAGAAAAAGCAACTTCAACTTGAAAATGTCATTATTTATCCTTAAGCCTAAGCAGCTCTCTCTTCTGGTAGAGATGACAAGACTCTACCACCTTCTGTCTGTGAACACTGCCGGTTCCTGCCACAGCAAGAATCGAATACAGTGGAATTGCCCAGGTACCTTTCCAGTCGGCAGCTGCAATACCAGACAAACAGGCAGAGGAGAACCCATCGCAAGCAAAAATTCAACAGAGAAAAACACCATGGAGAAGTGGTAAATAGCTTAATTTATGTGATAATTATACTGCTGAATATGACTGCTATAATTATTAACAACAGTAAATGAACTGATTGAAGAAATACATTACTAAAGTAACCAAACTACCTTTCTGTCTCTCCCGAAAAGGAAGAGCCCTTTAAGAAAATACATTTGCACAAGATAAGGTATTTCTTCTCAAAAGATGGCTATTTCCATATCAAATTAACAGTCCTAAACCCATCTATCTAAAAGAAGATAATATAAATATCTTTTTGCTAACAGGAAAGTTATATTCTCTCCTTGCCCATCCTCTCCTGAAACAATGCATTCAAAAGAAATGTCTAAAATTATGTTTTCAAAAAGCTTTCCTGAAAAATTTGTGGAAGTTGTCTAGCTTCAAGAATTTAAACAAATTAGGAGCACCTTAAAAACAGCACTTTCAATGAAAACTGTTGTTCATCCTGCAGCACTGCCACGTTTACACTGCAGCATTCTTTCCTGGTTCTCTTTGAGAAAAATAAATAAATCTAAATTTAAAATCTATGAGGCATCCATAATCAAAGGAGCTTAAAGATTTTGTTGACAACACCTTTTTTAACATACTTCAAAAGTATTTATATAAACTCCCCAGATATCATCTATTACAATATAAGTACTGTAGAGATTTGCTGTGCATAACAATGTCCATAACAGACATCACAGAGAATACTGCAGTTTACTAATCACAAGTTTTATGAAGCTTTGCTGTCTATTTATTAAGCATGCCTCAGGTGCAGTATAACGGAAAAGTTTTAGGGAACAGGCAAAGTATATAATCAACAATTTTTTTGTTTTATTTTATTTTTAATTTTCCCTCCCTTTCCCCCACCATGACCTATTTTCTTGAATAACATGCAGACCTAGTGAGGACATTAACCTGTTTCCATGTCACAGTACAGCTCGTACCAATGTGCTGAGATCCATTAGCTGTTGTTTATTGATCCATTTATAAGTTCATTCTACTGGGAATACCAGCTGGAGGATCAGAAAGTCTTTTGCTATCCTCTGCTTTGTGACACACTTTACTGATTAACTATTTCCCAGACACATTTATTTTAACATTTTATGGAAATACTTACAGAAGATTCCTCCTCCTCAAACAGTCTCCCACGTCTGAATCACTCTTACATATTTTTAGCCCATTCATTATTTTCAAAAGTCAAAATGTAATAAATCGCATACCATTTTTTAAATAAAAACATAAGAGTTACATGCACCAAACATGATCTACTACAAATACTGATTTATATTTTATCAACTATTAGAAATGAATAAGCTAGCTGGTCTTTACTCAAGAGTGTAAAATGCCAAAACAAGTTTCATGCAGATAGAAAAAGGAAAAAAAAAAGGCGGGGGGGGGTGGGGGGGGGAAGCTTGTTTCCCCTTGATTCCCTACAGGCTTCTCATATGCAAACTGTTCCCTGTATACACAGTATACAGTGTGCCTTCTGTATAAATTTTGGTAACCCAAACTGCACCATAAAAAAGAATTCTAGACAAGACACTAACATGCGATCATTATTTATTACAGTTCATGCTACCTACTTTTGCCTTTAGCATTATTAACCTTTGAACTAGCAATTACTTACTGCTTATTTGCAATGTACATACTCATAAAAAACTACCTTTGTGCCAAGAAGTGTTTATACCATTTTGTAAGCTTGACTACGTTTTAAAAATAGATATCTACAATAAACCCACATTAACTGTTCTGATTTAAACAGGATGGGAAAGCAGCTGAGCTTTAACTGTCTGATTTTTTGGAGTTGTAAAAGACGACAGGGGAAAGCAATTCCAAAAGCCAACCTTCTAGCCTTCCAATTCAAGGACTGCAAGCTTGACTAAATCCATGCATCAAATCAATCATGGCAGAATGTAACAAGCCAGGACCTATTGCAAAATAATTAAGCAAAAGATCACCAGGGTTCATGTCCTGTCACACTTCTACAGCCAACCACAATTCAGTGAAGTCTTATCTGCAACATAAAATGGTATCATTTCAGGCTTGGAGAGATGTTCAAAAGAAGGAAACATTCACAATTTCTATGTATGAGTTTTAAACACCTGATTTATCCAATTCTCAAAAAAACAAACCCCGAGAATTCAGACATTTTGCTTTTAATGACAGAACCACTGGGAAATGAGTGCAGTGCAATCAAAAGAGTGGGAAAAAAATGACAAAACAGATACGGGTCACATCCTGTATACCAGCAATGCTGTGCTAAAAAGGAAGATACTGGTTTAAATGGGACGCTCTACCTGAAAAAGGGGGAGAAAACAAATGGGACCGAGGATACATCAGAGAGCATGATAATAAGCCTTATTTCTTTAGTAACTAGGCAGTAAATTATTTTTACTCCCCACAGAAGCATCTGACCAAAATCAGTTTTCTTCCAACACCTTTTGAATCAGTTGGCCAATTTCCAACATTCTGAAATAAAAACACAGAGATCTCAAAAATAATTATGTTCCTATAGACTACATGAAAATTGATCATCAGGTAGAGGAAAAAGACCTAATTTGCATTCTTTGTGAGGGGAAAGTAGGAAAATTCATCTCTTATATATTTGATTTGGCAGCAGGTCAATCAGTGCAGACTATCCACAGCACTGTCCCTTGTTATGGAGGAGAATGGGATTAAGTATTGGAGGAGAAGGGGTAAGTAGATAAGAAGACAACTCAAATACATACAAATGTAAATGTTATTATTTCTGCAGCTCACAGAAACTATGACCTGCAGACAGTAACTTGTTTTAATAGCCTTACAAACTGAGAATAACTTGGACAAGTATTTACATTTCATGACCTCCTCCTGCTAAGTAGGTTGCCTAGAAACATCTTACCTCAGAAGAAATGGGAAAATGGATTATGTGCTCCTATCTGCACATTTCAAATATTTTGTTGAATCTGGTTTATGAAATCCATGGAAATAATTTTCCATTAAGCTTTTTACAGCATTGAGCGCAATGAAGATACTCAATGAAGAACAAACGAAGTAGACATGCAAGGATGATAATATGGTCTGAAGAGGCTTCCATAGATAAATATAAACCTGGATACAACATGCAGAAGTGTTGGTGGGATGACTCAGCTCCTAATGATATTTCATTTAAGTTCATTTTCTTAGCAGCAGCCTGAGGCTATTAATAACTCCTAGTATGCCACTTCGAGCTGTGGATTCATTTTCCTATTAATGGTAGCAATAGGTTCTTCATTAATGGTTTTAAGATAATGCTGGGTTTTGCCATATGGTTGGATTTGTATGAGGGTTTCTCATGGAAAGCCAGAGAGTGTAAGAAATTGTTGCTATATTTAACTTCAGTGTCCTCACAGGCACAGCAGACAATTGAAATGGACACTCCTAGTATTTACAAGTGCAAACGATGCTCAATATTTACTGCATGTTCTATTTAAGAGGACTACAGGGACTTTAAGCAAAAGAACATATGGATAGATCAGAGGATTGGTAATGCAATACTGAGCTTTTCACCTCTAGGTCATTGGTTCAGATCTAAACTGGTTGGTAATGAAGCCAAGCTACTATCATTTGACAGCTCTGGCCTTTGCAAATTGATTTGTCAGGCCCAGTCCAGTTCCCACAAACTCAAAATTCACCATTACAATTTGCATTCCTGAAAACAACTTCACTCCAGCAAAGTAGCAAAAAATTGAACAGAGACAGAAGCAATCTCCTCCTCCTCCTCAGGCACCATCTCCAGACCAGGACCTAGGGAGAGTGCCAGAGGAACAGTGAAAACTACACCATGAGTAGTACAGCACATCATTCTGTGCGTAAAGATTACTTCTGGCTCTCAGACACCCAATTATAATTACCTCTGTACCAGTACAAAGCTTTGGGGTTTTTTATTACTAAAGAAAGAAGACAAGAAAGAAGATACACCAATACACAGGTTTTAAAACTGAAATTTCACAGTGCTGCTTAAAGATTTCTTTGGGTATCTTGTTCAAAGATGCATTTCATAAGGCTGAAGGTTTTGAAGAAAACAGTCACAGTGCTCTATAAAAGGAATATAAAATTTAATATCCATTTTGTTATGATGTATTTGTAGCCAAAATGTTTAAACAACACTTGTAGCAGCAGCAACACTTAAGAATTGTATTCTCTGCAGATGGGTTTAATTCAGAAACGGATTTATTTACAAGTTACTATGAATGATACTACAGAAGTCACATTTTTACAGTATTTCTTCATAAATGTTAGACAGAAAATGTACAGATTAGTCCATAACAGCACATAACTTTCTGCATGCTTTCATAATTTGAACAAAAATGGTTTTAAGCCTCAAAACCATAAGCCTAGCCTCTTCCTTTGCCTCTTAAAAGTTTGGCAACAATCACAGCCAATGCTCTGCAAGTACCACAGTTCTCCATTTTACCAAGTGATAACTGCTACAGAAGTGAATAGAGACACCAAGTTTTAATATAGCATCTTTAAGGTCACCTTTACTTCACATATTTAGGGCACAAGAAAACAAAATCTACTGGAAGTTTCACGCTCTATGAACACAAAACATTACTTCCAACATTTAAGACTAAAACAGAATACATACAGCTCACAAATCTTGGAAAGTGTGGAAAAAATAACTTAAGAGCCTCCTGCCTTCCTTGCAGGTTCCTTGGGTTTAACTAAGGTGTTGATAACATACTGAAGTTTTTCCTTCCTTTTCCAACAACTCCAGAAATAGAACACTTACTGTAACTTTAGGAAAGCCACAACAGGTTAACTTCCCAACTGAATGACTGCACATAAGTTCAGCAAGCTGAATGATTTGAGCTGGCATGTAGTCTATTGCTATAAAATCAGAGTAGCGTAGCCAAGTGATACCCTAGTTTAGCCAAACACTAGTCCTGTGTCCTATAGACAATGGTTGGTGAGATCTACCCAAACCTTTTAACTTTCTCAGTTCACAAAAGAGGAAACCTTATGCATCAAGTGACATAACGGACAGAAAAGAAGGAACAAACTGCATGGTAAACTTCTCTGTCAAGAGACACAATAACAGACCTACATATTATGTCACTTGCCTTAGAAAGCATCCAGGCTGCAGCCAGGAGATGGTTCCTCCTAGCAGTCTCACACACAGAGTGCAAGCCTAGGAAAGGGGCCTGCCTGCAGATGAAGGCAAAACCTCAAAGACTAAAGACTGCCTATTACTTAACTTGCAGTTAACAGGAGCAATAGAGAGATCCATGCAAGATGATCAAAATTCCTTGACAGTCAGTAACAAGATTTCTTGCTGCTCCTCTCTGCCATCAAACACTGCATATCTGTGCTAGGGAATGACCCTCAGTGACAGAAATACACAGTAACTTTGGAAAGGTGACTGCAGCCACTATTGATAGAAAAGAAAGAAACTAAAAGGCAAAGTTTAGAGAAAGGCAAGAAGTGGAGTATTTCAGAGAACAAATTAAACTGCTTAAATAAATGTGGGTGGAACATATGTTAGGAAACTGAAGGATGTGTAAGGATTTAAATTTCAGAAAGTTGCATGAGAAAAATGAAAAGACTAATAAGTTCTACAGGTGCCAATAGACATCTTTATTATAAGACTTAGACTTCTGTTGGTTCTGAACAGTAAGGTAAGCAGATTTTAAAAAAAAGAATAGCTGTGACTTTTTATTATTCTTTCATCCCCCTACGTCAGTTTCCTTTTTGTATCACCTGCTGCATTTTTCATAGTTGCATCAAAAGTTAGTTGGGACAGCCACAACTGTTCTTTATATAGATACGTTTATAGAGCGCTCAAACTCAATCGAGGCTAAATTCTGATTAGTGTGGCTAGAACCTACTATAACTACAATAATGTGATAGCTAAGAGCTCTGCCACTATTGTTTCATCTCTAGGTAACAACGTTTTTGAAGCTCCACAGACTGGGAAATAAACACACTTTCTCTTCTATGTACTGTCCATGAAAATTCACATAAGGAGGCTTAATGCCTAATAACATCACCAGGACTGGATAAAGAAGGATTTAAATTCCCATTATCCTTTTTAATGAACTCGTGACTACAGTCTCAAAATAGACTGTTAACCCAGAACAGAGAAGAACTGATGTAATTTTTACCTGCCATGACTGAAAGAAATGAACTTTAATGCTTTTACAGCTGTCACTAGCATAAAGAAAGCAAAATTTCTAAATTCTCTGGGATAACTCTAAGTAAGTTTCTCTGTACCGGACAAATCAAGCACACCCTTCCCCCTCACCCCACCCCAAGAATGCTGTGGAAAAAGGCTTCCTAGCTAGCATCACCCAGGTGAGGAAAAAAAAAACAAAAAACAACAACAAAAAGAAAAGGTTCCTATTTAATTCAGTCTGAATGATACGCAGCATGCTTGATTAGATATACTCTTGATTAGACACTGGAATAGAATTTAAAGAGTATCCTGTCTAGTGAAATTATCATTATTTCGAGCACTTCCTAAATGAGAACAGATTTCAAAAGACTCATTCAGATTTTTTTTAGTCCATGATACATTTTTGGTAATTATTTTTAAAAGCTGTCATGTTCAAGTTATGTATTACCTCACCAGTTTTCTTTCCCTCTGGAAATAAACACAAGACTACCTATGTTGCTATTGTTTTCCAAAACTACTATTCCATGTCAAGTATATTGCAGCACAAAACCTTTCAGTCGTAGATTTTCAAGTCTGAATAGCGCAAGCTTAGAGGTTTGTTTTCAGTACACACTTCTTTCTTTCAAACTGCATGAGAAATTACACAACTATTTTTCCTCCCATTTCACATGCATATTTTTTCCATGATTGTAACACTCAGAATTTGTTCTGAAATCTGAAAAGCTCTTTGAATTCTTTTCACATGCACAATAAGCCACTACAATACTCACAACAACTTCACTCAGCTGAAAGACCAGAAAGGCACTGTCTGCAACTTTTTGAAAGCAGGTGTATATTGTTATGGTTTCTATTTAGGGCTGTAATCCTCATGAATCCTCACTCATAATCCTCCCATTGAACGAAGGGTCTCAAGCGACATTAGGTCCTGGAAAAGCGAACAACTTCTGCTTTTCTTTAAAAGAAAAAAAAACCCACATGCTTTTGCCTACCTTGGACCAACATAGTAAATATAATACTGTAACTAAGCAGCTTCTTCTAACCAACTGCTTCTATGCAAGTTTAACTTTTAATGGCACTTGATCATGTCCGAGTTATTAACCAACACAACACAACGTCAGTGACATTCATTCCAAAGATTCCTGCTGACCTTTTTAGCCCCCAGTATCCTTTTTCCCGTACCTGCTACTCCTTCCCCCTCCTGAAGCTGACCAGCTGCGGGCTTGCAGCGGGGTCCTTCACCTACACCCACGCCGGAGGTCCGGCCCCGGCGGACCCTCAGCACTGAAGCCCTGCTGACCGCAGNCGAGAGCCAAGACGGCTCCGGACAGTCGCAACCGGACCCCATTGAGGGGGAACACGGCGGTGGACCCCAGCCCCTCCGCGGGGTGGTGGTACGGTAAGCCCCTACCTGCCGGCGCTGGGTCCCGCCGCAACACACAACGTCGCCTCCCCTCGGCCGCCCTCATCCCCCGCTGCTATAGCTACGGGGAGCCGCGGCCGCCGCNCTTTTCACATGCACAATAAGCCACTACAATACTCACAACAACTTCACTCAGCTGAAAGACCAGAAAGGCACTGTCTGCAACTTTTTGAAAGCAGGTGTATATTGTTATGGTTTCTATTTAGGGCTGTAATCCTCATGAATCCTCACTCATAATCCTCCCATTGAACGAAGGGTCTCAAGCGACATTAGGTCCTGGAAAAGCGAACAACTTCTGCTTTTCTTTAAAAGAAAAAAAAACCCACATGCTTTTGCCTACCTTGGACCAACATAGTAAATATAATACTGTAACTAAGCAGCTTCTTCTAACCAACTGCTTCTATGCAAGTTTAACTTTTAATGGCACTTGATCATGTCCGAGTTATTAACCAACACAACACAACGTCAGTGACATTCATTCCAAAGATTCCTGCTGACCTTTTTAGCCCCCAGTATCCTTTTTCCCGTACCTGCTACTCCTTCCCCCTCCTGAAGCTGACCAGCTGCGGGCTTGCAGCGGGGTCCTTCACCTACACCCACGCCGGAGGTCCGGCCCCGGCGGACCCTCAGCACTGAAGCCCTGCTGACCGCAGCCTCCCCACGCGTGGGCTGGCTGCCCCGCCAACAGCGGCCGGGCCGCGCGGGCATACGGGGCTGAACTGCTTTTTAGAGCTCGGGGAGTCACCGGCGGGTCTGCAGGCACACGGAACGAGCAACCAGTTAACGGCTGGGATGGTGTGTTTCCTGAGGGGACGGGA
>VYXH01010138.1:828500-865949 GCA_013397275.1 Burhinus bistriatus | reverse complement strand
TCAGCCCAGAGCAGCCCTGCCCCGGGCCGGGGCACCTCCGAGGGCAGCCGGCCTAACCCGCTATCCCGTCCCAGAAGGGGTGAGAGGTCCCCGGTGTGTTTAGCCAACCCCCGTGTTAGGAGGCAGCCCATAGAGCTCTTCCCCAGACCCCACCCGAAGCCAGGCTGTAGCTAGGAATAATTTCGGGTGCGTGTGTGGGGCTGACTGAGTCCCGGTAAACCACCTGACTCTGGAGATGGCGGCGCTTGAGGGGCGGTGGTTGCCGGCTGGGGAGCGGAGCGGAGCGAGGCGGGCCGGCGCGGCGCTGGGTGAAGCCCCGCTCGGGGCGGGCCCGGCGCCACCTCACCTCACCTCTCCAGGTGCTCCTTGGTCGCAGCGCCGGGGCTCTGTTCGCCCTGAGCAGCTTACCACAGGCTCAGGGCCTTAAGCCGATGCAGCAGAGCTTGCTGGATAGAGCTGCCTGGGTAGAAATACCTTTTTCTTGCCAGAAAAGGAATAGGTGTGCTTGCAGAGCGTGTCTAATTTCCAACACTTACAAAGTATGGGCTGTGATAGCTGTGGGGTATGGCTGCAGCCAAATAACAGTCCAACACGTTTGTGTCTAGCAAAGGTTACTTGTAGTTTCTGTGAGAGCTGGGTTTCTTCACAGGTTAGAGCTGTAACATTTTATGTTCAACATCATCTGTCCAAGTACTTCAGGTGTGAATTAGATCGTCTCAGGATGTGGGAAAATTTCAATAAGATCTTTTACAAATCTGTATTTTGATTTTCTGACCACTAGGCAATGTGTAAAATTAATATTAAGCTCACATTCCATGAATTGCATCAGATGCACATTGCAGTATGTGGTTTTGCTGTCACCAGCGCAGAGCACTGGTAATAATATTAATTCTGGTGTAGTAGTATTTTTGGTGATATCCAAGAAACACTTTTCAAGCCCACTGAAATAAATGGGTCCTTTCCTATGAATTCAGGATCATGCATGTAGAGAGAGTCTAGAGATGACTGGGGGGCTGCCATTTCCATGAGCAGTTGTTATCTCAGTGCTAGCACCCTGGATAAACAATGAAATTAATTACTCAGACTGAACAATGAAGACATGAGGGCTAATATACTTTCTTTTCTGCCGTTGTATTTCAATGTTCCCAGTTAGAGATACGTCTTTTGTAACAATCCTTAAAGGAGTGCCACCAGCTCTGTAAATTGTGGAAGTTCTTTTTATCCAGTTTTTGAGCCCCATTTTTACATACAAGAAGTGAGTTGATGCGTAATGTTCTGTATCTGAAAGATGTATTTCTGATAATTCAGGTATACTGTCAGTGATATATCAAATGCATAGAGTATGCCTGAAGGACTGGGACTACCTTTTGTTCTGCCCAGAGCAAACACTTAAAGCATAGTCTGCGATACTGTTTGTGCCGCTGCTGTTAATACAGCATTTCTAACACCACTAAAATAATTTTTTAAAAAAAGTTTCTGCATTTGGAAGAATGCTTGTTTACTTCTTGTGGCTACCCATCCCATTTCAGTCTTTTGCTTTGGGAATCAAGCCAATCAAACTGGGAGAGAGAGCAGATGAGGAAGGCCTCAAGCCTCTCTTAGGGACCAAAGATAATTAAGAGAAACATTTAGAGATAGTAGATATAATGAAGCCCTGAATCCATGCTAGCTTCAGGCCTGTTAAATAATGGCTGTTTTTATGATAGAATATGGAAATAATTCCTCATCTGAGCCAGGCACTGTGGAGTTTGACTAAAGCACTCTTCAGTGTAATTGAATTTGTATAGCATCTGTGAGCAGGGGAGGTCCTGTGCAATAAGGCCCATAGGTTGTCCTTAGGCTGGCCAGCAGAAAGTTTCTCATTTGTTTGTTCCTCCTTGCAGGGGCCGCTTTGTTTTTCCCTGCAGCGAATGATGTATAATGAGATTGTCGCTTAAGGCCGGAACTTCCCTCAGTAAGAAGGGGAAGTCTGCAGAGTCCTTATTTACCCTTTTGTGTAGAGGGATGTTTTGGAGTACAAGTAAAGCATTGCTTAGTGGGTAGCCTTTTTCACTGCTGTTAGTGCCCTCCTTGTATGTTCTTTCTCTCCCTAGATACAAATCCAGGGACCTGGAGTAAAACAGTGGTGTTGCCCTTGGCTCATGTCTGAGCCCGGGAAGAGTTGAGACCTTTGTCAGGCTTTCGTAGTATGGTTGTGCGTTCCCTGTCCAAATTTCCCCAAAATAAGTGTTTCCAGTAAGCCGTGTTAGAAGAACAAAGAAGAATAACTACTTTGGTTTGGCACTAGAAGAAGAACTTAAAACCATAAATTAATCTCTCCTTATTTATGTATTTGTTTGTTCACTGTGGGTTTTTGAATGGCAAATGTTCATTATGACTCTGGCTAGAGCTACACCTATAACTTCTTCCTATTTTTTGAAGAGTAGCAGTCCCTGTCTGCAAATATATTTGTGTCAGTTCTCCCTGAAAGTACATCAGATGGAATTTTCTTTAAATGAAAAACAGACCTAAAATTAAAACTCTTTGCACAAAATATTTAGTATTTTTTTATTGTTAATCAAAAGGTCAAAACAAACAAACAAAAAAGCCTGCAGGTTTTCTTCAAAGAAGTTGGAAAAGATGCATTAAAAGTTTTGATTTAAATAATATTTCTAAAAAGTATAATTGAAAATTAAAGTAAGCATTTATATTTGAGAATTTGTTTATTATGCTGACTGGAGGTTAGGTTGCATTTAAGAGCATTGCTTCAGAGTGGCTCATGTAGTGCTCTTCCCTTTACTGCATGTGTTAATGAACACAATATATATCTGAGCAAGTACTGGCACTCATTAAAGCATCATGTAAGCTGTACTGCAAGAAGATGATCATCAGAGAGAAGATGACACTGTGTGTTAAATACATAGACAGCAAGAGGTACAGCATAAAGGCACTGCTAATTAATTACATTAGCTGAAGAGACTTTTACTGGTAGATATATGATGCCGTGAATATAATTAATAGTGTCTCAAATCCCACATACTCAGCAGTTCACAAAAGTTGTAGGGTTCCACAAAATGTGTGCAATCTTGCTTCTGCCTGTGTCTGCAAATTCTGCTTGATTATCTGCGGTCCTCGTCAGGCACATCTCCAAGACAGAATAGGCAACTTGTCTAAACTAGTTTGTAACCTGCAATTTGAGAATTTGGGCATAGATAAGATTGCATATAAATGTATTAACGTGCTGTGAGCCAGCAGGCTGGCTTGCAAACTTTTCTAATACTCTTTCAAGAGACATTGGCATATGTGCTGCTGATGGGCAGCGATGGACCCCATAAGTTGCCAGAGAAGTGCTAGCAGCAACTTGTTGTGCCAAGAGGCAGTCCTTTGGAAGTGAGGTGTTTGCCAGATGATCACACCTGTGGCGTCTTTTGTGGAAGAGAACATATACTTGCAGACAAGCTAGGCAGGAAAAAAACCTCAGTGCAATGAAACGTTCAAGCCTAGCGCCACAAGTCAGCGCTTCCCATGGAGTGACAGCCACATGCAGATCTCCATAACAGAATGATCATGTTCAGGCTCTTGGCTGTCTGGTGCCTGCCATCTTGTATAAGAGAAGTGAATACATTTTATGTATTCACAGTATGATTTTTAAAAAAAGTCAAACAATACAAATCTCATATTCTCCTAACAGCCTGAAACTCTTGCAGATTTTATTTCAGTGAGTCACTAAGCCTAATGACAAAGCCATCTCCTCTAAATGTTCTGTCAATAACAACATCAAATGTAATTCCCAGATGTTAGTTGTATGAATTATACCATCATCATCACTAATGGCAAGCTGCTTACGAGAGAGATAGTTGCAAACCCTTTGATTAGGGAATACATTGCAGTCAAGTGGAAGATTGTCTGTGCAACACAGAGAAGCATACCAACTGTGCTACTACCTGCCAAATATTTATGCCATCAGCTATAACTTCAGGCAAGATTGTAAAACATACAAGTCCATATTTATGGACAGCATTGCTGAGATTTGTTCAACACCTTTCTTTTACATTAAAACGTGGGCACTATTTTTTACACATTTTCAGTATGGCTTGGATTCTTAATCATACAAGTTGCCTTACATGAGAGAAACATTTCAAAGCTTGGAAACTGTAAAATAATATTCCTAAAAATAACACTGTAAATAACTAAAAATGTAAAACTTTTTGTTCTGAATGAAAGAACTGAATGTCACAAAACTCTATCTAATCTGTTTTTCATGGGCCAGCCTCTCTCTATTAAATGGATTTTTGGCTGCTGTTCCATGGAGTATAAGCTTAATATCCAGTACATCCTCTATTAGGGAACTGTAGCCTGCCTTTACAAGAGGATGGGCTCAATAATTTGTTAGTTCTTTTTTATCTCTAACTACGATGATCCTGCTTAAAAGCAGATGACTGAGTTTCCGTTCTGTAGCTCCTAGTATGTGGGGAAATTCACTATAATTAAATCTTATTAAATCCTCTTATTCCCAATATAAATAATTCTCTGACACAGACGATTCCCCTGAGTCTACACCATAGCCCAAGGAAAACAAAGAGCAGGAGCAGTTACTTACTTCCTCTTAAATATTTGATCATTTTGGACAAACTTCTGCCCCGATTACAGTAGCTGCAAGCCTCACTGAAATTAATTATTTTTGAGACAGATTTTGGATTACTGATTTTTCTCACTTTTAAGGTTACTTTGAATAATGACTAAACTAGCATGTATTTTAAGCTATATAAACAGCAAGACAATAGTGTGAATTGTTCTACGAAATGTAGTGTTGTATTTCCCATTTTGTATTAGAAACAAAAGCACATAAATCCTGCTTGACAGGATTTGAGATTGAAAGTGTGCTAGCAAAAAAAGAGGCTATATGCCTCATTAAGCAGATTTACCAAAACTGAAGGATCCTCTTAGCTTACAAGTATGGATTATAGCAATATTATTAATAATTTTCAATGATACAATACTAATTCCAGCACATTGCAACTTTTTATCCCCATTTAGGGTTTGGGATAATGGAGCACACAGACAAAAACTCTTGTCCAACAGTACATTATGAACCAGTGAGAGCTTTGGGTGTACAACCAGTCCTTTGACCTACTTGCTGGATGATGCTGCCTTCCTTGTACGTGGAGACTTTGAAACTACACCACCAGAGAGCACTGTGCTATTTCTGCACAGTATTTCTTACCTTTCCCTGCATGTTTAAAGACCTATTTTATTTAGTCTTTTTTTTTCCCCCACGCTCCAGTAGAGTTCAAATGATTGTTGTGATTATATTGGAATTCCCAAACATTTTGGTATCATTGCCCTGTGCGCACCAATAGCCTTTAGTTGCCCTGTTGTTCTCTTTGTAGCCTGGATTCTTGTAATACAGTTAGAATAATTTTCGAACTGGAAAAGAAATCCCTCCCCCTTAATTACAATGCAATTGAAAAAGCTGGATTTATTAAAAATGTTGGAAAACCCACAGCAACCTTATCCCCAGACAGAGATCAAATATGGAATAAACTAATAGTTTAGTAGAATGCAAGAATTTCCCATTGAAATGTCTTTCACCAGTGAAATTTGCATGTATTTATGTAGGCATTGAAAAAGGAAATCAGTGTGGGAAATGTATTTTCAACTAATTCCTGGATCCATTTTATCCAAAGAAACAAAATAAGTTTTTCTAAGGATTTGTTTTCAACTCAAACTTCAAATACTTTGTAGGAACATGTCAAAAAAGACAACCTTTTTCATTTTTGTTGAAATGCTCTCCAGAAGATCAAAGTACCACCTTAACGTTTTTAAGTGATCATGAAACTGAGTAATGGATACTTCTTAATCATTTAATAGGACATATAATAAATGTTCTTTAGCCATTTCAGCAGAAGGGTTAGGAAACTACTCATTCATTACTTCTGCAGCTTGTTATTATTAGCACAATTTTTATGAAATATCAGGGTAGCCCTGGCAGTAGCTTTTTAGAGGAGTGTAATAAAGCAACGTCATAACTATCCAAACAGAATAAAGATCAAATATATGCTTGCAGGGATTTCTAGACAAGGAGGAAAAACTTGTAAATTAAAAGTACTTCAGTGGAAGCTGTCGCTGTAAATAGGCTGTTTAGTCCTTTTTATAAGAGGAAATACTGATCTAAAGAAGGCACAAGGACAGAGAATTCCAAACCAGTCTCCATGCAGGCTGAGCTAGGGTATGGTAGTGAAACGGCAGTCTTGTATGTTATGTGTTAGAGTGCAAATGTTCATGAAACAGAAGATATTTCACGTAGAAAAATAAATTTATTGTTTTTCCACAGTGCCTGCCTTTCTTCCTATATGTGTGGCATTGAAAAAATCTACAAGAAATGGAATAGACACTGATGCTGTGTATTTGAGTAAGTAATGCACAGCGGCAAGTATCAAATTATTTCTGTTGTAATTAAAGCTTTTTCTTTCTTGGTCTGTAACTATGGACAAGTCATCTCACTTGGGTGTGCCTCTCATCCTTCCTGACCTATTGCCTTTTTGGTCTCTCTGTGTGAAAAAAAACCCTGCTTAAGCTATCACCTATTTTGTACTCTGGAGAACTGGAGAATCTTAGTTGACAGTGAAATACTTTAATCTGTCTGCTACACTGACAGGCTGACTTGCTATTTTACCTCTGATGCTGTTATGATTACCTGTATCATTTCCTCTTAAAGTCATCATTCTTCACCATCAGTTTTGAAGTATTTATCCAAGCCACCTTGATGTATACCTATCTTATGACCATCCCCATCAGTCCCCGATATTTCTTCCAATACTAACAGCTAATGTGAGACTGAAACTTTTGTTATTGCTAATCCCCAAATTGGTTCAGCAGCATTTTTTCAAGAGAGAACACAAAGGCTTTTTTTCCTCTTGGTGTTTTATTACTTGGTAATATATGACAAAACAGATTTATTACAGAGCGGACAGGCAGCATTTAGCATTGCTAAACAGAACAACACTTCCTAGTTTTGCCCTTGTATGCCCTGGTGAATAAAAAGCTCCTTTCCCTCAAACTGTTTCTGCTATGGATTAACACCACAGCAAAGATGTGTTTAGAACCTGCTAGGAACTTGTCTGGGCTAAGGGGAAAAGAAAGGAAGGGCTGACAGAACTAGAGTTGCACTTTTCAGCTCCTTACTATCAACTTGCAAATAGAAAGGGCTGAGAAAAAAGAAAGGCCTTGGCGGTGGGGATTTACAGCTCTTCTGTTTCACCACTCCTTGGCACATTGACCTCAGTATGGTACTCGGAGGAGTCTCCTGAAGGCATCCAAGGTATTGGGGTTCTGTTGAAGGAGGGTCTGTTGCTGAAATTTTGATTATATATCATGAGAGATTCTGGAAGCAAAGGGCAAATATCAAACTGAGGCACTTTGAAGGTCATCCGCTTGGCTGCTTTCTCATAACCCCCGTAAGGCATGGCAGTCCTGGCATAGGGGAATACATGGAGTTAACAAACAGAGCATAGGTAAACAACAAGATTTAGAAAATAAATAATCCAAGTTACCAAGATTGTAAATTTTACCACTGTTGCAGCTGACTGGCCAACAAATCCTTCCCAAGAATGTATACGTATTCATTGCCTATGTACTAAAAAGGATTTAAAAACAACGCCCCCCCTCTACTCCTGTGCACTTCCTTCACCACCGTTGCATTGATCTCCATCAAACCATACATCTTTTATACCTGTTGGTACCCTGTACTTGTAGGAAGCAGAGGTTGTGTTATTGCAGAAATGAGTGGGATTTGGGTTTGTCCTGGGTACTGATGTCCTGAGGCTATGGAAATGGGTGGAAAAATTATATAGATAAGTTAGCAGAAAATTGTTGCTGCCCTGGAAATACTTGTAAAACTTTCAGTTCTTATCAGAAGCAGCAGGAAGATCCTGATTCTTATCTGAAGTACTGTGAAGTATATGGCTTCTGATCATTAAGTATTTTTCCTGAACTCTTGAACTTTAAATGGCTGCAGTAATAAACAGTGGCAAGCTAAATCTCCCTGGACAAATGGGGTGAGAAAGAAAAGGAAATAGGATTAAAGTCCTCTTATCCTGCTGCGTAGGTTTTCTGTCCATAAGCTGAATTAAAATCTCTAGCTTTTAATGTCTTGTCTTTGTAGGCCTCCAAACATTTCATCCATAGGAGACTGTGCTAAGCAACATGACATGGAACTAAAACTTACTTACACTGCACAAGACAGGAGGGCTACGGCCAGGGTTATTGTGTTTTCTCATGCTAAATACACTGAATTGAATATCCAAGAAGACTTACCGGTTAAAGGACTTGTAATGGGGGAAATCAGCTTTGGGGCTGTATGACAGTAAGTCAATGGTGAACTGACTTTTGTCCTCGGGGCTGATACCCATTGCTCGTTCCCAGGGGGAGATGTAAGTTTTAAATACAGTGACTTTTTTGCCTCCAGACTTTCCATCTGTAAACAGAGGAAGGTAAAACACTCTAGTTAGATGACACTTACTCTAAATACATTGACTTTCTGTATTCTGCTACTGAAGTTGAGACACCAGCTTGATTTCCAGATTCTGTAACTCCTAGATCAAGTCTGAGATTTTATGGCTAGATTTCTCTTAAAAAAGACTGTCATATGCCACTTCTGTCCTTCCTACAAAAGCAGGTGTACCACAGTCTAAGAGCCACTCATCCAGGAATTTGCATTAGAGCATATATTTGAAAGGCAGTTTTTCATTGTTCTCTCTGGTTGCTCAACTAGAAACTTCTTACTCCAAGAACCAATGTCCTTACTGCTATCTAATTTCATAATTTACTTCTGTCTTCCCTGTCCGATCATAGCAGACGTAACCCCTCCACATAAACCTCATCATCGTCATCATCAGATGCAACAAACAAAGCTCTGACTGTAAACTTCAAAACTAGGCTCAAACTTTGAAGTTAGCCCCAACTGACCAAAAATCTTTAACCATTGTATTTCAGGGTCTTGGCAACCCACAACCATCTTTACTAACATCTTCCTCAGTAGTCTATTCTTGAATGTTCTAAAATTACCATCTCCCTTGTCTCAGCATTTTTATAGGTTGGCATTTTCTTGGTGATTACATGAACAGACATTCATATTTTCCCTTTCCTGAGCCAGGATGTTGGAGACAAGTCTGAATCAAACACCTCAGGATGGCTAAAAGCAGTTTGAAAATATGATGGAGTATCTCTCTGGAGGTTAAAATCCTGTCAGTGACAGAGCTGCACTTTGCTGTTAAGTCAGATACTTGATTGACAGAAATTTTAGGTTAGCTTCGGGCTGCTCAATAAGCAAATGAGCTTAGACAAAGGTTTTCATTCGGTGTGCCTCTTTCTGTTTTCTTTTTTTCTGCCAGTTGTGTATAATACCACCTTGCTAATCATAGAATGGTTTAGGTTGGAAGGATAGTAAGAGCCTTGGTTGTGTATTGATATGTAGCAACCTCAACCTTCAGAAACCTTAAAACTCCTGAGCAGTGACTTCCACTAATCTTGATTAGGGCAGATGGGAATAATAGGTTAATGGAGTTAGACGTTCTGGTGCTTTCATGGTGCTATAGTTCGTGTAGAACACATAAATCCTTATGAAGTAAGTGGCACAAAACGAACACTGTTACTCTTATCTGAAACTTTCTTACTTATTACATCTTCTTTCATTGTCTTGCTTATTTTCTTCAAACCTTGCCAAATCCTTGGCTTTCCTGGTTTCAGAGAATTGTAGACATGTAGAAGAATCTCATTTTCACTAAAACAAGAAAAACAACTGCCCCCGCTTTCTGTGCAAAGGACTTAAGCTAAGTAGTTTAGAAGTAAATTGATTGCTAGAGTTGAAAAATAAAAGCAGTTTGGATCCATCTCTGCAGTAAAAGCTATGGGATGATGTTAATCCTCCTTCTCCCTGCACACAGAAATAGGATAACAATGGAGAAAAATCTCCTATAAGACGACAGAGAGTCTACACAGATTTCTTTTTCATAGGGATGTCCAGAAACATAAAAGCTGATTTTGATATAAAATGCACATTCTTCCAGAATGTAAATGAAAAACCTTGGATTTTACAAGTCACTCATTTGGTAACTTAAAACGGCCGTTCCTGGTTCCCAAGCAAATGTGCTTTTTGTTGTAAAATCCCATAGGGGCTGTTAAAATAATGATTTCACCTGCTGATTTTCATACAAGGGGTTTGGTTCTAGAGATTGCTGGCCAAACTAAACAGAAGATAAAATTAAGCAAGGACTAAATTAAATGAAAAATACATTTACTCATAAATGTACTTCAGTAGACTAGTGGTGATTAACAGATAACTTTTAGAAATATCGCTGGTCCTTTCTGAAGATTATCCAAAAAGCACTGTTTGTTTAGGTGAAAAATTTGATTTGAAATCAGGGCTGGTATACTCAAGACTGATGTGTTGGGTCAGACGACTGAGCTAAAGAGCTAACACTACTATCTCCAGCAGTGTTCAGCATGAAACCCTTGAAAGGAAAGGGCATGCCATACTGGCATACTGCAGTATCAACCTTAGGAGCTCAGTAGTTAAGTTTCCCATCATTTCTGTGGTCCAGCCAAGGCAGGTATTTCTGGTTCTTGCCTATGATTGAGCAACACAGAAGCATGCAAACAAAACTATCAAGCCAAAGGGGGTTCAACTTTTCTAGACTTTGCAATGGAACTTAGTTTGGAAGAATTCAGGTTTTAGCCAAATTAATTTACTTGTCCCTAAGAGTAAGGTTGGCATGAGCTCTGATAGCTTTAGCTGTTTTTTGTTCTTGCAGAGATACTTGCCTTTCTCAGTACCATTGCCTCCTTCTCCACCACTTCCAGCTGATTCGCCCGCATGCTCCCCTTCGCTGTCCCCAGGGCCTCCTTTGCTTCCAGGCCTAGAAGGAACAGCAGGATACTGCTGCTTGCTGGAGCCGTGCTGCCCAGCTGTCACTCCTCCTACCATCCGCCCGTGGGCATAGCCATGAGCATCTTCCCCATAATGCCCTCCTGGTGGGATGAACTTCTGAAAGTGATCCTAGGGCAGGAGAAAAGAGAGTAGGAATCCCTGTTACACATTTGCAGGGTTGGGTCCCCGAACGTGAACTCCTGAGTCCCTGTGATCTAACCAGTTTTGTGTCTCAGTTACAAAACCAGTGTCAGAACTTTGTGTGAGATATTCTCTATATTCAGTATAACAGCGGTTGTAAAACGGCAGCAATGGCAATGGAAGCACACCTTTTAGTGGACACCTCATAGTCATTTTATATGATCAGGGTGAGAAGAGAGGGATATGTGTGTTGTCCCCAACAGTGATCAGTATGAAATACAGAAGCAAGGGAAAGGAAATACAACTTTTGCCAGAGCAGGTAAAGGTCCAGAGATACAGTGGCTTACCTGTGGGAAAGCAAACTGGACAAGAAATAAGGAAGTGTTTTCATGTCAAGGTTAAGATAGCTCAGCAAAGTCAGCTCAATTACAGTGTTGGAGGTAAGTGTTACAGGGCACCAGAAAAACAGGGTACCTGTGGCAACATAAAAACCTGAAAGATGACTGCCCATATGTCTCTTTTCCGTATGTATGAAGGTCTGCACGGGGAGGGGTGTTGACGCATTGAGAAAGGCTGAAGAGATAGAAGCGTGGGAAAACATGAAAGACTTCCTGGAGACCACAAGAGGAAAATGACAAAAAGGAAGAGTTCTGTTTGTAGCAATATGTGCATTAACAAACCAAATCTAAACAGCAACAAGGCAAGAAAGAGAGCTGCATCCATCAGTAAAATCAAGTTGGTCTTATTTTCTAGGCCATCCACTCTCCCCAGTTGAGGCTAGAAGGCGCGATCCCTGCAGCACACAGTTGAAAGAGCAAACAGTCTGTGCAGCATTTATAGAGGCTGTGGTGCCAGCACAAGGTCCTGTCTTTGCCCACAGCAATTTTAATAAATACTTGTGTGGAACAGGAACTGATATGTTCAGAAAAATGTTTTATGTATTGGTCATAAAGCTTGATCAAAGCTTGACTCCTATCAGATGTAAAAAATTCTCTCTTGCATATTACAGCCCACGCAGATGGATAATACAAGTAACGTGGCTTATATATCACATATGGTCTTTCCTGTTGGACTAGGGGATTGGCTATAGATGCGCAAAGATGTAACAAATACAGCTGAAGTGAATGAATCTGTGGCTCCTCATGCTGCAATTCTGTTTGTATAAATTCATCTGTGAGACAAGAGTGCCAGCCTCAGGGCTGGCTCTCAAAGGGTTAAGGCTTTCTCAGGGCTCTTACACCTAGTACAATTTAGCAAAAAGAAGCTTTCCAGGCTGTAAACAGGCTTCCAAGGCCAGCTGTTCGGTCAGCTAAAAATAGATGAGAAGTGAAAACCCCACAAGGCTCAAGGCAGAATTATCTAACCCTCCGCTCCCTGTGTCTCCAGCAACAGTGTCCAGAGTTTCACAGCAGGTCACCAGGCTGCAGCCCAGGCAGGCAGCCAGCTGCAGGCTGAAGTGGCAGAGCTGGTGCCCCCAGGGCCTTTAGGGACTGTCTGTCCTTCTCCTAGCTGTAGGGAATTCCCTTTTTAGGAACAGAGGAGATAATGTTCCCCTGAATGTCAGGAAGCACTGAGAGGGGAGAGGATTGTGAGCATTAAGCTGTACGCAGGAGCTAGCAGGGCAATCTGTTCAATTATGCGTGGGAGCTATGTAGCTGTAAAAAGGCAAACTGAAAAAGGGTGTTTTGAGGGCTAGGGGTCAGAATGAGGTTATTCTCAAAACATTAATATATATGCAAGGTTAATTCTTCTAGTGGTTTGCTCAGTAATTTCAAAACAGGATTTGCATCTGTTTTCCTTCAAGTTTCACCCATGCTGTGTGCCCTTCCTGAGAATTAAATGCTTTTTTCTCTTTTCCTCTGGTTACTTACATGCACTCTCCTGAAAAAAAAAAAAAGGTCACAAAACATCAGCATAACATAAGCTGCAGTAAAAAGGGCTGCTTTGATATTCTGCACAGCAGTATTTGGTGTGACCAGGGAGGGGCATCAATATCATCTGGTGTTATTTTAAATTGCAGTATTATCACTAAGTAGGAGTGAAGTTTCTCTGAAACAAAAGGTCTGCCTCAGGAAAGCCACACCTAAATCTGATTTAGCTGCAAATGAAATTAGTTTGGTTGGTCTCAGGCTAGTTCATGATTCTTCATGGACCCGCTGGGAAAACATCCTATGTTCAGCAGGCATCTCCATTCAGACAGGAAGGGCCCATTTTCCATGCAATACCTCAGTCTATTCACCTGCGAGAATAAAAATATAATTTTCTTTAGTTTTGGCCACCACAATGGATTGTCTTAGCTCAAAGTCTGAATTCTCTAGAGCTACTGTATGTGTCTTATGAAAAATAGATAATGAAAGATGATCCAACTCATGGAGCTGAGATCTCTTAAGTATCTCAAGGCCCTGACGTCACTGCAGGCAGTCCCCAGGAGGAAACACTGTGTGCTCCCTGTCAGCTCCTTGCTGTGCCCTAAAGAGAGTGATTGAGGCCACCAAATGTGTTTCTATTTCCACCTCACTGGTAAAGAGCTTCCCAAAGGTTTGATGCCTATGTGGTTACTAACGCTTCTGAAGTTACTGTGACTGCGTCCTCTCAGTGGCAGCCACTCAAATGCTCCTTAATGGTGGCATGGGAGATCTAAAATTCAGACACTTGGAAAGTCTCATAGACTGCCTGCTGTTTTTATTGAAGTGTGTGCCTTGGTCCTTAATTTGGAGTTGCATAGCCTTAAACCTATGAGTCACTTTAAAAAGAAGGATGAAACTTCAGCTCTTAAAGTATCTTAGGCTAATTTTTTTTTTTTAAACACGCTTCCCCAAGAGGCACAGCAGGTTGAGCTGCTTTCAATTTCTAGGTCTACTTCTGACTTGCTGTTTAATCTTAGGCAAATTATTTTTCGCCTCTATGCCTGAATTTACCCGTCTAAATAATGGGAATTTTTATCTAATACTACCCAAAATTATTTATCTTTTATTTCTGTATTTTATATCATCCTTGCTACATATTCTTTGTGGATGACAGAAATTGAGTTTCAGAATTTCAGTTCGAAGTTTTCGCACAGTACTCCAACAAACTGCTGTGGAAAATAAAAGGCCCTTCCTCTCTGTTGTTCTGCTGTTTCCACACCAGTCGCTTCTTGAGTAAGAAGACATCAGACTTAATGATCACTCTTACACAGCTTTGGGTATAGTTGGGACATCTAGGTCTTCTGGACCAATCCAACTCCCGCACAGCAAGGGTCATTTTGTCAAAAAAGTTACACCTCAGCTGGCTCACTCCGCTTAGGTCATAACCTGAGACTCTCTCATATCTCAGCTTGTGGTTATCCTGTAACATTTGTTCAAGAGGTTTAATTCCCTGCAGAACAGACTTCCTAGAAAGAATGCTTTTCCTGACATTTTCCCTTTAACCCTACTTCCAGTGATCGTGACTGCCATTCTTCTAAGTACATTAAGGAGCAAACAGAGCCATCAGTGCACGCTTGGTTATGCTTTCCTTCACGCACTGTATCATGTCTGGCTACTTAACATAGAAGATCTCTCAGGCAGGTTGGTTGTGTGCTTCTGTCTGCTGTGAAGCACCACTTTTGCTGTTGTAACATAACCATTTCCATTTTCTTTCTGCCACCTCTGCTTATTCCTCTGAGGTCTTGTTTAGCAGCAAAAGGAATACAGGGTAACTCCTGCTATTATCCAGAAGAACAGTAATCCAATTCTTTAACCCTTTTTCACTTCTTATGTTTTATTTCACAGTTGGTGTCTTAGCTTATCTGAAGAGACGCCTTGACCTGAAGTCCAACAGAAATTACTTGCCAACACATGTTCAGCTTGTTTTCATACAAGCATTGCCAAGATGTGGAAACTGCATTTGTTTTAACTTGTGGGTGAGTCTGAGAAAGTACCAAGGTGTGTTTTTTTGTTTGTGAATCTGGGGATTTTTGATGTAGCACTGCTGATAATTGTCTACTCAGATATTGGTTATTCCACCTTCCTAATGGTTTTAATTTAAGATCTGGTAGGTAAAGCAGAAAAAGGGAAAAAAAAAAGAAAAAAAGAGGCAATTCAAGTCTTTTTATAAACTGTCCTGCATGTAACCCAAATCAGGCCACAGGTTTTGACTAGCAGAAAGACTATTTTTACAGATCTTCACTGGAAGACAAACAGTGTAATAGCAACACCCAAAAAGCATAACTATGGTTTTGTTTTCAGTTTCCACTGATAGCAAGATCTTACATAGAGGTTTCCAAAGCAGAGGTGGAGCCTCGAGAGGAGTTAGGGCAATAAAGAGTGGAGCTGTAAGGCTAAGAAACATAGTTTCACATGATGTTGACATGTTTGAGGCCAAACAAATTTAGCCATATGAAGTGGAGAAAAGGTCTGTGAAACTGCTTATGTATTAATTGCTGAACAGTGAAGTGGGATTTAGGAGACCGAGGGATAAGACTGAGACCCTCTCTATGATTTTGGGTGATTCATTGATCTACCCCATGGTTCAGTTTCACCATTAAAAAATAAATGTAGTAATTTCCTTCATGCTATAGTTGGTCAGATGCTACAGTAATAGAGCATGTAGCAATACAGGATTTCATCATGGTCTTTAGTCAGTAGTAAATTGCATCTTACAGCTCCACAGTGAGGTTGATAATATCCTCCGAGACACGGAGAGAACCACAGGTCCTGTGACAGGGTGGCACAGCCTGGGGTGAGGAGAAGAAAACCTTCTTTTGATTTATGAGACAGGGCTCAGCAGAATCCAGCTTCTCCAGCACAGTACCAAACAAGGACGTCGCATGAACTCTCCCTGTTTGGCAAGGTATCAGTGTGCTAGAAGTGTCAAACTCAGCCCTCCCTAAAAACATCCCCTTGTACTGTATATTTGCAAGAGAAGAGGGTCACAGTGTTGAAAACAGCTATACAATAGGTAGTGCATTTCATTTTGCTTATGTTGGGAATGGTCAGTCCTTTCGACTGTGGGTTTGGCTACTGTTTGCCTTTAACTGGATGGGTGGAGCTGCAGCAGTGATACAGAGAGTGGCATGTTCTCACTTCTGCATGGAGCTGTCTGACGTTCACGCACACACAATATATATGTTTTCTCTGCTAAGGAGAAAACTCTCTGTAAGGAGAGTGATGTGACTGTCCAGTGTGGTTGTTTGGCTGGAGGAGAAGGAGGAGAAGAGAAGCAGGAGGGTGGGTCAATGACACGTGACTGCTGAGATCTTCTCCCTTGTGTGGAAGGTTTGTGGCTACAGCACAGGCTATTCTGGGACCCCTTATATGGTTTGGATTTATTTTTAATAACCTTTGTCTTTGTGTGTTTTTATATTACGTTACCTGGCTGTTCAACTTTTTTTGGGGGAAAGAAACAATCTGTACTCCATCCCAGACCTTTCTTGCCCTGCTTTGCTAAGTGTGTCCTGAGAATGTTCTAAACCAGTTAGGAAATCTATGACAGGATACACACCACCAGCTTTAAGTCCCTTCACTGTCCCATAGCCTTAAAGGCACAAGGACTTCTTAGGGATAGGGAGCAAAAGACATGACAATTAACTGGGAAGGGAAAGTAACTGGAAGTAGCAGTAGGAATTCTTTACTCTGCTATTATCTTCCTCCCTTTTTTTAAGCCTTCTTTTCTGCATCCGCCTTTGAGCAGAGCCAGGAGCAAGAAAGGAAAGGAAAGGAACAGAAAGCTAATCAAATATTGCAATCAAAAGGGCTTTTTGATGAAAGTTATTTGGTACCAAGGTCAGGCACTGTCCTGATGGTTTGGAAGATAACAGTGAGGCCACAGATCTGTTTCCTTTACCTGCCCAGGAGCAACCAGCTCTCCAAGAGTATGGCTCAGTGGCTGCGATCGCTCAGCCTTTCTTCTCATTGCTTTGACTGCCAGCAAAGGTGCTGAGAATAGTTATCCATGGAAGCAGTGGATGCAGCCTGGCAGAGTCCGTGCACAGAGCCCACAGGGCAGCCAGCAAATGGTAACAATTATGTTTGTGATCCTGCTAAGCTGGCCCCGAGAAAGGGCTCTACGGCAAACTGAAGTCTCCCTGCACTGACCAATGGAGATTTGTTATCTGTACCATGAATGTGGAGAAAAGATAGCCCTGAAAGTGAATCGTGGAGGATTTTAAAGCAGAGTACCAGCTGCAGTTTGGAGTCTATGCCATTGTTCTCATATAGCAAAGCCATAAAGAAAATTCTGGGTTTGCTAGGATCTTGTCTAACCCTCATTTCTGTACAGCACAGTATCTTACAGACTTGCTTAGACTTACAGAATAGAGGGAAATACTCACTACAGAAAGGGTATGGAGTGAAAGTCAGGCATGGATGAATAAGCAAAGTAGGAAAAACAGCTAGCAAAAAAGAAGCCTTTGTAATATCAGTCTTGGAGGAACTCTGTGCGTGTCCAGTTTTGAGTCAGTTTGTCACAACTCTGTCACTCTGTAGTTCTCTGATTGGACACCCTTAACGGACACCTTCAAATTTTTGAAAGTTTGGACTTCAGCCTTTTTATTCCCTCACCTTATTATTTTCTCACTTTTCCTCACTGCAGCGGATTCTGACATATGAACTTGGCCATCATATAATTTAGGAGCTCTGAGATTGCTGAGTATTTATAAAAACAGCTTGCATTTCTCTGGGATTTTCATCTGAAGAGTCCAAAGTTCAACACACCATTCATTCTCGCATCCTTTCTAGGAGATAGCTCACTGAAGAGATGAACTACCTAAAGCAAAAAGAGATGAAGAAACTGCCCGAAGTCTAACAACACTGGATATGCTTGTTATATCTCTGATTTGTCATCCCTGATCTGTAATCTGACCTACTGTTGTGATTTTAATGACTTTTTTTTTTTCAGACATCTTTGCACATCCTGCTTCCCAAATTGTCATTTGGAGAAGTGAAATACAAAGTTTTACTTATTGCTGCTTTTGAAAACATCGGAGGGCTAAAAAATAGCATGTCTTTGTTTGGCAGAACATTTTCTTCAGATTGACTTTTGTTATTTTGCTTGAGTTTCCTTGGACTAGAAAATAGATGGCATAAAGGGATAAAATGACATCAAATAAATTTTAAAGAACATCAGAAGATGACATGCTACATCAAAATGCATATGAACCTGAAACATTTTCTGTTTGTTTTACTGAACCGCTGACAATCATGTGAAAGGAGAGTTTCATTTGTAAAAGTTTAAGTATCTTCAGAAGACTTTACACCAGCAGCTAACTGTAGAGAGAAGTTAAAAGATTAAATAACAGTACTAACTCATGGGAAAAGGAAAAAAAAAGAATGTCTGAATTTATACACCATATCTGATAGGAAAATACTTTAGAAGAAAACAAATGTAACTTTCGGCAAATAAACTGAAGATATTGCAGTGTCAGGTTAGAGGTTTCTGTCTGAATTTTCATTTATGGAACTTCTTGCAGAATGAGCAGAGGACTTTGCCCAGCAGGAAGCATAAAAGTGTATCCTAGGCTAAAAATAGAACTGCACCTACTGAAGCTGAAGTCAGACCTGGATGGATAATTTCCATCTTGCAAAGAAGAAATGGAATGGGTACAAAAACAATTAGTCCTGCCCTGCACAGCTCTGAATACCTGCCAAACATGCAGTCCTCCCTCATCACTCAGTACTGAATTTTCTCATGCTCCTGCATGTGTGATACCAAGGATTTGCCAAAGGAAACTAATGCTGCTGCTGAAAGGAAATAAAACTTGTGTGTTTATATAATTTTGTCTTTTTCCTGCACTTCTTTGCTAGTAGAGCCACCCCCGCCGTCCTCCCCAGCCCATGCACATACAGACGGAGGAGAGCTTGGGCACACTCTGTTCCTGTGTCCCCTGGGTGTGTGGAGCAGCTTTTTAGTTTTAATCTCTGACCTACCACAGAATTGTCGGTGAAGGCATCAGGGTTATTCTCATAAATGAACTTCTCCACCCTCAGCTGACGTAATTTGAACATCTTGGATCCTTTGTTGGTGAGGAGAGAAAGCTCTTCTAGCATCACATCTCTGGGGATGCTGATCTTCTTCCCCAAGTTCAGCTTGGACACCTCTTGTGGCATGACTACAAAACATATGAAATGGGACACTTTAGGAAGTGCTCTGGTCTAAGCCTCTTGTCCATTGCTTCCCAGCATCAGCAGTGAATTCAAAGCAGCCAAATTCTCTTCTAAATTAATTTTTTAGGAAATAACCTATGCACAAAATTTTTACATTGATGACGTTTTGGATATAGATGGGTAGAATTTACTCTGGATTGCAATCGCAGCAAATCTACAGAGAAGAGTTGCATAAGGGTGGAGCTAGATGCATGTGTCCCACCTCTGAAGCACCTCAGTCAGTGCAGCAGTATTCCTTAGTACTGCCTCAAAATGTACCACTACCTAGTCTGGTTACTGCCCTACATTCATCTCCACTCCTCTGGAATTAGATGAGTGGCAGTCAGCTCTTGGGATTGGGCCGACGTATAATAAAGACAACTCTGGCATGCTTTGGTTTAAACATTATCCTGAAACCATGGCAAGATTCAATGTTATAATGTTTTTTGTTTGTTTGTTTTAAGGAGACTTTTTAAAGGGAAAAGTACTTGAAGTTCTCTTCGAGTCTTAATGTGCTGGTTACTCAGTAAGTCCTTTTCCATTTAATTTTGTACCACCAATTATCCATCAAAACAATGGATTCAAACATTTTCAGTGTAAAAATCTTGCAGAAATGCAAGCTTTTTATTCAGAAACAAGCAACTTTTCCTAGGCTTTCTTTTTTCTGTATTAAGCAAGGTTAAGACCACTTCTCCACCTCTACATCTCATTTACAACAGAGAATGAATCTCCATCCTTAAACTGGTATAAAATTGGTGTAAGCCCATTCATTTTATTAGACATTATCTGAAGAAATTATTGTCTTTTTTAGCAAGCCAATTTTATGTAGCACTATTTCATAGCACAGGAGAAAATGTCCTTTAACTGAAAATTGGATTTTTACTTACTTGTTTATTTGAATAAAGGATTAGGGACAAACAGAAGAATATATACCTGTACCCTACCAAAGAAGTTTCTACAGTCCTTTTTGGGGGCTGAAGAAACAGACCGCACTGAATTATTACTTTTCAAAACCTCTAAAAACCTTCCCCATGATGTCAAAAGTAAAGAGAAGATAAGGCTATCACAGTTAATTGAAAGTCACCCTGCCCAATACACAGGTATTCCGTAGAAAGAAAAGTGTCCCAAGTTATATTCTTCCTGCTGTATTACCCCCTCTAAGAGACTTTGACTTTTTCAACTAATGAGTACTGGAATCAAAGAAATTCTCTCACATAGACGAAAAATTAGAGACAAAGGTTATGAGAGATAGTGCAACATAGAATATAATGAGGCACTGCGATATTGATACCCATAAAAGATCATGTTCTCTTTCCATTCACACTGGTGAGCATCCAAATTAATGCTGCAGGAGAATATGGGTTTACTAAGTGTAATCTAGGTCAACATTTGACCTGAGTGTGCATGTAATGCTTTTGAACAGTAAATTAGAAAATGCGATGTGGTTGAAGGCTGAGCTTTAGTAATATTTGTTCCTCTGCCTCCTGGTATGTTCACTGCATGTCTTGCTCTGGGAGTTCAGTCAGACAGGGTGTGAAATTTTAAAGGCTGAAATTCAGATTGAAATCCAAACAATTCTCACGTGTGCAGTTTTGCAAATCTTACCTTCGTGTGTCAGCTTCCCAATGAGTTTAGTGGACTTTTTCCTTTTAACAGGAGCAGGAGTCCCTGCAAGGGGCATTCCCACAAAGGGTTCTCTGCTTTGCTCTAAACACACAAGGAAATGGAGAATGAAACACTGGAAAGGTATTTCTTGCCTCTTTTTTAGTTGCCATCTACAGTTAAGAGATACACAGCCTTCATTTCACACACAGGTTCTTTTTTATCCCTTCCACGTGAAGGAGCTTGTGAATGGTATCACCCTGTACAGAATATTACCTGCAGGCCATTGTGGTGTTCTCTGAAGAATTAGCATTATGGCACAAAATATGGCAGCAAATCATAGCAGGACCATTGCTAAGGTGCCATACAGCATTGTCATCCAAAATAGGCAATTTAATTGCAACATGGCAGTCTCCCAGCACCCATGTGTGCCACAGTGGTACTCTGTTATCATCTTGTGCTGCAGTAACAGAATGTCAGTTTGAAAATTTGCTCTATCATACCATATTATAATACCATGCAGTTATCATTAGATGTTAATCTATATTTTTGTATAAGATTTTGTGTCTGTCCATGAGTTATTTGGGAGCATTTTGAATAATGTGCAAGTTTGGTTTGGATATTTAGATAGTCCTATTAGAAATAGAATAGGTATTCAGAAAACCACTAGACTGCAAGTTCTGAAAAAAAACCAGGAACAAACCAAAATGCTAAGTAATTCTCTCTTTTATAACTGCTACTGTTTTCTTACAGAAGAGCACAGGCAAACTTGTTAAAGGAAAAGTTATTTGCTGAATTTGTTTGAAGTCACCTCCACCTATATTTTATGTATTGATCTTAACGCTTATCATTTGGAGGGGGGAGGAGGGGAAGAGGGAGATTTCTTCTGGTACAGTGTTCCCTATCTCTGTCCCCAAATAGGATGAGAGATCTGTACTGCAAAGTCAGGGAAAATTAGGAGAAATCTCAGCAATTCCACTTTAGGCAGCTTCTCAGAGTCCTTCTTGGGGGTTATCACACATAATGTAAATAGGGTAAATGTCTTGCCTTCACTTCAACCCTGCCCATGCCCAAACAACAGTATATAGGGGGACAGATGCTCTCCTAATACAATACAAGACAAAGAAAAATGGGCAAAGACCCTTTGGCTTCAGCAATATCAATAACTAACCATCTCTGTCCTTGTGCTTCTGTGCACTTTAGTTGCTTAAAATTTCAGAACTGAAGACATTGAACTGTGAGTTATATTTTAAAACTAGCAAGCAAACAGCTGGCTCTAGAAGTTTGTACACCGCCCTTGCTGTGATCAAGACATTTTTATCTATGTATTTTGCGGTTTCATTCCACCATTGCTCCTTTTGCAACATGATTTTCATGTGATGAGGTGATGATAACCGCTAAAAGAAGCCCACCCATGGCAAACCAGCTCCAATCACATTGGCAGATACTCCCTTGGATTAATTTTTCTTTCAGATTCCCAAGCTTTTATTTTTATTGAGATGCTGCCTATGTAGTTCACATCATAAAAGAGCCCATCCTGGTGTATTCCTAAAGCAAGCGTGAGCAGGTGCAGCCATAAAGCACGCACTCCACATTCTCCTCGAGCAGCCAGACATCTGCTTGGCTATATAAAAGAAGCAGGTCCTGCTTGACAGGAAAGGGGCAATGCTGCCAGGAGGCAGGGGGGGTGGGAGGTTATGGCCCATCTGATGGGTCGTAAGACTGGCAAAACAGAGGGAAATCATCTGTATGCCCCAAACATGGACTCTCTGGGACAAGGCAAAAAGGGCTGGCCCTGGTGGGGAACCGTGCTCCTCTAGCACACGCATTCCCAAGGAGCAGGGAGGGCAAGTCTGTCCCATTCTGCTGTCCTCCTTTACTAATCCAGCAGGATTGGGGAGTGGAAAACCTGCTGCATGCAATTGGTCTAGCGTAAAGGAAGGGGCAGCAGTCTTCCACTATGGACAGGGTCCAGAGCTACACTGGGACTACTGCTCTTTCAGCCGCCCCACCGCAGGGAGGCTGCTGGAGCCTCAGTCCCTATCCTCCCCACTATCCGATATATAAAGCCTTTCCTTTTCTCCCCAAGCTCTATCCCTTGGTGCAATTCCTATGTCTTTTTCTGCATCGCTCTTTGCAGTAGTCATTTACTTGGGTTTGGTGCAAACCAAACCAGTCTTTACCCTCTCCAGCACCTGCTCTGAACTGTTTTGTTGCCCAGTCAACTCACCTCAGGCTTGTAGTACCAGGCTCAGACCAGCTCACGCGCCTGCCCCAGAGCTCGGCAGTGGGCTGCTTCCTCCCAGCCTGTCTCTGGGTGCTGCTGGGGAGGCTTGTCCAGCAGCCCCGCTCACCCAGGGTGCCTGGGCGCAGCACAAAGTGCTGATGCGAAGTGCTGTGAATTTGACTCCTGAAGGCTGCTCGCACAGGCATCCTGTGGTTATTAATAGCCAACAGCCCAGAGGGCAGAGTCTCAGATAGCACCACCGCCAGCCCCGAGGAAAGGGGAAAGGAAAAGGTTGCTCCTCAGGCCTCCTACAGTCACTACCTCAGTACCCAGTAAGACCAAGCACTCCATACGTGCCTCACTTCTTCCTCCTCTCTGTTCAAATCAACATGCCGTTCCCTGTCCTCCTCCTATTGCATTTTAATGCAATTCATAAAACCTTCTCAATATCCTGTTTGTCAGTAATGCCTCAAAAACTTTCTTGGGTCTTGCTCTGTTTTACAGCCTCCTTTTGCCCCCTCCTCACTCCATCATTCAACCCAGTGTCCTCTGGGGTCTCATACATAATTCCTAAAATGCCAGACATTCAAATAATACATCAGAAAGCACAGAAGAAAAATAATTGCGTGCATGAAGCAAGCAGTAGTAGGAAAACCACGAAGTCTAGAAAGCTATTTACAGAGTTCTAGGAAGTAGCTGTGTAATGTGTGTGCGAAACCCTGCAGAATCAAATAGCAAGGATACAAATTTCCTGATTCATGACAGAAATAGGGTTGATTGGCTGCATTCAGTGCCGCTTTGTACATGTAATTAACTCCCCTTCTTTAGCTCCTGTTCATTATGAGGTGACTCTCCCTGTTTTTTCCCCCATACCCAGTTGGGTTCTGGTTCTAGGATGAAGGGAATGTATCTCATTTTACTGGATTACTCAAAGGTGCACATACCTTTCAGCTTCTATGTAAAGGAGAAATCCTTCAGAAAACATTGTCTTCCTGTTTCACATTGGATCAAAATCAAGTTGTCCGCTGAATAAACCTAGAGTCTAGTGGGGAAAAAAAACCCAAAATACAACTGTGATTGTAGTAGAAAATCCTCCACACAGAGAATTGCAAGCAAAGTTGATATAAAGGAACACCAGGAGACAGTCACTTTCCCTTTTTCCTAGATTTTGCAGTTGTTTTTGCCTGCACCAAATGTGTATAAAACTTCCCAGTGTGATAAGTCAGTTGAAAGCACAAAGCGTTAACCCTCAGTACTGTTTGGAAGATACTGTGTAAGAGTGCTGTAACATAACTAATGGGTAATAATCAGCCTTTATACTTTGCTTGGAGTCAGGGCACGTATGGCTATCTCCTGGCCTGAAGTTCCCCATTTTTGTCTCGCTTGCTTCCATATAACCACTATGTGTACCTCACGTTGTGCCTATAGCACAGCTCTTACTCTCCGTCATTTGTATCTACTGTAACACTGTGCTGTAAGCTTTCCACTATCAAAAAGAGTGCTGCGTCCTTCACTGAGCCCAGCAGATACACCAGAATGATTCATGAGCGCCGGATGGCCCAGATCCTGCCCCCACACTCCCATGCCGGTGATCTGGGAGTAACTCCCTGGAGCTGTGCCAGTGTAAAACAGGTGTAGGGGATAGCACAATTGAACTGCAAACACCCATTGCCCGTTCTGGGCACCATCACAGAGCTTCACGCCTGATGAAGGCATTTACATCTGCACAAAGCTGGAGGGTGTCAAATACTGCTCTAACACCTGACCATCTGTCACACCCACTCTGCACAAGTGCAGGTGGCCAGAGAGGAGCAGGTCTCTTGGTGTTGGCCAAGCCCGTCTCACTCCAGGCTGTACAAAGAGAAGTATTTTTTCACCACATTTGTTTCTTTTGGACTGGTTTAGCACCATGCTGGGCATTTGCCCAGAGTGCCCAGTGCCTACTGTGAAGTCCAGTTGTGCTCTTTGAGATGCTGCTCTGCTGTTCAAGTTCCCTGCATTCTAAACCCTATTTATTAAGGGAGCTATTGCCGGTCACAAGGTGATGGCATGTAGGGAGGAGCATAGTGAGAACAGGCACAATGTGCTGTTATATTGCTTCAAATCAGCAGCCCTTTGCCTCTCCTTTCCCAAAGGCATAAGGTACAGTTACCTCTTAATTTTAAGAAGTTTCTACCTCCATTTTGATAATCGTCTAAGAAATGAATGTGATTTATATTATGGGGTGAGAAGCTGAGAAATGCAGCTACGACTATATGGCACCTTCTTTGCAGTCACTAGAGTGATGCTAAACTCTGCCTCCTCTCTACTTGCTTCCAGCAGTTGTTTTCAGACCAATTTATAGCTGCTGTATTGTTTCTCCAGTCATCTCCTGTGCCTTTCTGAGCACAAATTACATCTTAGGGGAACAGTTTGTGCCACATGGATATCATGTGAAAACCTGCTGGATTTTGAGGCATGGTGTGCCTCCAAAAGATGATGTCACAGGGAAGTGCGTGGTTGCTCTTCCCTGCCATGAGCGTGACCTGCTGCTTCTCTGCTTCCTCCCACCCCAGAGGTTCACAGCTGTTCCTGCAGGCAGGGAGAGAGGAGCTGAGCAGACTGGAAGGGAAGAGAGTGCTCCATGGCTAGCTGGTAATTGGAGGTGAGCAGGAAACGAATGTGAGCCCTCTTATGAAACTCAAGAGAGACTAGGGAAAAGCAATAGCAAGGAGATGAACAAAAGGCATGTCTGGCATGGTGTGTGAGGATCTCAGTCAGGTTATAAGCAGGCATGCCTTGCAATTAGGACCAGGAACAAGGCACTGACAGCGATTCAGTGTGAGCCAACTCCAGGAGACAAGACTTCTGTGTGGATGTCCAGCCCAAAGGGCAAGAGGAAAGCAGGGTTAGGGCAAGGTCAAGGATCTTGAAGTAGAGCTTCAAGGACTGATGGGAACCGTGGTCTCATGGGAACCAAGCATTTGTGTGCCAAGTCAAGGTCTCGTGTGAGAAGTAGGCAAGGTGGTGAGGAACTAGAAATGAGGCAGGTTGAGCAGGCATATGAAGGAATGTAAGCTAGGAATAGAGAGTACAGGGCAGGATCATTATGCAGGGCTCAGAAATAGTATCTGGAAGCTGAAGTGATCAAATGGGGAGATTCCTTTATTCCCTAGATGCTAGTGGGTAGTATTTAGGTTCCTAGACCAATCATTGGACTCCTCAGAAACTCCAGTAGCAAAATCCAAGGTTTCGATCAGCCTCTTGTCCAGTTTTTTCAGTGCTGTTGTGCCTGTGGCTGTCATCAGGCTCAAATTCTGAAGAGACCTTGGCCACCTCCACTTTGAAAGATGATCCATAGCCCTCATTCAGTGCTATGTGAAGTCCTGTTCTGTCCTTGCAACCCTGATCCTGCAGAGGTTATTTTCATCTGCATGTGCATATATACATAACACCAGGGGAGACACAGAACCCAAGAGTGCAGCTGCAGTGTACTGCACAGAGCCTGAGCCTTGAACCCAGAAGGAATGTAAGACAGGGTTTATCCTATTAGTGTGGCACCAGGATTTGTAGGGTGATTTGGATAAAGCAGTCTTGTGTCTGACACTTATGCACCAAGGCACATCTTTAACTGAGATTCTCACCTCCTACTCTACCTTCAAATAAAATTATATGTCTCCATTTTCATTTTCTAGGCTGAGAGCTAAATCCTGTTCCTTTCTCCTCTCTATGCACAGTTTCTCCTGAGAGATAGAAGTGTATAGTTCACTAGTCTAGAAACATCAATGGTGGGTCTAGCAGAGACTTCACTTGTGCCCTGCCATGGTGCCAGGTTAAGCAGCTCAGTGGCTTTTTCCGCTGGGAATATTGTATCAATCTGATATCTCTGCCATAAGTAATATGATGCACTCAGCATAGATAGGAAGTTATGTAGGGGTGTTACTGTTATCTTACCCACTCATGCTAGTCAATGCTCAACATTTTAAATCATTACAAACCTTGCTTGATGAGCTGGTTTAGTTCAGGTTTGCGCAGGGCAGGATTTACCTAGCGTGTGGTGAGGTTTGGTGGCTAAATTCAATCTTAGCTTGAGTACATGGAGTTTCCACTTAGGTCAGCGGGGTAATACGTGTGCTGCCTGTAGGACATTTCAGCACTTCAGGGAGGAGTTTTTAATCATAGAAGGAACTGTCTGTATCTCACTGTGACCACCTCACTCTTTCCAGATATACCCTTTGCTTAAGTAGCGTTAGGAGCAACCTGCACAAAGCTTTGCTTTCACTGACTTCTATCTTCAAAATTAACTTCTTTTTGCACTGCCTTCTTGTTCACCTAATTTCAAATGGTCTAACTTGAAATTATTGATGTCTCCAAAATCATTCCAAGGGCAGCAAATCAGATCTGCCTACTTAAACAGTGCTAGAAGGACATAAGCGATAGCTAAGACAGGCGATGCCAGCAGGGCTGTCTGCTGAGCACATTTTGATCATATGGAAATCTGGCAAACAATGTCAGTCTGACAAATAGCCTTTACCATTTTATTTTTCCAAAGATAGAGGTAAACCTTGACCTTGCCCCCCTTTTTGCCTGGAGCCCAGGAGTGATCTGTGCTGCAGCAGCTTTCAACATGATTCAATCTGTTCTGAAAATAAGTTGCAAAACTCTGGATTTGGCTATTTTTTCTGGTTCTTTTTTATTTTTAAATACACCATATATAATATTTGTCATGTAAAATATTTCATATATGCTTAATCTCTTCCACTTTTACATAAACATCCGGAAGAGTTGTCGGTAGTTTGTAGCACCGCAGTAGGAAAAAACAGTTAACACTAGGCTCCCTCCTGCCACTAAGTGGGCTTAATGCACGATGAGATGTAGGACTGGAACAGAAATATGTAGGATTTGATCACAGAGCTGGAGTGTGTGTTGAAATAACTGGCATGCCCATGATGTGTTATTTGCTGGGCAGCCTGTTTGCCTGCATGCCCCACATGCTACCACTCAGGAATCCCCTCCAAGCTGCAGCAAGGCTCACACTGCCAAAACTCCCTGGTACGAGGCTGGTCTTCTCCTCTGATATGTAGGACTGAGCAACACCATATGTGAACGCCAAAAGAGGATAGATTAAGAAGAAAGGATTTCCTAAGATCTTAAACCATCCAGTGAAATGCCAAAACCCTAGGTGACTCACAGAACAGTGGCAACATCTAGTGGCCGTTGAAGCTATAGGTCTGTACTGCCTGGGAATACCCTTATTCTTCGTACACTGCACATACGTGCCCTGCTGTGCTCTCTGCTGGAGACTTCTCCTTCCATCGGGTATGACTGGGGGTAGCGCACTGAAGTCCAAGTTCATCCCTAGCCTGCTGCATAGCTGTTCAGTGATACTTCGGCTTTGCTTTGGGCCAGTAACCTCAGGGCTGTCTCTTGTTCCACCTTTGAAAGTCTGTTTGTCTCGCTCCTCCTGACGTGATCTACTGTGAGAAGAAATGACTCTCACTTGAGAAGGCTGTAGAGGTTAACAGGGTGTTTAATCAGAGCCTTGGACCCAGCAACTGTCCTGCAATGTGTCAAACCATCTGGAGTAGCTCATAATCCTACTATGTCAGCTTTATTAAGCAAAACAAGATGCAGTCCTAATCTGCAGCCTGTGCATCTGTAGACTTATTTCTTTGGGAGCTGTGCTTCTGGTTGGACAGAAGCTCAGGTTTGGCATCAGCAAACATTGCTGCCTCTTTGTGTGTTTCCTGCCCACAAATCAATCAGAAATATGCTGGATAGGCCCAAGACCCACCTCCAGACAACTGCATAAGGGAGCCCTCCTTGTAATTAATCTGAAAAACATCCACAAAATGATACCTGGACCAGTGTCCAGAGTCTGCAGTCCAATCCTACAGCTGACCTCAGCGACTCCTGCAGTGCTCAGGAATTGCTGTCTGTGAGTGACATGCGTCTAGGAAAGGCAACCTGCTAATGCTTGTCCTAAGCTGAGCACAATGAACCTATCAGGACCCAGAAGTTGAGTAGATTTTAACATGAGTAGGGTCAGAGTTAGGATTAGGCTTGGAGCCTGAGGATACAATGGGATATATTTGACTTTCTGACTGATTTGGTTTTCTGATCTCTTGGTTAATATTAAGAATAAGTTGAATTGTTCAATATGAGTTTATATTTGGATTTACCAGAGCTGACAAACTGCCACTGATACCAGATTTAGAAGCAGAGGGTACAGCTTGGGTTGGAGCAGGCTGAGGGGCAGGGCTGGGGCAGGCCAGCTGAGGGTGGCTCATAAAGAAATTTCTTCACCTTGTCAGTAAATGAGTTGTTCATAGCCTATTGTACTAAAGTTTTGGATCTCAGTTACGTTTTTGCTTGCATGGGGCTTTTTAATGTATAGGGGGTTTAAGTCCAACTTAGGTGTTTTTATTGCTGAGACATCCCATCCTTTTTTGGACTCCTTATATTCTCTTGGACTTAGTAGTCTGTTGGTAGTGCTAACTGCACATGTTATACACATAGCAGTTAATTCTGGTTGCCAAGCAAAGGTGACAAAATGACACATGTAAAGTGCATATCACAAGTTTATTCTTCTGCACAAACAAATAGAAAGTGACTATAAACTGGGGGGGGAGACAAAACAGAAAAGGAAAATAAAGTATTTCCATAAACAAAGATGCCAAATGTGTTCTCCTTCTGGGGTCACATCTTCCACCAGAGAGCACTGCTGCTGGGCTCCCATTTTCAGAGCACTGACAAGTCTCTTCTAGGAAGAGGGTCCGGTAGCGGACATTGGATATTATAGCAGAAAGGGAGCATATTCTTTCTGAGGAACGATCCTTGCTTACACTGTGCTCATGTCTGGCAATCATTGACTTCTCATCATACTAGTCTCTTCCGAGATTCTTCCTCTCAGCTGCTGCAGGATCTTGAGGTTATGTCTGGCGAGTGTTCCCAATATATTCAGAGGGAAAGGACTGATACTTCTGAAGCAAAGATAAACCTCCAGAATTGCTGTAGCTGCAATGTGTAACCTGCAGCAAGCTAGAGAGGAGGGACAGTTTTAAATGAGAACCCATGCAGACATCTTCAAATGCTTAACAAGGGGACACTGGGGTTGGCCTACCACTGCAGCTTATAACTCAGCAGGTGGGAGCTAAAACTTGTCAAACAACTGTTTATGTCTGTGCTTGTTCAACAGCTGAGGAATTAGAAACTTGGAGAAGCTTAAGACAAGCTTATATGGTTCAAAAGTATTCCTCGTAACCTCACCTGTGACCTTTCTGACAGGTCAGTCACAATATTTTCATGAGCAGATACTAGCAGAGCTGCTTGAAGCTAGCAATAGTGCAGGTTTCTTCCTTATAGCTTAGCAGATGCATCTCAGTATTATTTCTCACCTCATGCTACTTGCAGCCACAGGCCTTATTTGGGATACTCCACAAGCACTGTAGGCCTCATCTGCAACACCCTCTGCTTCTGCAGATCAAGTCCTGTGTCAGCACAGGATCCAGAAAAGATGGGGAGGGGCTGAGATCCATCAAATTACTTTGGCTTTTGTTTTACATTAGCTTTGAACCAAGGATGTTAGAAGTGAAATGCAGGATCCCAAGCCTCCCGGTTCTTTTCCTTGCTCTGATGTTTAATTGAACCTAACTTTTTTTCATCTCCTGCCCGTTACATTATCAGAAATGATGGGCCAGAGACAGTTATTCCGCCCACGTGTGTCCTGACATCTAACATTCAACAGTGTTTGGCCATCACTCCTTGGCTTGCATCAGTGTCCCCTAGAAATCTGGAGTGGGACCACTGAAATACTAACCACATGCAACCTCCCTTACATGCTAAGGTGAGACCTCTGTTTGTTTCCAGTGGCAACATGAATTTCCTGAGACAACTCAGGCCCTGAGAGCACTTACCTTTAGGGGCCTGAGGGAAAGGGACACTGGAATAAGATTCAGATTTTTGAGGTTATTTCTTTACAGCAGAATTACCTTGAGCAGCCGTTCCTGGTCCACACAACCCCTCTCTACACCTGAGTACAGTGATGCTTTCAGCCTGGGCTAGCTTGTCCATCTAAGGCTAGTGGCTAAAACCACTAGCCAGTGACAGACAGCACTCCACAAGGAGACTAGCGACAAAGCTTTTGGAGCACTGCTAGTCCTTGAGTTCCTTCCCACAGCTTTCCTAGAAAAACAGAAGACTTCTCCTTCCTTGTTTGGGAAGAATCACAGGGATTCAGCTTGCTACAGCACACAGGACTTTTTCCCAGAAACGCTGGCAATGCAATGCAATGCAATGCAGCACAGGATGAGTGAGAAAGCAATTGTCCAAGTTAGGTTTTGTAGCTTGGCTGGTCCCCTTCACCAGAGCTAAGTGGATTCTGGTGGTCTGGATTAACTCCGTGATGACAACTTGTCCTAAGACCTCTCTCTCCTCTTTGACTTTCCAGGAACACATACAACCACCTCATCAGTTCAGGATGGCTGCTCCTATGTAAACCAGGTGCAGCACCTGGCTCAGCCACCCCTTTGCTCATTATCTCAAGGCATTCCCAAAGGTTTTCTCTCCACCCTCTCTCATGGCTAATAGTCTGCCAGGTGAGGTTTAAGTGCTGTCCTCCTCCCTCCCCAGCATGCTCATCCTATGTTTCAGGGCCCCCAGGAATGTGCACTGCAAACAGTGGCCTGCAGAACAAGCCCAGCCAGAGTGTGAAGGATTCAAAGGCAGGATTGTGTATTACTTTTTCTTTTCTCTCTCCTTCCCAAGCTTGTCTGGGACTAGAGCTGCTAGCTAGGTTCTCCAGCCCTCTTTTTCTTTGTGGGAGAGCACACATACAAAATCTCTAGGGGCTCATAGAGAAGCACTTTAGAGCCTCCAAGAAAATGTAGAGCCCCCAGCTTTCATGAAAAGAGCTACACATTGTAAGCTCCAGCTGCGCAGAGTGGACTTAGTGTGTAACCACACTAGCTGCACTGCTTACAGACTTGGCATCAGCCCCATTTGCACACCTTTTTTTCTCCCCAGAACCTACAGGTTTGTACATCCAAAGTTTGTGCTTAGTCCAGTCTGAGAACAGCTTCTGCTTGAAGGAGAGGAGCAAGTCTAATGAGACGGAGGCATATCTCAAGCAGGGCTATGAGACCCTCATCCTGCCTCCAGTACTCATTCCTGAGGGTCTAGCTGGGCAACCCCTGCCCAGGAAGAGGTGGCAAGTCCCTTTCCTGCAGCTGGGCCATCTGCTGTGTTTGGGAGCCAGTGCTTCAGGAGCAATGCTTTCTTGGTGTACTTGTGGGATCACACTGTAAAAGTGGCTGCTGCAAAAGGGGGAGCACAGGCAGAAAGTAAATTGCAGGGGTGTGTGCAAACCAGAGCACAGATGACATGCGCACACACATGCACAGTCCCTACTAATAATCTGAATTCTTCCTTGGCAAAGGGAATGCTTTCTTCTTGTATGCCTTTAGCATAAGGATTAAGTCTGAGGCTAGCCTGGGACATTCAAGGAATAACCAGTCTTGTTTCCCCAGCATCACCAGCAAACTGAGCTCTGTATGTGTGTATGAGGGCAGATCCTCTAGGACTCTCAGAGCTCTTAATTTCTTACCAAATAGACCCCAAGGATACTTAAATCATTTAGTATGAAGTTCTACTTGTGACTTTCTGTTTCCCTGTCCTCCACTTCCATACTGAGAGTGTCTGTAAAGGGACTCTGTTTTCCAGCTCATCACAGTTTCCAGCAAGTTTTATGTCATGACCCATTTCCAATATAGTCACACGTCTGTCCTAAACTAAACAAAAGGATGAAGAGCAAATGCATATTCAATCCTGTCTCCTTTTAAAGCCAACTGTACCTTCTCCCACACAATCCTCCTTTGTACTTACAGCTGTATCCTGTTCCAGTGGGACTAATGCTGCAGGGCCTTCCTTGTGCCAACCAGCCACTGCCTGAGCTTAGCTTTGTGTATGCTCAAAAATTGGTATTTCCTTCTGCGATTCCTCCAGCTTGTCATAGGCCCATCAAGTCCATTCAACACCCCTCTTTGACAAACTGCTCCCAGACCTGATTGATAGCCATGTTCAGCACCAACTAGGATGACTCTCCCTTTTAATCCCAGCCCTGGTGACAGGAGGGACAGGCACACATGGCCACCCTCCTGTGCAGGACACGCTGCCCATGTGTGCATGCATGAACACTCCTGCTCACTCTGCTCTCTCGCCTTCCTTCCCATGCCCCTCTAGAGGGGAGTCTGGGAGAAGCGTCCAAGGCAAAGCCCCACTTTCACTTTCACTCCCTGCTGAGTGTTGCTGTGTGCATGTGTGTGTGCACACACAGGTGCATGTGTACAGACTGACAGGCTCAGAGAAAAGCAGTCTAATGGGGAAGCTAGGGCTTCTGTACTGCAATTCCACCTCTGACCCGTTCTTCCTGGAAATCTCTTGCCTCCCAATCTCCCTCCATTCAGGGGTGACTCCAAAGCCCTTGGGGAAGGAAAACCACTATCGCCTACATGTCATAATGTGAGACAACCCCTGCCATTCACCCTCTCCAGAGGTAGGTTTTGCTGCTGTGTGCAAGTTCCCAGTCTCTGTGTACTGCACATGTGCCTTCTTTCCACATTCTTCCTCCTGCTGTAGCCACAGCCAGTAAGCCTTGCCATGAAGCTGCCCATCTGAGACGAAGGGGAGGCTGGGAGAGAGGGTGGTGCAGAAGGGGCATAATTTTTTTTTTTCTCTTTTCTTCATTTTGTGTCACTCATCTCAATGTACTGAGCAGACATGAAAGACAAAACGAGCACTATCTCTGCGGGGCCACAGACGGGATGGGAGGGGTGCCTGCCTCAGTGATGGCCAAAGCTTGGCCTCCACACATTGGCCTGCATCCCTGTTCTCGCTGCTGAGAATTTAGGCCTGGCCACCTGAAACCGAGAGGCCGAGGCTGGGTTTGGGGAAGACCCCTGGCCCACCTGACCGGGCTCTGGGGAACTCTGGTATGGCTTAGGGGACTGGCTGAGCTCCACCTGGAAAGGCGCTGGTGTAGCGGGGGCAGAAGAGGCCATTTCTGTTCTCCAGACTGGCTCATCCAATGTGGTGGCTGAGCGAGGCACAAGGACGGTGGGGGCCAGGCTGCTTGAGGCTGGCATGGGAGCCGGAGTGGAGAAGCGACGAATCTCCTGGGTCTTGGCTGTTTTCACGGGGACTTGCTTGGCTGCTGTGAAGGACGAGCTAGCCGGTGGGGCTGGCTGACCAGGACATTCCTGAATGCTGGGGCTTGGGGGATCCCCAAAACAGAACATGGCTGACTTTAATTGATAGGGCTGGTGGCGCATTAAATCAATGACCTTGATCCCTGATTTCTGGCCAGGTGCCTTTTTCACTTTGCTCTCTGCTTTGCTAGCCTGAGATTTGCTGGCTGCCAGCGGATAGAAAGGGGAATGCATTGGGTTGTAAGCTATTGGAGGGGGAGCCCGGATGTTGGGTGAATATTTCCAGGATGAGGGTAGAGAAGGAGAAGGAGACGGGGTCCTGGGCTTGGACTCTGGCTTCGGTGTTGTCTCCACCACAAATTTGTCCATGCGGCTCTGTCGTTTGGCAAAGAGCTCTGCCCCCTTGCCTTTAAGCTGAGGCATGTCCTGGGCCCCATTTACCAGTCCAGCATCTTGCTGCTGAGGCTTAGGAGCCACTGGAGGTGGGGTCTTGAACTTGCGGCCAGAGGACTGCATGAAGTTGCAGGCCTCAGCACCCAGGCTGAGGAAGTCCTCCTCAGGCCCAGACTCGAAGCCTGCCCCAGGGTGATCACCTTTCGGCTTCTCATCCAGGTTCTGCACCAGAGACAGGAGCTCAGGGTTGGGTGAATTCTTCTTCTTCTCCTCAATCTTACTGAACATGGGTTTCTTGTTGCCCCGCCGGCGAGCCTCCTGCAGGATGCCTGTGCGGGGAGCTGGCACGGCAATCCTCTGCTCCCTGGAGGTTAAGGGCTCAGAAGGAGGTCGTGGCATTGCTGGTGAGATGGCAGGAGAAGGCTGCTTTGGCATGGGGGAACTGCTTATCGCATGCTGTGATGGTGCTGGACTAATATACAGTGAAGAAGAGGCTGTTCCAGGGACTCGCGGTTGGGACACTGCAGAGGCCACCTCCCCTCCTGGCTTTGAGGGAGTTGATAGAAAGATAGAGGTTGTGGATGTCCGGGCAGTGTTGGCGGAAGGCTTAGTCTCTGGAGCACTTCCTCCCTCTCTTGGCTGTGACTCCAGTGGTGGTGTTGGCCTTCCTGGTGCGGGAATATATAGAGATGTGGAGGAGCTGACTGGACCACGGTGTGTTGGCACTGGTGCATTGGCAGGTGTTCCTGGAGCCAGAGGCGAGAAAGGGGGAATCACTGTGCTTTGCCCACCCAGACTTTCACTAGGTTTTTTTGGTGCAGATGGCCTGAAGATGACAGAGGATGTTGCTGGGCGTTGTCCAGAAAAGCCAGGAGTAAAAGGCCGTGCAGATCTGTTGAACATGCTTGTTGTGCTTGCAGAGGAGTCAGGAGTGCTTGGGGGAGGCAGGAAGAAAGTGGGGCTAGGGGGAGCCAAGAGCTGAGCGGGAAGGGTGGCTGGCTGCTTGCTGGGCGTTTGCACGCCTTCCAGGTGGATGCTGAGGGGCATGCTGTCTGCCTTCTGTGGAACAGGCATATCTCTGTTCACCGTGCCCTGCTGTGGCTGGGCAGCTGAGGCAAGCTGGGGGCTCTTCTGTGCTGGGACTTTCTCAACTGTGTACTTCCCAGCCCGTTCCCTCTGCTGCTCAAATAATCGTGCTCCTTTACCTGAGGCCTCACTCAAACCTTTTTGCTTCTCTTCCTTCTGTTCAGAGTCAGACTTGGCCTTTTCAATGTCCAGGTAAGTGTTGTCCCAGTCTGAGTGGTTAGTTAGGCTTCGGGCATCAGAGAAACCTTCCTCATCAAATTCAGACTCACTAGTTGGAAAAACTCCGTCTTCCTCCTCGTAGGAGCGGTCTTCGTCGACACTCCCAAAGCTTACCAGTGTATACTTTTTAGCTCTCTGCCTGCGCTTCTTGAACATCAGCACCCCCTTGGAGTGGGGGTTGGGTGCATCTGTGAGCAGGGATGCAATGGTTCTGCACTTGGTTTTGGCTTCTTTCACATTCTTCTCTTGGATGCTCTCGTGGCGGTGGAGCTCTGCAAGAGACAAAAAGAGGCAAGCTCAGAGCTCAGCAAGCGGCTGGGTGGGCACAGATGGACAATGGTATGGCTATAGGTATTCTAGTGCCCATACGAGGAAACACACTGTCACGCTCTGCCCTGCTTTTTCTTTCCTACCTTTGCTGATAGCGTCTTTAGGAACTGCTGATAGAAACCCAGGTGCAGTTTTCTCTTTCCCTGCAAACACAATAGAAGTCCATGCAGGTGTGGGGAGGGAACTCCCCCCTCTCTGATGGATGGTCTCTGTTTCCTGGTCATACCTGGGATTTCCTGTTTCTGCAGCATGTGGCCAAGAGTCCCAGGCTGTCACAGCATTTTTACAGTGCCTGCCCTTGCTCCTGGGAATTTTTACCATTTACTTATGACCCTGAAGGTGGAGCCCTGTTTTCTGTAGACCTTCCTCCTACCACATGGAGGATTCCCAGAAGCAAGCAATCCCTCTGACCCTGACAGTTTGGGAAGCAGCTGCTGCTACTGTTAGCACCCATGCATGTGTGCAATGGGAGAAGTGCTCTGCCGGCACAGCCAGGCTGCTCCTGCTCTGGGCCCTGCAGTGCCAGTTACAGAGTCAGCGTCTTGGAGCAGCACTGTGTGTAGGGTTTTTTGCTGCTCTGGGCAGCAGCCCTGCAACAGCAGGAGGCATGTTTTCACCCTTGCTGCAGTCCCTTGCCTGTGGCCCATGCCCAGCAAAGAAGAGCATTTGCTCCTGAGCAAGAATCCCAGACCTCCACAACTGATCAGCCAGGCCAGAAGGAATCCACTTAGCCAGGCTTGCTTGGAAAAGCCAACACCTGTTGGGACACTGGCATGAAAGTGTGGGATAATCATTTTCCGCCTGCTCTGCCAGCCCAGCGGTCAGTAAAGCCCCAGGGAGGAACATTGTGTTCTCTGTCCTGCCTGCAGGGAAAGCAGAGGGTGAACAAGATGCAATAGTAAAACGAAACTCAGCTGCCCTAAGGAAGGTATGGACATGCCTTGAATCACTGTTCAAGTGACAGAAATCAGTGCTAGCTTTGCACAGAAAAAAAAAAAAAGAACGTAACTAAACCATAGACTAATTTCTGATTTCTTTCATTGCATCCTTTTTCTTACTCCCATTGTCTTTTTCCCAGCATGATAGTCCAGATGGAACATCTATCCACTGCCTGCATCTAATAATTTGTCAAAAAACTGTGCAGCACCTTGTCCAGCCCTGATATGCTCCAGAAAGAGGTACAAAATTATGCCCTGCTGAAGGGAGAGGAGGGGAGAGGAGGGGAGAGGAGAGGGGAGGAGAGGAGGGGGGCGGGGCGGG
>VYXH01010138.1:799841-828418 GCA_013397275.1 Burhinus bistriatus | reverse complement strand
AGAGGAGAGGAGAGGAGAGGAGAGGAGAGGAGAGGAGAGGAGAGGAGAGCTGCAGGCAGTCCTGAGCGTTAGCTCAGGAGGGGATGGAAGCTGCTTAGTCCTCTCAGGATCTCGCTTCTGACCATTTTATCACAGAGCATTAATTCAATGGGGATCTGCTAATGTGGCGAAGTTACCTGCAGTGGGGGACAAGGAGCTTAGCTAGGAAGGATACTAGTCTTCCTGAGGGCTGCAGATGTCCTCCAAAACCTGGTTCGGCTGCACAATTGTGGCAGGGGTCATCATTCCATACTGCACCAGTGTAACCACAGCAGAAAGAACTTCCCTCTCTCACCCCGTGCTGAAAATAAGGTGTTGATTTGCAGAGCAGTCATCCTTCCAGGAAGCTTAAGATAAATACAAGGAAAGACTCTTCTCAAGGTTTGCAGCCATTCCATAGCACATGCTGCTGCTTTGGGATTTCAGCAAAGGGACTTCAGTGGTTTGAGATCACCTCACATGGGTGCACAGTCCATTCCTCCCCTTTGCACCCAGACAACTGGAAACAGCGAAATCAGTGCTGAAAAAATGGCTCACTATTTATACTCGCACTTGCAAAGGGAAGGCTCTCTGCAAAACTTTCCTTACAGAATGACTCCACCTTGCTGAACCAAGACTGAAATAGTTTCCAGGTTTTTGTGGAGACTTACTGCTCTTCAGGGCAGTCATAGACTTTCCCTCAAAGACCTGCTGCCCATGATGGAAACGAACCACAGTCGCTGAAGGTCTGTCCACTTCACTTAGAAATCTGCATACATGCGTCTCTGAGGGTTCTTCACAATGGAGGAAATAAGAGAGATTTCTTTCTTTCTACAAGCATCCTTGCTACAAGCTACTACACCTCACTTGGCTCGTATTTTGCTTCTAAATTTAAAAAGAGGAAAAGGAGCACTAGAGAATCTTAGTCAAGTCCAGAATATGTTAACTCTGGGCCCTGAGTGACTCACAGGAGGATTTCTGGCATTGGAAGATAACAGCTAGGGAGCTACACCATCCAAAGTGAGTCTGTGCAGCCCCTTCAGGCAGCAGAGTACCGTGAAAGTGATGAACTCTGGGCTAGCAAATACTATCAGAGAAAATAGAACAGTAGACAGTCTTGACTATGGCTCCACCAACTCTTGGTCTTGGCTCAGTGTTAGCATCCACGCACGACTTCCCTAGGAAGTTGCTCTGAGCTGCCCTGTGCTCTGAAGCAGCTGGCAAGTAAGTCCCTCTGGAACCTGCTACTTGCCTCCCTCTATCTCTTCTTCCTACTTACCTTCTCATCAAAGGCTAAAGCACATAAATAATTATACCAATCCTCCCAACAGAAAAATGATCATGGTATTCAAGCTGCAATCTCCCACAACAGTTTAAGAAAAAAGGGAAAGAGAAATCTTCCTGAGATTACTTGCTGAAGGTCAAGAGCAAGAGTGAAATCACAATAGGCAAAAGAATAGGGGAAGAAGAGGAGAAGAAAAAAGAGAGGAAAGAAAAGGGGGAGAAAAGAAAAGAAAAGGGGGAGAAAAGAAAAGAAAGGGGGAGAAAAGAAAAGGGGGAGAAAAGAAAAGAAAAGAAAAGGGGGAGAAAAGGGGGAGNAAAGAAAAGAAAAGAAAAGAAAAGAAAAGAAAAGAAAAGAAAAGAAAAGAAAAGAAAAGAAAAGAAAAGAAAAGAAAAGAAAAGAAAAGAAAAGAAAAGAAAAGAAAAAAGAAAAGAAAAGAAAAGAAAAGAAAAGAAAAGAAAAGAAAAGAAAAGAAAAGAAAGAAAAGAGAAAAGAAAAGAGACATCTGTACCTGCATAAGGCTGACCCAAGCTTGAGAAGGCAGAGTCCAGACCTGGAGAGCTGGGCATGTCACAAAGCCCGTTTAATTCACAACTCCCCATAAACAGAGAGAGAGGCAATGAGAGAGAAGCAAAGCAGTTCCCTGCTGGAGCAGAACCAAAACTCTGAGGTGTCCAAGCCCTTTGCTATCAGCTCCACAAGCCTTTTAAAGCCTCTCTTTTGTCTCGTAGGCATTGCTGCTGAAAGCCATGAGGTCACTTTGTCTATTTTTGTCTTCTTAGCTTCATCACTGAGCAGTGTGACGGACATTGTCACCTGGCACTTAAATACCCTCCTTTCCCCCACTCCCTACTCCCTGTGAGGAGAATCTCCTCTTTTTTATTTTAAAATAATAAGATATACCCTATACTCTCACTGCTTCTGTGGTGCAAGCTTCAGGTTAGAAAGGTGCAAGCTTCAGGTTAGTGTTTCCAGTGCCTCAATGTCCAGAGTTTCTGTGCTAAAGAGCCCTTCAAAGAGCTGAGACTAACCCAGTCCTCATGTCCAACACAGACAGGCAGAGAAACCCACCCAGGAGGAAAGCAACTTTCCCTGTCTGAAACCCTCAGAGAGCACCCAGCTCCAGGTAAATATAAGGAAGAAAAGAGAGAGGAGAGACTCTTTTCCAGTGTTTATCAATTTCCTTCCATGTCTGAGAAGAACCAGTCCATGATACACATTCCTGTTGTATACCAGGACTGAGGAACATTTAACAGAGGAGCATTAGGATCCTGGGTGCCTGTAGTGAAGTGGTTTAGTTGAATTAAAATGGCAGAGACTGTTACCTACACCACTGAAGAGTGTGGCTGTGCCCAGGGAGGGTCATGCAGAGTTTGGAGGCCAAGGAGTGGTGCTTTAGCAGCACCATTCAGAACTCCCGCATGGGAGACTGAGAGTTGTTGAAAGACAAGATGCTGATAGTGAGGACTGGGGTGGACAGGGAAGAAGGGAACAGAGGGTGCTGGGAGTCTACAAATCTCTGCAGTTGTGGCCTGCTCAGCATCTCCTCACACTTTGGCAAGGTCTCATCTTACTGCCTCTTTCTGTACATGAGCAATAGGTCCTGTGAGCAAATCCCAGAGCTGTGGCCAAGGGACACTGCCCTGTGATTCTCCTTCCCAGCAGTCCCAGCCTTAGCAAGACTGTAGTGCAAGACTAGAGCAGACCCATCTCCAGTGTTAGTGAGTCTAGAAGAGTGAAGGTCTGACCATGCCTCCTGAAATCCACTAGCCATCGCTGCATGCCAAGGAAAAGAACTTCCACAGGCAATGTTGCTGTAAGAGAGACCTGTCGTGCTTCATACAGAGACTCTTACAGCAAGAGCAATGAAAGTGGTTCAGTCTCTTCTTCTTTGATGAATATTTACACATATAGGGATACAGTCTCTTTGGAAAACCTTGTAGAATCCGATATATATAATATGTAACTGGAAATGAAAATACAGCTCTGCAGTACAGAAGAAATTCTCTATTAACAACATTCGAATGGAATAGATAACAGGTTAAATGGAAGGGTTATAAAATTCTCCTAAATGTTGGTATGGTGGATAATTTCTATAGAAAAATTTTTGTTAACTTTTAAAGCACTAAATTCTGTTGGAATAATCCACAAAAAGGGAAAATTTCTGTCAGGCAAAGCCTACAAAGATTTTTCCATTAACTTAACTAAATTTCACTGAGGTGAAATGAATTATGTTACTATTTACAGTGAAGAGAAGTGTAAAAAGTATAAATCTTTTCAAGATCAGGCCCTATTAAAAGAAAGCATTTCAATGTATGCTCAGGAAAACTACTGAACAAGCAGGCGTACATGATGCCCGATACTGTTCATGTTCACTAGGAGAAAAACAACAGTAAATTTTATTACTGAGGACCAAATTGTAGAAAAGCCATTACCATAGAAAATAAGCACACTGCTAATTTTAGAGATAAAAAGCCTGTTCCTCTGTGATGAAATACTACTTGTCTACTATTTTTTCACACGAGATTTTGTTCTTCCAGCTATTTATGTTAGACAGGGTCATTTTTCCATGGCTAACATTGCAAATATCCCAGTAAGTCATTAGAGGCTATAGACACCTCATGCTTTTCATACCTGGAGTCCTTTCAAAATAAGATTTGGATAGATTATATTGGCCTTCTAAGTATTTCCCTGTTGAAAGTTTCAACCTTTCAAGCTTCGACCAATGTTTGAATTGCAAACAGTAAAGCAGAGGAGTGTATATTCTTTTACTTAAAAGAAGTGGTAAAACTCTTGGGACAGAAAACTTATTTCTCATTCTTGGATATCTGCACACTTCCATCACATAATCTGTGCATAATATAAAACATAGATATGGCTTCAGCTCCAATTTAGGATGCTACAAGCAAATGCTTCAGTCCTACTCGTCTGCAATACTTAAGCATGTATCTGATGTTAAATATATAGTTAAGTATTTGTCAAACCAGTATTTCTTCTTAAATGGCTAGTGATTTTAAGTGCTCCCAGTGAGACACCGCCCCACTGCAATCTCCTGGTTTTAGAAAAACAGAACTCAAGCTTCTGCAGGTGAATTGACAGCCCATGGGAAAAAACATGCCCAGTCATTTTGTAGATTTTTGACCACTCTTAGCCATTCTGCGACTCCCACACTGCTATTGAAGAGCTCTGCTAGGCAGAGAGGGTGCGGAGACATTGCTATGTGTGGCTGCAACGTATTAGTCTCATGGTATCCTGCTGGAGGCTTGAATAGCTTGTTCCCTCAAAACAATCTCCCTCAGCTGAGTGAGAGTTTCTTCCTGAGTTGGATGGAAATGTGTCCTCAGTGCAAAAGGTAGCACACATGGCCAGCTCTCCTGTGCTGACAGCTCACACTTGGGCCCTGGGTATTCCCTACATAGTCTTTTGTGACAAGATTGCCAAAGGCGAACTTTCTTTTGGCAGGACTGCACCTGTTGAATGCACTAGTGAATCTGCCTTTTGCAATTTTAGCCCAATTTCCTAAGAAAGGCTTATGCAGTCATGCTGCATGTCTTTTGATTTTATTTGTTTCATGCTAATAGTTTTTGAGCCTATTTGCTAATTTTAGGTGTCTGAAGTCACAAAGATATAACGCTCCTCCAAGTTTACATGAAAATAGGTGGCTGGACAGAGGAGATAGATAGACCCCACCATAGGAAGCAGGAAGCCTGAGTGCAGTCTTAATTAGGCACCAAAAACTGAAGAACACACACAACAGACAGATTATGAGTTCCTATTTTGAATATGAGAGACATCAGACAGATATGCATTTAGACATGAGAGAAATCAAATGCAAGACATAAATTAAAAGGACACCAGGATCTGTTAATTCTACGGCTCACAAAATTGCTTGATGTCTGACAGCAGGATACCCCTGATTCATCTTCTCTTTGTCCTTCAGTGTTTCTGGCGTCCACTCTCTAGTAATACAGACAAGCATATGCTCCTCATCTGTGTTTGTGGACTTGATTAATCCTGTAGCACTTGCCATATATTCTTGTTATCCAATTGATTTTAGTCCTTTTCTGCAACAAGTCAAGCTCCTACTACATTTAAAAATCCAGCCTTTCACAAGACAACCATTTACCTTCCATGCCTTATGTCATCTGCTGAGGACACAGCAATCTCTGCTGAATCCTGAGGCCATCCATTAAAAATGGTATTACTGCTATTTCCTGTTACTGCTTGCTAGGTACAACTCACTCAAGAGAAACAAAAAACATTTAAAAAGCTTCACTAGCAGGAGTTTGCAGTTGAAAAAGCAGATAGGAAGACAGTAGTGGCGTACCTCCTCAATCCAGGTAACTCACCTCCCTCCCCCATGTCCCCCACACACCTGGGTTTCTGTGGGAAGAAAGACCAGTGAAAAGCTGCAAGGTGTCCCAGCAAGGTCCCAGTTCTGGGCAGCAGCAGTTTTGAGACTGTGGGGTGCCCCACAGCACATACTGCCTGTTCTGTCTAGATGCAGCCAGAGGACAAGATCCACTGACAGAAGAGAGGAGGGTTGGGATTTTTAATCATCTGTCTCCTTGCCAGTCATATAACATTGAGGTGGAGAGGATATTTGATTGACATATGTTAGTGTTTAAAGCTCCATGGGTGAAAATATAGAGGTAGTCCTGTTAGATTCAGAAGCCCAGTGAAACACTACTACCAACTTAGCCAGTTAGCTAATCTGACATCATAAGCCATTAATAGTTATGATTTCTGTTCTATTCTTAGCCAATTGTGCAGTCACCTTACAGTAGTCCCATCTCATCCATACTTCTCTCGTTGGAAGAGTCATGTGGAACCATATCAGGTATCTTACAGAAGCCAACATATACTGTGTCCACCTTATTTCTTTAGCCACGAAGTCTTATCTTACTGAACAGGTCAAAGACTACCTCTTTTTCTAGTTTTTATTAGTCCATATTGTTTTTACTGATCATTTTGTTTTCCACAAAGTGTGCTCAAAAGAACTGCTTTGTTCACCTAACTGAAGCTAAACTGAAGCCAACCTAAACCATTCTATGATTCTATGATTTTTTTTCTTATCCCCAGAGCCTGTGTCTGTAAGAAGGGTGCTACTCTTGGTCTCTTTCCCTGAGAACATTCCCATTATTCCAGGTTATTTATCTAGGACTGAGTGCCATTCTGATACAATTTTCACTAATTCCTTACATTTCACCTCTACAGAGAATATGATTCAGCCTTGTCTTTTCAGTATAGTCAGTGTATCAAGATATGCTGAATCTACTCGCCCCTGTTCCTGCTCCTCTTTCTTTTATACAAAGGGCTTGGTTCTTGGCTAACATAAGTGGTAGATACACTAATGACAGTGAAGCTTTACAGATTTCACAGCAAACCAATCTCCCTTCCTACAATGGATTTAAGTGAAACTGAAGAACGATTGTCAGGTTTACAGTTTTCTCCTTCCTAGCTATAATTTTCTGTCACTTTTGTTGAGCAATGACTCTGTTGTTTAATTACCCCTTGTCAAAGTCCTTTTATGTCTCACCCTTCTATGCCTCTCCCTCCCCCATCACTATCACTTTGTCTCATTTCAGTGTTGTCTCTGAGCAGACTTGTACCAACCCTGTCAGCAAGTCCCGTATCACTTTCGGAACTGATGGAAACAACATTGAACAGGCAGAGGGATTCCCATTGCCTATTTGCATTACTATTTCTTTCAACTCAGCTCTCAAAATCCTGGAATCTAGAAAATATCAGCTTGGCTAAGACACTCTATGGGGTTATATTTATAGTTGTTTCAGTGTGATTATTGCTCTAATCACCTTGAGATCTGAATTATTGGCAAAAGGCAAAATTTTGGCTTAATCTCATTGTTCCACATCAGCCTTACACATCCTAAGTCACTCCAGAAGTGCATGTACAAGGACAGGCTGTGTTAACTTAATGTGTGTGGCAGCATATTCTGAAAAATCACTAGCTGGGGCTCTGCAAGGACCATGGAAGTGTGAGCTCGGAAGAGAACTGCTGACACTGTTTCACCAGCAGCAAGATGATGAATGACCTCTGACCATGTCTGAGCAACTGTGACCCAGAGTCAGAGTCCCTGTGCTGACAATAATAACATAGACAAGTAACGTCTGAGTAACTGATAGTTTAAAAAAGATGCTCAAAATGGTATCTCATATAGTGGAAATACTAGGACAAAAGAAAGTATATACCTTTTCATTTCAGGGATCACATACAGCTTTCCTCCAAACGTCTTCAAATACTAAAGATCTTTCCCCTAACAGAGAATATCATATGCAGCTAGATTTATCTTGAGCTCACACTTGTTCAGCTAAATCCATGTCTCTGTCGGGCTCTGGGGCAGCAGGATGGCCGGTACAAAAGTACAAAGGTGAAGCAGAGCAGAGCTCCATCAGCCTTACTTCTAGTGCTGCAACCCACAGCATCCGCATTGAAATGCTGGACAAAAGTGATGCCCGAGGGAACGATGCTGGAAGTCTCCAGTAAGAATACCTGAAGAAGATGGCCAATTACTTGTGACAATTTCTGGGAAGACAGAAGGAAAAATTCATCCACACTAGCCAAACCAGACAGCACTAGTTTATAATCTCTGTCTTCTGCCCAAACAGTTAATACTCCAGCCTGAAAATATCACCTCTGTGCTTTCGATAGGAGAATATAAACCAAAGGCATAAGATCAAATGCAATACTCAAGCCTAAAACTGGAGGAAGAGAGCTCCCAATGCACAGTGTTTATCTGTTGTCTTCTTTAATAAATGCTTTCCAAGCTGCAAAGAATTCAAAGCTGAATGTTAGTTACCAACTGGGATATTCTTCAGCGAAGGCATACAACTAGACTGCATACACCAGTGTATGTAAATTGATTTCCCAAGTGGAGGCAATTTCCAGGTTAATGTGTGCTGAAGTGAGATCAGACTCTCCATCTGATTCAACCATGGAGGCTGTTGTCCTTGTTTTCCTAGTGGTTGGCTGCTCACTGAGTAGCAAGGGCCAAGGGTTATTCAGCATTGCTTCGTACTGCTAGGAACAGACTTCCTGTAAGATCAATAGTTCAGGCAATTAATTTTAATCTCCTGGTCTGAGCAGAATGCTTTTCTATTCTTCTTTAAAGCAGGTAGGATGGGGACAGTTGACTACTATCCTTAAACCTTTTGGTCTCCTAAACTGCAGTGAATGACAAAACCAGTAAGCTAGCCTAAGACTCACGCAACTGTGATCATTAGACTCACAACTGTCAAAGCTGAAAGCCAAGCAGAAAATGTGGTGCAGTAAGTTCAAACCGCCATTCAGGTACTTTATCTTGTTCACAGCTCCTGTGGCCTATACCGATTGTAATAGGCTGATAGGTGGCTTGCTGCACTCACCCTCTCTGCAGGGAAATGGGAGTGCAGTCACTCTTAGAGGAGGTAATCTGTATGACCCTCCAATGAATAGGCCACTTATTTATAAGCATCCTATCTCGTCAAGTGATGCTGCCGTACATCCGCTTTAAACAAGAAGGATTTCCTTTTCTGATATGGAATGTAGTAACTTCAATGACTCTGCACAGGCAGCCAGGCCCATATAAAGCAGAGGAGGAAATTTCCCCACCCATTTTTCCCTCCCTTCCCCTACCGTACATGGAGAGGCTCTTGAGTCCTATGAACTAAAAATAGTCCAGTGGATAAGTTTAAATTGAGATATTTTGAAGCACTTCTTGCACTGACACAAATTCCTACAGTGCGAGAGCAAGTTAGGACTAGACTGCTGTCCTGGTATGTCTGTCTTCTGCTAGCAATTGCTATTTCCAGTTGTGAGAAAGCCTGAGCCCATTGTCCCTGGGAGGCGATGTAGGATGGGGGTGAAAATACAGTGGACCTTAGAAAGCACAGGTGGCTGAAGAGATAGAAAGCACAGGTGGCTGAAGGGAATAAGCCTTGCCTACAGATGGATCCTAAGCCTCTGAGGGCAGGGTGAGCAGAGGAGGACACTGCAGGAGCAATGGGAAACCAAAGAACCTCACTAGGAATTACTTGTGACAACTATAGTCTCATTCTCCCTGCCACAAGCTCTAGCTTTCCACTAACCTCCTGAAACTCATTCAGATTTTTTAATTTGTATCTTCTGTCTTGTTATCTCTTCCTTTCCTTCTCCACTGTCCAAGCAGCACAGAAATCATCTCAGGAAGGGATGTGGCTTGGCCCTTTATAGTGATGATGATGAACTGATTAATCACCTCTTTAAAGAGAGTTACTGGTTTAGTAAGAAGGAAACAAATTTGTAATTTGTTTCTTCAGATTAGGCAAAACATTGGCCATTCGCTAGTATGAATGCTCTCCTGTAGTTCATTTAAAGTACAGAAAAGAGTCCTTGTTTGCTGATTGTTCTCTTGCCCCACCAAGTAAAACACCAGAGTGCATAGCAGCCACTGGGCAGCAATGAAGACTGAAGTCCTATGTAGGGCAAGTTTCCCACATTTGGATGATGCGTGGCTCCCCACACTGCCCCACTAGTCTCCATCAGCAATGTTCTGAGTGGGTTTTGAGAAGGCATGTCCAAGTCATGTGTCCTGTTGAGGGCTGGGATGATGTACGTGCTTATCGCACAGGTTGGAAAAAATGAGCCAATGCCAATGTGCAAATAGGGCAGGAACTTCAGAAAGAGAGGCCAAAACCTCACTGCAAGGGCCGTTGCCTCTCTAAGGAGCTCCCAGGCCTTGTGTCTTTGCTGGGGGAGGAGAGGCACAGCTCAGCAGCTGATGACATGCAAGGCATCGTGAGGTGGCACCATCCGCTGCTGCCCTCTCTCCTCTGTGCTTATTGGCTCCACCCCACCCACTGCCAAATCGTCGTCTTGGGCTGTTGTTACTTGCCACCACACTGTGTTCTGCTCCTGGACTCAAATCTTTGCCTAGTGTAAACAAGTGAGCTCCATTTGCTCCTGTGTTACTGTGATGCAAAGCAGGTGTTAGACAGCAGTGTCACCTCCAGCAATTGCCACGTGATTTGTATCCTCTTAGCAAAAGCAGGGAAAGCAGCTGTAGTTGTCAGGAGTTGGTGGAGTTGATGGAAAAAAATACATGTACTGGAGAAATGTCAATCAGATGAAACTTAAGAGAAAATTAATCAGTAACAATCAGAGCATAAAGACTGATCACCCATCGTGGTAAGACTAGGAAAGATGGTGGGGGAATGTGGTAAGCATTTCCTAGTTTCATTGATGATCTTGAGGACACTACGCAGTCAGCCCAGATCAGGTTTGCTAACAACATCAGAAACAAAGGAAAATGATACAGAAAAGGGGAGGCAGTGGGGCTGAATCAACTCGCCTATGACCAGGAAAGCTCAGAGCTCTGGAAAGCACACAGTGAGGACAAAGGTCTACAAAAGCTCTCGAGGTAGTAAATGAAGAGCAGAGCTACACATCTTAAGTTTGAGAAAACCCAAGAGCTGACAGGCAATAGCAGTCTTACTGGGATCCTTGTAGGCAATAGAGCTGTGAAAATTGTCAGTTGCTACTCTCAGTGGTGTGCAAAAGAATTATTATGTATCTCTGTTCTTGTACAGGGATTTCAGTTAGTCATCTAGAAATCTGATGTTTCTAGATACTCTTCTAGAAATACTATACCTGGCAGTTCTGTTTGCCTGAGGTGCAGGGAAAGCGCGAAAGTCTTTGTAGCTTAAAAATTACAGTAAAAAGTTAGAAAGACTGAATACAAAGGACAAGAGAAATACTCCCAAAATTGGAGAAAACGTCAGAGCAGGCATAAGAAAGGAGTACATTCTAGAAAGAAAAGGTGAGGAACCATCTGGGTAACACTCCCAACAAACCAAAAAAGAGTTTTTCAAATTCTTATGGTGCGGCAGTGAGAGTCATAATGGAGAAGGCCATGGCAAGGAAAGGGTGGTGTGCTGAGCAAGTGCACTGGGAATACATTCAGAGACATAGTGCTCCAAAAGGCAGACATCTGATTAGGTAGTCAGAATGGTCCTTAAATGTCTATTGTGTATATATGGAACCCCAAGCTCCCATGATTGATCGTCCAAGTCACCTACTGTAGTTAACTTAGATTTTAAAAACTTGCCTGGCTTCTAAACCATTTGTTTTCCTGTTTAGCAAAACCCAGGAGTCTCCATGTCCCAGAGTAGCTACTGTGCTGTGGGTATTGCTAAAGAAAGGCAGAGAAACAGAGCTTTAAACTCTGATGGCTCCATGGGAGCTTGGAGCTGCTGTAGGAACTGAACCAATGGAAGCCCAAACATCCTTGCCAAGGCTACACCTTTCTGGGAAGAGATGATGTACTATGTGCCTTGCATGCTGATAACTTCTCTGCAGGCAGCCTCCCCACGGAGCCAGTGCAGCTCAGCAGTCCCACATCCTCCTGGGTGTATTCCAGGTGTAGGTGCTCCTTAGCTCTGTTCACTGCATAATGAACACCTTCCATTCCTGTTTTTAACTTGCTTCCTTCCTTCACAGAGTTACTGGCTACTGATTGTGACTTTTGTTTTAATGGCTGCTGTGCTCCAGCATGATCAGGACATAGAGTTTTGCCTCCCATTTACTGCCAAGATTCCTAACCCAAGAAAAGGCCAAGCTGGCCATGTGAGTTGCCATCCATGGCAGGGTAACTCTTACATAAGGACACCCAAGGCCAAACAAATCAGAAGCAGGGTGAGTGGTGGTGGGGTAATAAGAGAATAAAATATTATCTCAGTCTACAGTGCTTCTGGGAACCCTACTTCTAGCTGGCAATAAAGTTGCATCACCTTCTGCCATGGAATATTATTTTGCCATCAGAAATGCTCTGCATTAAATACATGGCTTTCCTGGGAGCCTTCTGTACTGACGCTGTCCATGGAAATAAGTCTTGATGTAAAGCAATTGCTCATCTACTGCTGGGACTATCAGGTGGCAGGGAGCAGCTGAACATGCCTTTCTCAACATTCACCTCATGCTTGTACATTATTCAAAGGGGGAAAAAATAGCTTCATCCTCAGGGAGGCTGAAATTGCTACTTTCCTTGCTATCCTAAGGAAAGTGAGTGCTAAAGTCTACAAAGAAATAGTACAAGGCACCATGATAGCTGTACTGCCTAGCAAGGCCAGACATAAGGGACCCAACTGAATCTGTCCTCTCAATGCAGGGCAGAGCAGTAAGACAGTGCCCTGCCTGATGGAAGCAGCCTAGACTTGAAAGTTACCTCTACAGGATCCCTTAGGCAGAATAGATAAAGGAATGTTTAGCCCAAGGAAAAGAGAAGAGAGGCTTAACAATTGCCTTGCAATATTTTCTGGCCTGGGGAAAAATGTCTAGCATTTGCAGCAGAGAATCAGAAGTTAGTATCTGCGTGCTTCATTTCTGATTCAGTCTAGTATCTTTTCTGTGTCTCTGTTTCCCATTCATTCCCAGCTAAGTCACTTTTTTAAAACCTGCTTTATTTGTAGGCTCAGAGAAATGTACATTAGTCAATCATACTGCACACTGAGGTACTCATATGAAAACAAGTTTTTGATTACCTTGTTTTTAATATTATTGGATAGATCAAAACTGTGAAATCAGGCAACATCTTCTGCCTTCGTGTTTGGGTTTGAAATACTCCATGTGTAGCAGCAACCAGGAAGGATACTCACAATTAAGATCACTTCAGGTCCATCCACTCATGTACTACACTGCACTTTTTAGTACTTTATTCCACCTGGAAAGGTCTTGACTAGTAGGGTTCCCACTGCAAGGAACTGTTCCAACAGCTGATTTAACAGCTCCCGCCTGTCCTTGATGGCAGTCCTCCGCTGCCAATACCTAAAAAGTGATAAATTCTACCAGAGCTCACCAGCTGCTGCCAGACACAGACACCTTTGCTGGAGTAAGTGCCTGCAGAGAAAACATCCTCTGAAAGTCATTGTAGACAAGTCCCTCCCTGAGCTTGACAGGGTGAGAGAAATAAATGAGCTACTGACAACGCTCTTTTAGGGCTATGCTGACTGAAAATTATTTCTACTTGGTCCTTAATCATGTGTAATACTACATGCCTCTGTGCCCATGGAGAGCTGAGCTGAACAGGGGGCTCCTCAGGAGCCCCTCAGAAACGAGTGCCCTGTGCTTGGACACACAGATAGCTAAGGAGCAAACTGAGCTGCTGTGAGATCTCTGAAAGGGGAGGCCTGGGAAATCTAACCCCCAACTTCTTTCCTGACACTGAGTCTTCTTCAGCCCAAAGTGTTGAAGAAACCAATGGCCTCTAACCTGTTTCCAGCACATAGAGGTGCTAGAGTACAGCTGGTTGTGTGTCTGCAGCTTCTACAAGTGATTCCCAGATCCCAGACCCTTTCTCTCATCTGTTCCTTGGGATATCTTGGGTGAGGTAGACCCCAGTGCCAAAGCTGCAATAGGAAGCCCCAGTCCCTGGAGGTCTGACTTGACTCTGCGTCGTCCCAAGCTAGAGGAGCTAACACATTTGACATTTGCAGGAATGAGGCTTTTGGAAGGAGATCCAGTGTAGGAAGAGGGCATGGGTGAGTGGCAGGGTGCAGAGGACTTACTGGCCTGCTTGGCTTTCTCCGTGTATGTGGTGGTTAGGTCTTCATCAACCGGGTGCTCCACTGGCCCCACCATGGGGATGAGATGACGTTCCGCTCGGATAGCCTTGGTGGCATGGGGCAGAAGCATCGCCTCTGGAGAAGGCTCCCGTCCCTCTGTTGACGGTGGCCGCAACTGTCCCTCGCTCTCCGAGAATGGAGTGTCTGTGCGGCTGCCAGGCGGGCAGGTAATCTCCCTCTTGGCCACCCCACCGGAGCTGGCTACCTCAGCTGCCCCCTGTGCAGCAGCCTCCGGCATGCTCTCGTAGCCACTCTGTTCGGACAGGGACACCTCATCCTGAGGCACATCCGCCTTGCTATTGGTGCTGTCGGGTGGGGAGCGTGGGCTCTTCTTGCGAGCTCGGCGGTGCTTCTCCTGGGCTACATTGTCAGCATCACTGTCCGTCTCACCATAGTAGGCCTCACTGTCTGGTGGAGAGGTGAGGCTCTCCAGGTGTCTCTGTGACCTCCGTGGCTGCGAGGACTGTGTGGTGGCTGGGGCTCTTGCCGGTTCAGGGCTGAGTAGCTGCACCGGGGGGCTGAGTGGGGATGGTGGGGAGAGCACTCGCTGCCCTGGAGAAGGGGAGTGCTGGAGCCGTGGGCCAGTCTGGTCCCCACCAACTATCCTGTGGGGAGAAGGAAGAGTGGTGAGTGAGGTCTGATTGGTGGGGCTGAGCTGGAAGGAAACCCCCACATGTGATAGAAGCATAAGGATTGAGACAGTGTTTCAGGTGTCTTTCAAGGTGGTACAGACATCTGAAGTGCAGACACCAAGGGCAGACTCATCTCTGACATCAGCTACATGCTCTTATCTCCTGGGAAGGTGAATTCCTGCATAGCAAACATTCCCCAGGACACTGGGACATAGCCCTACAGCCTGCTGCTTGCCAGGGGGGACGGGTGGTGCCTCAGCCACCACACTGCATTCCAGCTGTTCCTGCAGCTGGGACTGCACCATGGAGCTGTGTCAGTTCTGCGGATCCTGGCACCCCCAAACTTCTTTGGTTCAGAGTGGGCTCCAAACAAAGAAGCTGGTGCTGTTTGTTTGCGCTGACCTCTATGTGGGAGTAAATAGCAAATACTTAGGACAAAAAGGCCCAAGTATTTTTTGAGGGTAGGACTCTGCTGTCCTGTGTTAGGAGTCCACCCTGATGTGTGGCCTGCTTACTGTGGGACTGCCTTGCAAGCTAGCTACCAGTGCCTGGGTTTTGACGACCATACTGCAGTCATGCCAGCCAGCCCAATCCATGGTGGCATTCACCTTTGGCTTAGACATAGCACCTTCTAGACTGTAAGTCAGCTGGAAGGATGACTAGACTAAGGGCAGGGCAGACTGGAGCAGTCAGACTGATTGCTGACTGCCAGAGGGAGGGAGAACTGGCTATGCTGATGGGAAAAGAGCCAGCTCTGTCCTCCCTCTCCTCAGGAGTGAGTCTGGATTTCAGTGGCAGCTTGACTCCACACCACACAGATTGGGCAGGGAACTTCTTCCTTCCCTTGCCAGAATCACCAGGGCTTGTCAGAGTTATAAAGAAGCATTAAGTATTTGCCTTCTCGGCATGCATACCAGGAAGCCAGGCAGACAGCATTGCCTCTGTAAAGCTGTGGAATTCATGACTTGGATCCCAATTCTAAACTGTGAAAAGTTTATACTCATGTCAAATGCAAACCTTTGTGGAAGCTAAGGGTGAGACAATTTCTCTGACAATGTATTATTTTAATAATATTTGTTATTATGAACTCTCACTGGGGAGCAAACTCAAAGCTCTCCAAGCAAAACAGAGCAGTCCTTCCTCTTCTTTAAGTACTCAACCAGATAACTGAAAAGTGTTACTGCCTGTAAGCCAGTTTCTCTTGTACTGCACTGTCAAGTCACAATCTCTCTCCCTCCCTCTCTTTCTCTATTCACACACATCCCGCACTGACAGAAATACATGTGTGACCTTGCATGCTCCAGAGTCATCCACCTACCTCTCCTTTCTGAACAGAACTGATTGGTATTTTCTCTGGGAACATAAATACAAAGTGGGAATAGAGATGTGATCAGAAAGCAGTACTTTGTGAGTTCTCCACTACCCCAAGATGAAGCCAACTGGTTACGCTATTTCCAAACCATCCGATGTTGGCTCCCAGAGGGCTGCAAGAAGCCTCCCTTTGTCACTTTGCTAATTCAAAGTGTGCTGATTTTGGCCCATTGGAATTTGCCCAGGCACCTGTTGGCTGCAGATAGGCTCCAATAGGGTGAGATAAGGTCTTGGCAAGGGACCAAGAGCTATTCTGGACACCTTGTGCAGGGCTCACTCATCCCACTTAATCACAACTAGGGTATAGGGTGAGCACATCAGAAGGCACCGGCGCTTTCCCTGATGCCAAGGGGAAGATCCTGCTTGCTCAGGCTTTCCTCCTCTGAGCACTGCCCACCTCTGCCGCTGCTTTATAGATGCCAGCAACCAGCATGGCTCTCCCTCCCCACTGCTCACAGTGCTCTGTCTTTTCAGGGCTGTAGAACATCACACCTCCCAGCCCCCTTCACCAAGGCCTTATTTCCTGAGGGTGACTTCTGTTTTGGCAGTAGTGTGGAGTAGCTGGGACCTCACACAGCTTTGCTGTCTTTGTCTTTATATGATTCATTTACAGCTTGGGCTTCATCCAGCATGCACTGAGGCACTGGGCTAGCTTAGCGCAAGTAGAACCAGGGATGTTACTGGGACCATTTTTCCTCTTAAATTTGAGCCTGGTCTCCACTATTCTGATGTACTAGAGACTGTCAGAGACGTTTCTTCCTGTAAAAAGGGACTCAGCTACATACTTCTTATCTTTCTGGAAGTCAGTTGACACCCTGTCAGACTACAATGGCCTGCTGTAGTAAATACTCAGGTAATCTTGTCTTGGTTTAATTATACAGTGTGTAGTCAAATCCATTTCTACAGAACAGTTATTTACCCAGAATGACCTGAAGTCTCTGTTAATTGCTGAGATGAACTGCCCTATGGCATCTGCTTGCTTGGAGCCTAAATTGCTCATTCTTTGCAGCATAGCCCTCAGACTGCAAACATTTCCCTCCAGCCTGAGGGGCAGGGGCAGAGAGCTCTGGGGTCAGTTCAGCCCCAGGGCTAGGCACTCTGGAGAGCAGCACAGAGGCAGCACAAAACTTTTGGATGGCCACATGTTAGCCATGGGGAAGTCCTCCTAGTACACCTTGCAGTATGGAGAAACCAAAGGCTTCCTGCCTGCCTTCTTTCTGCTAGGTGTGGATAGGTGCTGTGCTGGATGAAGCTGCCCTGCTGCCTGCACTTGCACAGCACTGGCACTTGGGAGCGGGTTACCTTTTCACACGGATGTTGAGCATGCCATTGGAGGAGTCGATGATCTGCATGGCAGTAGCATGGGAGAGGCCAGCACATGACTTCCCATTGATAGATACTAGCACATCATTTTCCCACAGGCCTCCACGGCACGCTTTGCTTCTCTTTCGGATCTGGAAAAACAGAAGAGAGAGGATAGGGAGGAAGGGAAGAACAGCAGCTATTTAGTCCAGTTTCTTGTCTCCTGCTGGACCTTCTATGGCTCCATCCCTGACAGCATAAAATAAGGCCTAAGACTACTGTGCTGCCAGGGTGAAGGACCAGTCCTCTTGGGTGAGCCCTGGCTGTGCCTTTCAGTCTCTGTATTTCTGTTGATTCCAAGAGTCACTCTGCTGAGCATAGGCCTCACCAGATCACCAACCCAATTTGAGTCCTTTAGTGCAGATGAAAGCTCAAGAACACCTACATGCTCTTCTCCTCTCATTCCCTATCTCCTAAATTGCTTAGGGAGTCTGTGTTCCAGAGAGGGAACAGGAACTCTTTCCAGACTATCCCTGTAGGCCCCTGCTGTGCTTCCTTGGTATGATCCCTGACACTCACACAGAACCCCTGCAGGTACCATCCTCGGGGAAGCTGACATCGGGAAGAGATGGTGGCTCTGAGGCACTTCCTGCTGTCAAGCATTTCTGCTCTAATGGCTTTGGCCAATGTATTTCTGGACATCTGCATCAGGCCGCATGGTGTCCTGTTACGCAAGTGTAAACTTGCAGTAAATCTTTAGCCTTAACAGGACCTGTGGAGGATATGCATTGCTATTACCTGAAAATGGAGCCTAGGTTTCTAGTTCCAGGCTAGTTCCTAGATCTGGCCTCTCATGGCCATCTTACACCAAGTGTTTCCCTTTTGTTCCATCATCCATCACTTAAACTTCTCACTGAAACCCCCAAACCAGCCTAGCCTTTCTGTTAGGGCAAGCAAGCAAAGCAAATGCCCACTCAGCCCAAAACCACAGACCTCTCCCATATAGGCAAGCAATGGGACAGTCTTGTAGGACAACTTAGCACCCATAGCACTCTTTTTGCATGTAAAAGAATAGCTGGGCAACAACACTGCATCAGGGCAAATCAGACCCAAGGTAGTAATACACTGGATTTGTAGATGCTGCTAGGAGATTTCCTGAGATCTTGCAGTTAAGTGAAACACAACAGCAGAGCTGTTTAACAGAGGGTGCAGTGAACAAACTGTGGCAGATCCCTGCAGAGAGGTAGTACACAGCAGGGCACTGTCTCCCATATCCTATAGCCTTGTTTGCCCACACTCCCATGGAAGCCGCAGGAAAGAGAAGTGGATGTGAGAGGATTGCTGCCCTGTCATTGTTCTTGCAGAGGCAGGAGGGAAGCAGGAAAGGAGAGAGCTGGAGTCTTCAGGAGGTCCCATGGCATGGCTGGCTGATCTCAGGGCCCAGGCCCTCTGCAGCCGTGGGGTGCACAAACGCCCAGGGCTCAGCCCTGCTGGCTTGTGTTGAGCAGGCAAGAGCAGTACTACTCCCAGGTCAGCCTGTCAGCAGGACTGAGAGGTGTTGGGGAAGAAGATGGAAAAAGGAGGGCTATGCTCTGAGTTGTTTGTGTGTTCAGTGCCACTTTATCACTCTGTAGCCTCTCCAGCTTGACCCCAGATTTTGCCTGCATGCTTAAAATAGGGACTGGCTCATCCCAGCTGCCACATCCATCAGCCTCTGTCATTTTAGTCCTTTATCTCCCTCCTTGTTAATATAAGCCTGGAATGAGAACGTGTGGGTCTGTAATGAACTACTGCTGAAGAACCACTTTTCTGCTGTTACAGTATAAATGCTGCTTCCTGATACTCCCTCAAGGCACAGCTGTTAACTGAAAGAGATAGCGGACGCATTTTCCAGTGCTGCCTACCAACACAGCAGCTAATGCAGAGGGTTAGGAAGTTGAAGAGAGGTTAGAAGGAGGGTCTCCTTCTGGTATTGCCCAAAAGACCAACTGCTGCTCCACGGCCAAGTGAGTCGTGCTCAGCACTGGATGGGAACACACTTACTGAGCATCTCTCCCAGTTATGGAGTGAAGGGACCAGGGGTTAAAGGCTGTCAGCAGGTGCTCAGAGCATTCCTCACATCCCATTGTACTCCTCCGAGAGTACTGAAACCAACTGCATGTGGGCTGGTGACGATCCAGAGCAAAGCCAGTAAGCTTCCTGCAATCCTCTGGTCCCACAGTAGTGCAGGACTTTGCAGGCAAGTATTTGGGATTCCCAGGCAGGGAAGGTCAGTGTGTGCTCACAACACTGCCTGCTGCTGCTTCAGGCACCTTTAGATCAGAGTAGGCTGGTGGGACGCAAGCTGCCCCACGCAGGCTGAGCAACATGAGCAGGCAGTGCATTTCTTTTGTGGTTAGTAAAGATGTTGGCTCTGGCTTAGTCTGCGCTAGGATTTTACCAGGGTGGCAGAAGGCCCCCACACACTAAAGCAACTATAGCTACTTCAGTGCTGTTGCAGAAGCTTGCAAACTAGCTCTATAATCCAGGAGGGGACTTATCCTTGTGTCCATTCCTCTTTGGGAAAACAGGATGAGGTCTCTTCCAGTGCAGGAAGAGACCTACAGAGTCTGAAAATATCACATAAATGTTCCTGGCTGTCAGTCTCCCACAGGTTTATAAATCCCTCCCTGGAAGTTTATGAATCTGCTTCCCAGGGGCAGAGGGAAACAAACTATTCACAGCTTCATTTTAATGACAAACCCCCACCCCACTGCATTTGCCAGGGAGGAAAGCAAAGAGGTTAAAGGCGGAAGAGGACTGTGCAGGGAGAGAAGGAAGGAAGCACCTCATACAGAAAGGACAGGACTTAATCCACAACCTGACAGCAGGGTGCAGTGTGAGGGAGGCTGGAGAGCCTCTGGACAGAGACCAGCACAAGCCTGCCAGTTTCTATTTGACTGCCAGCACGGTGCTGTGGAAACCTTTAATGACAACCCATAGCCTGCATGTCTCGCTCGCAGCGAGGGCAGTACCGAGCGTTTGAGGCCCCAGGCCAGGGCGGCTGCCCAGTCCGAAAGCCAGGCTCACTGCCCACCCTGAAGGTCAAGCTGCCCTCGGGCTCAGCCACTTGCTCCCCATGTCCAAAAGATGCCCTCTCCTGGGCACCCAGTGAGCCACATGAAGTGTCACTAACAGGGCGCTTCTGCTTAGGCTGCACACAGGTTAGAAGGTGTCACCCAGCAGCTGTTCTGAAGACATGGGAAAGGATGGGAAAAGCGGCATTTCAAAGAGAAATCCTCTCAGCTTCCTGTAGCAGACGCCTGGAGAGCTTCCTTGTGTGAGTGAGAGGCAGCACTGAGGGAGTCTGACAAGTGGTCAGGGGTAGCCCCTGACCCGGCCCTGAGGGATTGCACTGTCTGACCTCCTAGCACATACTGTGAGAATTGACCCCTCCTTTTTGGAGGGGAACCCACAAATTCTCTGAGCCTCTTCTAACTAACTGCCTGTTACACTTCCTACTCCGTGCCTCAGTGGACATACCTTGGCTCACATGGGAGGAATGTCCTGTTTAGATTTCAGCTGGGTTTAGGGAATACCAATTTCAGGGCCTTACTGATTTATGCTACTGGAAATATAAATCAGTGTGGAAAAGTGGACCTATAAAGTAATGAAACACATTTACTCAGAAGATTGTCCATCTCACTGCCCTCTCAGCAGCACTTCTGTTGTGACAAAAGAGTTCTTGTCAGAGAGGTTTGGGTGACTGCAGCACTTAGGTAAATGCACATACAGGTGCATGTTTCCTTTCATTACTTTGCCTCTTATCATATTGAATTAGACAGGAGGGAAAGGACAGAAGCAGCTTAGGGGAAAAAAGGAAAAGGGTGAAGGCAACAAATGAGGAGGAAAGGAAGAAGAAAAGGCATTGAAGAGAAGGCCAGTGCTAGGAGAGGCCAGGAAGGCCAGTGCTGGGATCAGGCTTTAACAGTACAGTACAAGTTTCCTTGTACAGCCCTGGGGAGACAAAAGGACATGCTGATTATTGGACGTGTCTCGGGGGAATTCGGCCTAGCTTTCAGGAACAGAATGCAAGAGAAGAGGGGGTCAGATGCAACTTAGCAGCATCTGTCCTTCAGTAGGGACTATATTTAGATAGTGGTATGTGGGGGTGAACACACACTGGGATGCTAAGAATAGAGTAATCCTGATAGTAACTCAGTGGCTTCACATCTCGCCTGAGTACAGCTCAGGGAAGCTGTCTTGAAACTTTGCAACCACCCTCCCTGCTGGCCAGCATCGCTTCTTCATAAGAAAGGAAATGTGCTGTGGGTAATCAGAAGTGGTTTGCAGTGCCTTTCAGGAATAAACTGCAATAGGTTCATGCCCCTTGCCTCCCCAAGGCACCTCCTCTCATCGAGACAGCTCCATCTGTAAGGTAGGAAGACAAATAACATTATCAGTCTTCCCCTAATCCCCTAAAATCTTTCCAGCTGCAACTTAGCAAACTCAGGCCAAGTCAGAGTTGTATATTGAATACAATTCATCTTCCGCTCTCTGATTGCATCTCTCATCACACAGTTGCCCCCCTTCCCTCAGCAGCTACAATGCCATGGGGTCCAGCACTCCATGGCAACCTGGTAGTGTTTAAATTTCATTCCCAGCCTTATGTGAAATGTAGCCCTGTCACAGGGTTCCCATGGAGAGGTAAGAACTGCCTTGTTGTAGTATAAAGCAGTATAAAGCATTACCAAAAGGGAATGAACTCAGGCAAGAGCCAATCAGCATTTGGGTCTGCTCCTCCCAGAACTTCCTGCTCAGCCAAACCACAAATGCAGTAGCTGCTAGATGCAAGCGCAGAAACAAACACCCTCCATCTCTTCTTTCTGAACATCTGTGTTGACATCATTTTGCTTACTGGAACAGTTTGTTTTTCCTCCAAGGCCAGGGCCTAATCTTTCCTTATGCAAGGAAGGATACCCCTGCAGCTAAAGCACTAGAGTGGGATTCAGGAGTCCTGGATGATTTTTTGTGTGACCTTGGAGAAAAAACTCAGACTGTGAGCCATAAATGACAGGAGTGTGGAAATCAGGACATTTGTCAACAGTCTTCTGCTCTTCCTTCTGAATTTTCTTTGTTTCAGCTGCCCACCTGAACACAGAGATCCAGTAAGATCTTTTTCTATGCCTTGTCTATTAAGTATGTAAGTAACATCACATCTTCATGGCAATGCCATATTTTTATTGGAAGCTATTTTACAGGAGAACATTTATTCTAATTCATTATAATTACACTAACCATTACAATTACACTTCTCTATCTAGTTCCAATAACTTCCTGACCAAACACCGTATTCCTGTTTAAGACGTGACAGTGGATGACTTGCCTCTTGGTAAAGTGGGGCCAGTATCTCTGCAGATGTACTTCACAGGCCATCCACAGTGAAGCTTAATTAGGGAGTCTTTATATGGAGAAAGAAGGGAGAGAACACACACTACACTTTCTGGAACAAACATCGCAAGGGAAGGTGGTGAAAGAAGGTATCTTGAGTGGCAGAACAGATGTGGGTGGCTCCTGGGCAAGGGGTTTAGTGATGAAACTTGGTAGTGGCAGAGGATGCTGGTGCTGGCATTAAGTGCATACAAGACTACTGTAATATGTTACTGCCTAGAGTGTACTGGTGAGGGGGATATTGCCATCCCAGTGTGGGAAAGAGAAAACAACTTCTTTGGTGCACTAGATTTAATTCTGACTTGTACCAGGGGATACAAGCTGATAAAAAACAAATGCAAGCAATCAGAGGTTTTTAGTTTTCACTCTGTTGAAAGCAAGTGCCTTAAAAAGGGCATTTTGCTGTGATAATACAAGGGGGGCGAAGAGAAAAACAACCCCAAACAATCCACCTTCTTTGCCTAAGCAAAAAGTTTAGCACAGAGCTCGTTGCTAGGAACAAGTATCTAGCCAGAGTTGGCTGCAGGTAGATAAAAAGAGGCTTTATCTCCATGGCCTTTTGTTACTTGATGGGAGATTAGCTGAAAAGTGAGTAAAGTGTAATACCACTGACAAGGAATAATGCCACATGCCCGAGAATAGATACCAAACGTAATTGATAAGCATTTTACTCTCAACAGAGTAAACAGCAGGATATCAAGGGTTTTTTATATGAAGCAAGGATTCAGAAGGAACAGATAAATTTGTCAAAGAGTCAGAGAGTCCCAGCCAAATTTGTCAGAGTCCCAGTGCCTGCATCTAGCTGCTGGAACAAAAGGAATTGACTGTTCAGAAGAAACACGCTTACACATATCCCATCTAGGTCCTTTTCTACAGGCTCAGCCTTGCTCCTTTTGATATAAAAGATTTTAGGATCAAAAGGGAATTAGAGCTCATAAGCAAATCTAGCCATCAAAATGCCTCTTTACAGGGACAGGCACTGAACTGGGACAGAAGGAGTGAGAGAGCCTTGAACATAGGGCACAATCATCCAGAGACATGGCTTCAGTCCCCCAGAACAAGGTGTTCTCAACCTTAGCACTGCATGCTGGTACTGTGCTCTAAAGGGCAGTGAGGATATGCAAGCTCTGAATAAAACCCTTGCTCAGAACAGAGGACTTTCTTCAGCTGCTGCAAATTGGTGAACAGCAGCAGTCAAGTATAATATGCCTCCACAGTATTTATGGTGAGAGAGGGCAAATTAAAAGAAGACATACCTACTATTATTTTGATAGAATGAGGATATGATCCAAGACAAAAAAAACCACTTACATTTGCAAAAAGTTATTGTACGCAGCATTTGTCATATTTGCAAGTGTAGGTTACTGTACCAAAACATAGCACTCACTAACCCTAAGAGAGCCTCTCAGGAATGGTCTGAGGAGGATAAGCACCATTGTTCTGCAGCAGCAAGGATAGGATCAGCCACAGGTATGGATTAGGCAAGTACCCCATTCACCTGAAAGATTCCATGGGAACTTTGGTACAGAGACCTTCCTGTGCCTTGCAGCATCTTTGTAGGCATCTTGTAGGTATGAACACACAGGAAAAAACAGGCTCAGCCTTCATAGATGTATTCAGTAGTTCTAGCAAGTAGCAAGTAGCAGGTTGAATAATGCTGGCGAATGAACCTGGGCTCTGGACCACAACTGCCTGTAGCATTAAACTGTTGAAATGATGCTTAGCACATCTTTGGCTCAGGCCAAAGGCTCAGGCTCTCCAAAACGTCTCCCAGGCACAGTTTGGGAGCTAGAACAAACCATTCCCAGAGCGATTGCCTGTGGGCAGCTTGCATGTGGCCATCTTGTTTGGAAGAATAGAAGAGGTTAATTGCTGGGCTTCGTTCCACTCTGTAGCAGCTGGCATCAGTGCCAGAGTGGTCCCAGGTACATTTAATGCACTGGGTATAGATGTAGCTTGTACTGCTGATAGTCATCTGTCAAGAGATTCTTCCAGGACTCCTGCCTGTTGATGGGCAAATAGGATGTAAAGACAAAACTGCCCAGACTCTTCACCTCTGCAAGGAGGAGAGGGAAAGCTTTTCTAGCACTGTCCTTCAAACAGAAGTCTGAGACAACTTGTGGAAGGAAAAAGCATAGGGCAGCACAGCTGTGGTCACACGGGAGAGGAGAAACCATTCAGGACAGTAATGTGTGAAAGACCGGGAGCCAACATCATGTTTTGTCATAGGCATAATTGCCTTACGTCCTTTGGAGGGAAGGTAGGAAGTGAGAAAAAGAATAAACACAGAGTGAAGTGGCTTGGGCAGTGAGAAAGGAATAGTTTAACAAATGGTTAAAGGTTATCTGAGAGTAAACATAGAGTATAAATCAAGATTCTAATAGTTAGAGGGAATGGCATAACCACTGATCCAGTCCATCTACACAGTCTGCTCTCTGTACTTGTTTTGGGAGGGAGTTTCTTTGTAAGGCTACTTCCCTTGCAGGTAGCTCCAAGCCCCGGTGAGGCACAAGGAATTGTGAACCTGATACAATCAGCAATGGTGATTTGCAATCGTGATATGTGGTTTTCTGTTTAGGCCACCTGCTTATCATTGTCCTGGAGGTCCTATGCCTCCATCTCTGCTGGGAAGGAAGGGCAGAGCTCCCTTTCCAAGCCCTGCACCTTGCTCACTGCTGTCCTAGCGCTGTGCAGAGCTTGCAGCTCCTCAACCAGTCAGCAGCACTGGAGCCCCCCACATTATCCCAGCACGTGGTGACTGCTGGGCCCAGCTGCTCCTTGGAAAGTTCCACCGGTGCCGCAGACTGCACTCCCTTGCTGGCAGTCAAGGGTGGCACCTGCCTAAGTGCCGACAGGCCATAAAACATGTCCAGGAGCACTCCCAAAGCTGCTTGAGGCACTCCTTCCGCAGCGCTGGCAGACATAACTTGGCCCTCCAAAATCAGCATTAGTGACTGCTATAGACGAGGCTGCCAGCAGTGCTTTTTTAGGTGTGACGGTAAACATTTGTGAAAACAGATAAAGAACAGCCTGCCCAACTTTCACTGCATGGGGGAGAGGAAGAGAAGGTGCTTGCAAATCTGGAAGCCATCAGACCTAGTTGGGTTAGAGGTGGCAGCTGCCAGCAAGAATAATGTCACATGAGCAAAGGTGAATGGGACAGAGCAGCCAGGCCATGGGTCACGGGGACCAGCAGCATGGCATACAGGCAGCAAGGATATCTGGCTGAGGAGACAGTAGAAACAGTGAACTGTCTGCACAGAACCATACAGGTTCAGATACGTGAGAAAGAGGTAAAAAGGAGGTTGTGATGAACTGCTCTTAAACAACAAAACAATTCTTGGTTTTAAAAGCTATACAATCCTGTGTCACTGCTTCCCCTAACAATTCACTCCATTGCTGCAGAGTATTTGTACAGAACAGGGAACTGAAAGGAGCCTCTTGAGTTATTAGGGCCAACCCCTCGTTGTTTCAGATGCCATATTGTTTATTCCAGTTCATAAACTCATTGCAAAAGGGTTTCAGTTCTTTTTCTAGATTGGGAAGTTGTTACTGAACCTCCCTGGTTAGTTGTTTTGTGCACGTTTGATTGGTGACAGTGCTGTCCTATATTTGAACAGTGCTGCTGGTATTTGCCCAACATCTATTTGTAGACAGCAATCATATCTTTCAACCTTTTGCTAGGTGAAACAACCCTTCTCTCCTCCTCTCCTTTTCTATAGCTGCTCTACCTTAAATTCACTTTCCTTGAAAGTGGCTGGCTCCATAGGTGTGATATTTCCAGTGAATTCCCACTTGTGCATTAGTAACATCAATGCCTTCCTATCTCAGTTAGCTGCGGCTACCTCAGGCTCATTTGTGTATGTTTGCCTTTTTTTCAGAGATGCATCATTTTTCTGGCTCATTATCCTCTTGTGATGCACTAATATTCCCAGGTCTTTCTCCTCTACTATCAGTATCAGCTGGAAAGCCTCCAGTTTCCCCTTATTTCTTCAGTATTACTTGTGCACCAGACTATGCTGGAGGTACAAGTGCCTTCCTTGCTTTGTATAGTAACTGGGTTTCCCTTTCATGGAATAAATCTTGTTTTGTAGCAGGATCCCTAAAGACAGCTTTGCATATACTTGCACCACCTTAAAGGTGCCCTGTTCATCGTCTTAAAAATTATTTCCCTAATATAGTTCCATGTTATGTTTCTGCTTTGGTTGATTGTGGGCTTAATGCTTATGTCCTATCTTACAACTTTTCTCAGACTAGCTATTTTATCTTTTGTTTAGTTTCAAGTACATTTTATGCACACATACTTACTGCAAAGAAATCCTCAAGGAACCTGATGGTATTGTTCACCCATACTGTCTTTTCAGAATGAGTGAACCTTCTCATCACTTACAGCTTCTCCTTGCAAGGAATGCTGTATATGTCAGGACCATGCACTTTTTCCTCAACCTTTCTAAAATAAAAATCTTGCCATCTATGGATCCTTTTTGTTTCTTGTTTTTATGCTTGCTGGCTTGCTTTCCTGATGACTGCTTCTGGCCAAAGATTAGTTGTGTTGTGTTGCCCTGTGCACCACAGCTTTATTTTAGTAAGGGGTTGTGTATAATCCCACTATACTTTATCTGCTTCTGTAAGAGTTAAAAGATTCATTAGGAATCACAGTAAGCCAAACATGAATGCACAGTAGTTCAACTGATTTCACTTAAAAGGATATTGCTGTAACTAAGAACAAAATGGAGGTTCTCCTTTCCTTTGTGGTTTCTTTACTCTTTATTTTCCCATTTATTTTTTCTCTAGTTCTCCATATTCCAATCCTTCCTAATTTCTGCAGAATTATTCATGTCCTCTGTTGATGTTTGATCCTGCTGTGTATCTGCCTGCTGAGCATATCAATGTCTGCTGTTCTTGCAGCTTACTCATTACTGAGTTGATATTTTAATACAACCCTAATTTAAAAATCATCTATTCTTTCTCACTGAGGGTTCCCCAGACACTAATAAATTTTCTTTTGCTTCTTCTTTTGTCTCACCCTCCACTCTTACAGTATCTGTTTTTACGAGACTGAATTTTTATGGTACTCCTTTCATATACACATCAGCATGGTATCCTTCATATACACATCAGACATTTCTAGCACCCAGACATTGCAAATGATTGTTTGCGTGGAACAAAATAGTCAGTATGTGCTCTTGTAGGCGAGTTTAAGGTGAAAGGAACAGACATTTGCAGTTACAGATCTGGAACCGTATAGGCAGTTGGCATTAATACTAGTATTTCAGTCTTGCTTATGTTATTTAAATTTGAGCTTTTTCCTCAATATCCACTGGGCACTGCTGTAAGAAGCGATGTGCATTTCCCTGATCCTAAGGCAGGCAGAGCTGGTTTGGCTTCTTAAGGTTACTTGAACACCAGGCTAGTTATGTATGACCCAAGAGGCTGTCCACAAGGTATATAATTCCAGCATCTTGCTCTAGGCGTGTCCCTGAACCCATAACCCACAGGGAGTCAGATTGCACAGAAGCTGTGTGGCAGCTGGATCCAGCATGTGAAGATCTAGCTGCTTTTCCACCCCTTTGTATTGGCTGGACTGAGGTTTAGAATTGATTACTTGCTTGGTCAAATGGTTTAAACAACAGCTATGCATCCTTTCAGTCTTTAGAAAAATAGGTTCACACCCCACTTCCAACATGTTCATTTACTTTATTTAGTTGTAGCCAGTTGAATACTTTGCGCTAGAAAGGACAGTTTAAAATGCACATGCTCACTGTACATTCTCAGTTAGCTGCAACTTGAAAAAAGCCAATAATTTAAGTCATCATTGTGAACAGCTTATGACAAAACAATCCAGTAGAGGCCCTTCAATGTATTTGAACAATATAGAGAATAATGCTGAAAACATTCTAATGTCATTAAATACCATCTAGTCTCAAAAAAAAAAAAAAAAAAAAA
>VYXH01010138.1:753979-799814 GCA_013397275.1 Burhinus bistriatus | reverse complement strand
AAAAAAAAAAAAAAGGCAGCATACAGCAGATCCCAAAAATTTTCAGGAAAATGAAAAAAAGATACCAAGAACAGCAATTACGGATTGATTTTATCATAATCTCCATACAGAGAAACGATGAAAAGATGATGATGATGATGATGTAAACTTCAGAAAGAAGAAAGGCAAGAAGACCTATGACTGCCTAAAGTGATCATTTAAGATGATGAATTATGCAGGGCTTTGTAATACAACAAGAGCAACTCAAACAGGAAATCCCACTTTGTGCAACATTTAGTCTTTGGAATGCCTGGCTGCTTGATGTAATCAAATCTTCATTAGGAAACCATGTAAGATTTAGTCAGACCAGTAAAGCACTAGCTGTTCACAAATAATTATCTGTTTATGTGTAGGGTAAACCACCAGGACTGTCAATTCTTAGTATTTCATAGGGCACGCTGATAATCAACTGGGGTGAAAGAGTTTCCCACCACATTGCATTACTAGAAAATTAGATGCATTGGTGAAGTTTACAACTTCCTCTGAAACACTTGCAGGAAACACAAAAGAAACAGGAAGCAGGAGATGGAGTGACCATCAACCTAGTCTGGTCTAGCAATTCCAGCATCTCTACATAACTACCGTGTATATCATTTATCTATAACTTATTTCTTATACTTGATTCATTTCCACTTACTAGGCCCAAACTAGCTTTTTATTGCTCTTTTTCATCCAGAAAGATATATAGAAACAATTTGACTCAGCATCCAAGGGTGAGCATCTTTTCTTAGCATTACTACTATGACTTTTCTAGTTTAGAAGTTGAAATTGCCTAAAATGACAGCACTGGAATCGTCTGAGACACCAACTGTATGCACTCAATTATTTCCTGACATCTATCAGATATTCATGCCTGTATCTCCTATCACATTTTCTTCAGATTCGTCTGTGTTCTTTCCCCATTCTGTCCAAATAGGTTTTGCTGTAAGAACCAAAGCGCTAATATTTCTGTTCTGCTAAGCCAAAGTTTTCCTGGTCTCATATGAACACTTCTCTCTCTCCCCAAGAGTCCTTTCTTTGACAGCAATCAGCTTGCTAATAGACCCTCTCATTTATCTAATCTGTCTTTCCATACGCGCACAACACATTCTTCACCACACTAATGAACATTGTCTTGGTTTTTGACCTCACCTCTGCTAGGCAGGCTCAATCTCAGTGACACCTCCCTCTGACCACACTTCCCAGTGCTGCCCAATGGTATTGATCTTCTGGATGGAGGCTGAACAGAGTGAATTGCTCATCCACATAAGTCCCAGCTCTAAGAAACCAATACAGAAACACACGACAGTGCCCTGTTTCCCTATGCTATATCATGTGGCCACAATCCCTGGTCAGGCTTCTTTAGTGATGGGACCATTCCCTTCTTTGGCTCCTAAAATACCCAAACAGACAGTGCTAATGATGTTAGAGTTTTGGGAGATGCTTTGCAGACAGCATTTTGGCCCAAACTTCATCCTGCTGGTGTCAATAGCAGAATCCTAAATGCAGAAGAATGAAGAGTTGATCTTTCAACTCAAAGAGCTGAAAACTGAGATTCAAACTTCTACTCTCTGCACAGTAAGAGGACAATTAGATTACTCCATGACTCCTGGGGGTTTATTCTCTTCTACGCAGTTAACATTCAGACACAATCTTACTGGGTTCCCAATAAAGATCCGGAAATCCTTTCTTTGGAGGCTGTTTAAATGGTGTTGCCTTTAACACAGTGAGTATGTATGGTTACCTGGATGCCATTAAATTCTGGACAATAATAGCCCAAAATGATAATTACAAAATCAAAGTCCTGCTTGAAGAATCCTGTATACTTTGAGCCTCAAATAGATTTGTATCAATTATATTTTCCATAATTATTTTTTTAATGCAATATCCAAGTATTGTAAAATATGTATATAATTGTATTGCTAGACTTCAGGTCTGACATCCAGTTCTGGGTGAGAGCTACTTCTAGTCAATACCTTTCTGAAAGTGCTACTAATCCTTGAGCAATATTCCATCCACCTTAAGGTGCAGCTTAGCCTGGGTCATGGCTAGTTCTTGCTGCTGTTCAATCCTAAGTAATCTTTATAAGACACTCAGTATCTCCTCTCTCTTCGGTCCCAGTTTCTTGTCAACTGGGGGAAAAACAAGAGTCAAAGTAATCCTAGACCCTACAGAGTTTATGTGGCCACTGAAAATTCCATTTTCCTAACAACCATTGATGCCAGATACCTGTTTCAAGGATACTGAGTCTTTCTCTTCAGCACCTGAAGCTCTGTGAGTATGCGCAGAAGTTGTTTTCCTGGAGTAAAATCATCTTTCTCTAGGTAAGAAACATCCACTTCAGGGCCAAGCTACGGGATTCCAAACCATTTGGCAGAAATTACAAACATTCCTTGACTTGGGGTGAGCCAAATAACGCAGAACCTTTAATTTTAAAACCCTCTGTCAAAGGCACAGTCTACCTAAATAAACAGAAGGAGCCCGGCATGGCATTTTTCATTCCTGCTGCTGGGTGCCTTCCAGTGAGACATCCCAAGATATCATTGTGTCAAGGCTAATGCAGCTGTTATGGGCTTAGTAAACAGAGGACTTTTTTTTCCTTATTTTCAAGCTACTCAGTAGTCTTTATGAAAAAGAGTAACAGCTGTTTATCAAAAGTAGTGCAACTCAAGGTTCACATTTGTTGCTTTCTTATTATTTCATCTCCCATCCAAACAATTGCTTTTCTTTAATTCTTGTAATAGAACCAATATTTGCTGCTTAGAGCATCAAAAACATTCACTTCAGACAGTATTGAGAAAGTTTCACCAACAGAAGAGACCCTAAGAAATGTGCATCTATTTTGAAAGCTGGAATATAGTAATGAAGTGTTAGTGACAGTTGAATTGAATTACAAATATGGATTTTGTTGGTTTGATTTCAATTATTTTTTCTTTAGCTGGATGTCTTTCACAAGTACTGAAGCTTCCATATTTGAGCCCTTTTTCCTGCACTGTCACTATGGTTATATCTCTGCTGACAACTGCGGAGGGTTGTACAGTTTATGAAGTTTCTGAGCTATACAGACCTGCACTGAAGCCAGTCTAACACCTGACACTTGACTTACCTCAATAGCATCTATTTCAGGATCCGTATCCCACCCCACACCCTGCTTGACCATTCCACCCTAGTTTTCCTTTTAAGATCTGCTGCCACAGTAAGGAGTTCCTGCATTCCTTAACAGTAGTGAAGGATGCCCGACTCAGTAGGGATATCTGAGTTCATTGGAACAATTCTGCCCTCACAGTTCACATCTCGAGGTCCTACCTTTGACACTTGAAGGGGTCTTTTCTGCTCTGAACCCCCTTGCAGCCGGAAGCCCCAGGGGGCACCTCCAGACAGAGTGATGAGGATTTCTTCTTCAGCTCCCATGATTTCTGTGCTTTGGATATTTTGTCTTCCCAACTTCAAAACAGACTCCAGTTCTTAACAGGCAATATATTCTACTCCCATCTTCACAATTCACTCCACGATTCTCCAGTCCCCCAAAAGGCCCTCTGGTCACCTTCTCCTTCAAGTTCACACACACACACAGAGGAGAGTTGAGACTCAAGCCCAGCCTTCCCTGCTCTTCTGGACTCTCAGCTGCTGCTCTGCCTATGATTGGACATTTGATTCTGCTCTTGGTAAGGGGCCAGAGTTGTCCTACACACGTGTCATGTCAATCTCACCCTCTGTGCTCTCCCCCTCCCCCCCATATACCATGGATCTCTCACCGGAGCATGGCTGAAAATAGCGCACCTCCTGTCTCTCCAGAGCTTTGTCTGACACTCTTAAAGCTGGAAGCATTTCAGTAAAAAATTTATTTCCACTTCCCATTCCAAATGCAAATCATACAGTCACCCAGCACTCAGGATTCATTAGTAGGCATTTCGGGCAAGGACATGACACAGGCACTAACCTGTACAAGATCAGGTGATAGCACCTGACCCTCAGAAACTGAAAAAAAACCAGCTTGCAAGTCGTGTGCTCGCCACCTGTCTTTTCTCTGTGTAGCTAGTGCCACTACACAGTACCACTATCTTCTGCCCTGAAAAACCACAGGCAGACCGTAGATGTAATGTGCTCCCTCTGCAGCTTGCTGCTTCCTGACATCCCCTTACCTCCACTTCTAATATTAGACACTGGGAACATAATAGGTAGGATTAGCTACACAGTTGGGATTCAAACAGTTCTCTGCGGGGCACCACATACATAGACTCCCCAATAGCCAAGAGAACAGCTTTGCACCCAGGTCCTTCACTGTCTTCTCTTTAGGACCATGGTAGGCAAGACCTCCTGGCTATCCCAAGCCACCTTGATCCCTTAGAGTTATAGGAGAAATAAAATCCATATTCCCCCTTTTGCTACAGGGCTTAAAACATAATTTTCTGTTAAGATCCCAAGGGCAAACTTACTTCTTCCTTATTCTGCATAGGCTTATCTCTTGGTGACTAACAAATATCTTACCAATCCCTGTGATACCCTTGTACTTTAACATTCAAAGGACACAGTTTTGCTGGGACACCATTGCTTGATTGACTGCTCCGTTGCCAGTATTATGACTCCATTCATCCAGGCCCACTGCATGGTGCTGGTAGGCGTGCACCAACAAAACCTTACTAGGTAGTGAACAGCTCTTGCCACCACCATTGCACTTCAGTGCAAAACTGGCCCCGGGTGCTCCCGTGTCATGACCTGTCACAGGCTGCTGGTGGGACGCGGCACCAAGACCACCATGACTGGCGCAGGCTGAGGCTCAGCAGTGCAGGGCCGCGGTTGTGCTACAGCACAGCCATGCCTAAGCCCACAACTCGGCTGCTCTTGCAGTGAAACGCTGGTTCTCCAACTGTCCAAGCAACCCGAGAAAACGGGCCCCGCGGCTCGGCCCCCCACCGCCGCCGTCACAGTAGCTCCGCAACTGCCCTCCTGCCCCACTCGGGGCTGCCCTGGGCCCAAGGAAGTGCACGGCGCCCGTCGGCCAGGCGCGGCTCCGGCCTGGGCACTCCGGCGACGGCCACTGCCGGAGTGGCGGCTGGTCCCCAGCCAGCCCGGGGCTGGGCCCACCGGCGCCTCGGGCCGCGCCGGGNNNCCGGGGCCCGCGCCGGCCCCCCGCCCCGGCCCCAGCCCGGCACTCCCAGACAACGGCCCAGCGGAGCGCGAGCGCTCCCGTCACGAGCTCCCGCAAACACAGCAGCGCGGCAGCCGGCGTGCGCCTTCGGAGTGACGTCAGCGCCCGCGGGCGGGGCCGGTGCGCGCGCTCCCCGCCTCACGGCGCCTGCGCCACATCCGGGCCCTGCCGGGTGGGGCGCGGCGGCGGCCGGGGGTTGGCGGGGAGTGCGGACGTGGCAGGCAGCGGGCGGGGGAGCGGCGCTTCCGGNCGTCGGCGGGGCCTTCTCTTCCAGGGCATGGGCTCCCCCGAGGGGAGCTGTCGGCGTCCCGGTGTGGTGCGGCGAGTCCCGGAGGCTACGTGTCGGGCCGTCGCTCCCTCCCGGAAAGCTGAGCTGTTTGTTTCGGCCCTGGTGCGCCGTGAGGCAGATACCCTCTCTGCAGCGCCCCTAATCTCTCGTAATCCGCGGATCCTTCCCCCGGTGTCTATGTTGTGCTGTGCAGGCTTTCATTCATTCTAGGCAGGTAGAGGACGGTTGTCCCATGCGGAGACCCGGGGACTGAGTTTGGGTGGATTTGGTATAAAACTTGGCAGCTGTCTGCCTGTGGCTTTGAAAATGGAAGGAGGAAAGGAATGGAGATGGCATGACCAAAATACAAGTGTAGTCTTGAAAAAGCGGTTATGCGAGATGTGCTCTTGCTTTCCATGTAGGTGGTGCTTTAAACGTGTTTGTTTTGTGTCGTTGGTGTTTGCTTTCGGTCTTTCTGAGCAACGGTCTTTGGAGTAGAATGAAGGTTAGTTTCATTTCTTTTTATTCTTGGGATGTACTTGGGTAATTTTCAGTATGTATGATGTCTGAGCTCTGAAACCTTTATCACGGAGACTTTGCAGAACCATCCAAACTGGGCCTCCTTGGTACCTGTCACACTGCAGTTGAAGTTCTGTTTAAACTTACTGACTGATGGAAGTGGTTGCTGAAACATAGGTGAATTGCTTACACCCACATCAGAATTTATCCACCAGAGTTAACATTTGTAGAGTCATATTAAGATACAGATTTTTTCAGTTTGGTCCTCAGTGTTGATTTTTAGCCATTAATGTGATAGTTCCATAAAAATATTTCTAGGTCCTTTTCTGGTAAATGGCTCGTTAGTCAAGTTTACCAGATGTTGAGGGGGAGATGTTAGAGGGAGAGATATCATGGTCTGAGACATAACATGCAATGTTGTCTTGTTGTTGTTCATAAGCAGTGTAAATTCATAGTGCTAGAATGGGAGGTGACTCCTTGCTGGTTTTGTCCTGAAGTCTTTACTGTTATTAATATGAAGTTGTCCTGAGTAGGTTCAGGGAACTTTGGCTTTAAACTCTTCCCCTTCCACGCCCCCCCACCCCCCCTTCTCATAGGGTAGGTGTTCTGGTTATGGGGTGGATAGAAATATACATGGCCTAAAACTCCAGAGCCTCTATCTTTAGAGAAGACTGACCTTCAATCTTGTATGTACGCTGTCTGCGGAAGCATAAGCATTTCTATCTGGTTTTGTGTGGAAAAGGTTCTTGCTTCTGGAACTAGCATGTTCTGCTTGAAACTGTAACATCGAGAGTTCTTTATTGCTGTAGAAAGTCTGTGAAGTGGATGTCAATATAAGGAATATGTCTTCTTAATATACTGGGACATTCACCACAGGTTCTAATTTCGTGGCTGAAAGCTGAGTTATAGCAGTGAACAGATGCCTAAAGGATTATTTTTTTAATGAGTTGTTTGCTTGTACCTCTTTGAATGTTTTCTCCTGCTACTGTAGGACTATATTTTCTTCCTGTAACACTTATCAGAAAGAGGGTCAAAAATCCAAGAAAGAATTGATGGTTGGCTAAGGAAGGGCAAGGTACAAGGAGTGACTAAAAGCGATCAACAACAACGTCTCCACAGAAGAGAGAAGGTGGATGTTTCTTGTTCTTTAGATTTGCAAAGCTTTATTAGTGATGAATTGTGAAGATAGAGCTTGTTCTTGTATGTTCAGCAAGATTCATTGTTAACATAGAAAGCACTAAAAGACAGGTAAACTGGGCAGCATACCTTAGGAAAAGCTAATTCTGAGCTTTTTTGTTTCTTGCGAGTGATGGGAATTGCGTAATGCATATTTGTGTAGAGGAAGTCAGGGTACAGAAATTTTGGCTGGAAGATGGCCAGTGTTACAATGTATATGAAGAAAACTTGTTTCGCATTTTAACATGTATTTTAGTCTTATGGATGAATAGGAATACATAGAATTCTTTCTTCTGGCCTCTTCTTTAAACTACGCTTGTAACTTCTCCTAATCAATTATACTTGTGCAAAGTTCACAGAAATTAGTCAGATGACTTCATATGTTGTAACATGTATGTCAAGGTAGCTAAGAAAGAGAGAAGTCTTTCATTATCTTTTTGTCAATATCATCTTTTCAATGACTTGTCTCCACAGGGTTGTTCTCCAGAAGCAATGCCCATAACTGAGCATTACTGAAGTCTGCTGGAAAAGATTTCAATCACATTTTATACTCTTTGTTGACTTAAGCAGAAGTCTAGTGGTGGTGGCAGGGGTTGGAAATAGTGGTAGGTTTAAGGTTAGGTCAAGACTAAGCTTTTTATGTATTCAGTTTTTAACCACTTTCACTCTCTTGTAACTTGTACGTTGTATTGGACGTTGCCCAAGATGATGAATCAGCCTAACAAACAGGGTTTGATGTGGCCGTTCTTTAGAAGAACGTAGAAGTGATCACACCCTAGATGTGAACCTTGATTTTTTTATGTTCTGAAGCCTGAAAGACCGCTTTGAAACAGCCTAGGAAAGACTAGGCTGCAAAAATCTGCTCCAGTACCTGTTGTGTCAAGAAGTTCTAGCAGCTAATCTATCCTTTCTTGTCCTGAAAGTGTCTTCTGTGAAAATATTGTAACTTCTGGACTTTCACTGATGTTAAATTGTAAAGTTTCATTTTGAGAACTGTGTCTTAAACTTCTCGTGAACTGTTAAAACAGATCTTTCTGGTGGTGACCCAGAATGCCTAGATGAAGAAAATACTACCTGTGATGTGACAAGTTGAGAGTCTTCTGCCCAGGTGGAAAGACAGAGCACCACAAAAATACAACTGAATTGGAGAGTCAGTTCCAGTAGTGCCATTTGGATTGATTTGGACAAATGTATGGGAGACATTTGTTATAATGGCCTGAGTGCTACCAGATCAATTGCTGATCTCTGACTTCCAGGATATGAGCTCCTCTTCCGGGATTTTCTGTAGAAAAACAAACAGGAGTTTTTTGTCGCTGAAGAGAACCAAGTATTCCATGAGTGCTTGCAGAGGACCTAGTCAAGCTGTAGCTGAAACAGAAGCAAGGACATCTGCATTTCAGAGTGTTCTTAGCTCCAGAGTCTAGGTCTTTGTAAGAATGGCCTAACTTTGCTACTTCTCCAGAAAGCTGCAGAACAGAAGCATTAAAAACACTGTAGATAATATTCTGAATTGGTCTCTGAGAATGCAGATTGTCCCCTTCTGTCCCATCTTTTGGAAATGGTTTTGATTTCTGTGTTCAGAAATTAAGTAGACATACTTCCTTCAGTTTCACTGTAATGTAGGAGGCCATACTGTTGTCATTTTTAAAAAAAATTTAAGATTTCTGAATTATTATTTTTTTTAAGGATCAGTCTTCCCCAGAAGTTGAAACAAACAAGGCTTTTATTTCTCTGGGACCAATAAAAAAGGCACAAGTGTCTTTCTGAAGGAAAGTAATTTTACTGTATGCATTTCCTTTAGAAAGTGATCAAGAGCTGATGAGACCAAGCTTTTTTGGTTTCAAAAGGGAATTAACAGTGAATGCAGACCATAAAAAATGATGAATATGCAGTTTTCAGTGATTTGGGAGATTTGCTGATTGAAACAAGCTCATATGAATCATTAGGGTTTTTTTTGGGGGAAAAAAAAAAGGCCTTAAAAACTGTACTGTAGTCTACTTTGCTTGGATACTGAGGAATCTGGAAACTATTGTAAAAGTTAAAAGATTTCCCCCCCCCGGTATTACTGTGTATTTTTCTCCCATCAGTTCATTGCTGATCAGCAATGGTTGTTTGGCTTGTATAACAGTGTTCGAGTATGAATTTTAGCTGTGTAACTATTTTGACCAAAACTTCAATGGTCACCTGCCTGTATACAGAGGAATAGAAAATGGCAATGAGTGACTGCCTTGTGCTTTGCAAGAAAATTGTTTATTTATAGTAATGACCACTTGTCGTAGTATTTTCCCAATGGCATGAGCCCCGCTTATTTGAGCTTTGTGTATTGTAGCTGCTGGGTAGTAATACAATGTTCAACAGCATGTTTTAATATTATGTTTGACTTAGTTTTGGTAATATGCTACTACATGCAAAGGAATATCCTCAGTATTTTTATCAAGTGAAACAGCCTGTTTTCTCCATTTTTCTCTGTCTGGTGTATGTATTTCATTCTTTCTGTGACTTTTTTTTTCTTTGTCATAAGACAGCATAAAATTCTCCCTTTCTCCATATGTCTTTGAGTGACCAGGTTCTAATTTACATATATATTTTTGAAGTGGAGAAAAAAAAAATGCTGTTTGATACAAATGACTTGTACTGGGGGAGAAGGAAAATGGAATCATTCAGTGACAATTGTCTTCTGCCTTCTCAGAGGCAGATACTCTTGGCCCTGCCCTTCATGATGTTCCACATCAGTGATGAGCAAGCATGCCGCTAGCCTTACGTTTAGAGCAAGTCAAGCAACCGAAATAATGAAGCGGCCTTGTTCCCAGCTTCAACACTGAGCTTGTTCTTGAGTTGTCCTCCTCCTTTCTAGCTCCCTCCTTGACCCTCTGCCAGTTTGGAGCAAGCGTCAGCTTGTGCTATGGTGGAGACAAACCTGTGCTGGCTCCCACAGGGGCTAGCTAAAGGTCTGAGGTATATCTGCCTTTCAGTTGGGACACTGAGTTAGAACCATCTCCTTTGTGTAGGCACTTTTGCCATAGAAAGTGTAGGAAATTACCTCAAAACTCTTATTCCTCTGTAAGACTTGCATTAAACGAGCTTACCACTTTGTAAGTATTGGTCAGAGAGAGCAATAAGCCAACAGGTATTACCTGCTGAAGTGGAAAATGGTGATATTCACATGAGGGAGGGGAGGGGAGGGAAGACTGAAAAGAGAATAGTAAAAGATCATCAGGTGAGATGTACCAAGTAAAATCACAACAGTCAGTCAGAAGTGGTTTGCAAGGGATGTGCTTGAGTTCCTGCCCTATCTTGGTTTAAAAAAAAAAAGCAAGCATGAAAGATTTATCTTCTGCCCTGTAGTAATTCCTTGTTCAAATATTAGATCTGTTCATGGATTTCTGTAGGTGTAACTTGTGAAGAGTATCTTAATGATTACAGCTTGGGAGGTATTCTGCAGGATGCTGCTACTTTGCCTGCAGCTCTTCCTGGAGGAAGGATCTGTTTGTAGGAGCAGTGACTAGGAGCCAAGCTCCTCATGCACGATCCAATAAGCAATAGTCAGGGGCAGGAAGAAGAGAAAGCAGCCCTTCCTTCCTTGGCAGGAGCCCTGCCTGGATGTTCCAAGATGTGCAGGTAGAGCAGTCATCTTGTCGCATTCTCCCTTCCCTTTACCCCACCTTTGCAGGAAGAACTCTTCTGCTTCACTGTTTGCACTGGACAGGAGGTGGTTTGGGGTAGGTCTGTGATTGCAACGTAGTGACGCTGGTTGCCTACCCGGGGAGGAAGAGGTTAACCTTCAGGGGAGCTTGGGAAGGGAGCAGGTCCCAAAGTCCAGATTTCCTGGCCCTATGGCTGCTAAGGTTAGACTGTTCTGCAGAGCTAAGTCTAAGGTGGTGTGCGAAACCAGAATCTTTAGCAATGACTCTCTTGCTGTCATATTTATCATGTGTAATCATGTTTAAAAACAGTGCAGGCTGATCAAAAATTCTGTCATGCTGTTGCAAATGACATTATATGTTGCTTTCAAGAGCAAATTACCTTTAAATATTTAAAATAAGTTCTATTTCTAAACAAAAGCCCTATCATTACCTTTATACTGCTTGCAGAATAAAAATATAAAACTTCACTTATTTTCTTTCATACAAAGTTTAATATCTAATTTCAGAGTAAGCATTAGCATTCTTAGTACTGATGTTTGGCATGCTTACTAGCTATAGGAGGTTAAATGTAGTATGTGTGTATTATGATAGCTTTCTTCTGTAAATAATTAGATCACTCTGTGATATGTGTATTCTCCCTTTATATATAAATATATGTGGATCTGAAAGAATTTCTTTCTGTGTGGATGGTTCTTACAGAGCTGTAGTTGGTTTAGTACCCTTGCTGTCCAACTGTTGTGTCAGTTGTTGAAATAATTCTTCGACATCATATTTTTGGTAGTGTGAAGAACGAACCTTAGCATTGGCTGGTGTACTCTAATCAATGTAAAGGCAAAAGAGCTCCGGTGTTTGTTATCCACTTGAGTTAAGCTGTAGATTCCTCGTTGGGATTTGCCTCAATTGGCTGATGGCTATTGCAGCTGTATATCTCCTCTTTGTTAAGATTTACTGTGTATCTTTAATGCACAAGTTCATCGTAGGGTTTGGAGCAAAATATGAGGGCAAAATTAGTTATTTGCTTCACCTTAACTTTGCATTTTTATATAAACTGTGGTCTTTTAATAAAAAGTAAAATTGCTCTAAACATACCATTTTTTTACAGTGTTAGTGTAGATAGTCTTAGCTGAAGAGGGTAACAGTGACATATGGCGTGACCAAAGGAGTACAGGAGATGCAAAATATCCTTGAGAAATAGACCACGAGGGAATCTCCTGCCTGTGAAGTCATGTCCTTGGCTTTCATCAACTCAAGGGCTCTGTGGCTTATCTGCCTGCTTGGTACTGTGGTATTGTAAGAACTACCTGCTGGGTTTGGGGTCTCCCAATGCCATTTCTGTTTTTCTCTTAATAAAGTTAGTCAATCTCTTTATATAGTTAGTTAGAGGAACTGGGAATTTGTTTGTCAAGCAGGGTTTCTTGCATAACTCATCTCCTGTCTCTGACTCTGTTTCATGTCTTACGCTTTTGTGTAACTCCTTTAGTGACATCTTTGCCTGTGATGCTTTTCCATTTTGAACATCTTCCTTAGGTGAACATGCTGCTTTTGGGATATCTGGGTTTTCTGAAATTTATTTACATAGCAAAGACTTTAAATGATCTTTTGTTAAAAAAACCCACAAATGAACAACAACAAAAAACCAAAACCCAAACCAAAACAACCAAAACGCCTATATTGGTCCTGTTCTGGATTCTATCAGACACTTGAAGCAGCCTTTGTGGATGGTGAAGTGTGTGTTGCTTGTAACAAGGAAGCATGATCAAGTAGACTAACATAGAGATGAAAGCTGAACTGAAGTGTCATGTTAAGGAATCTCTCATCTATGTCATGAAATCTGTTTTCTGTTGGTCTGATGTTCTGTGAGGTGGAAGTATAGTTAATAAGGTGTCTCGGGAAGCTTGATAATGATCTGCTATGGAATGGCAAATTGTGGTATTTTTTTCTAAGATGATGATCAGAAGTCAAACCAGGATGAAGCAGTGAATAAGTTGATTGGAAACCATAGTTTCTGAAAGTACTGTTTTCTAACTAGCTCCTGTAAAGCATTTATCTTACTTGAAAAAATTGCTGTGCAAGAATAAATTACCATTAATGTTTTACCTTCCCTAGTATCTCAGGAGCTCTCATTTCTGTGAAAACAGTAGAGAACTTGGCCAGTTTGGTTTTATGTCTGCTAAAAGCCATTTTTTCCCCTCCTTTTTGCAGGTGAGATTAGTTTGGGGATGTGAATACAATGAGTGTAAACCAGCAAGCTCACACAGGGCCTCCTTATGGGCAACCTCAGCCTGGATATCAGGGATACCAGCAGCCGGCCTACGGAGGACAGCCATTGCCAGGGGTTCCTCAATCGCAATATGGAGCTTATAATGGTCCGATGCCAGGATATCAACAGCCAGTCCCTCCACAAGGTACTTCTCAGTCAAAACTTAATGATTGATAACCTATGAATTGTTGTGTGCATGGAATTTTTTTTGTATACTTCCTATTGTTAGTCTTTATTTTGTGGTAGCAATTATCTTTTTTTCTGTATGTAGCTTACATGACATTAAAAATCATGTTCTTCCTGTACATTCTGAGGTTATTGTTCTATCATTTGTCCATTTTAGTAGGGCTTACTCTTCTTTTAATAGCTCGTAAAATTAACATGTTGAGAAGCACAACCTGCTTGCTTTTCCTGTATGTCCCTGCCCCTGTGATACTGAAGCACCTGACTAGGACAGTATTCCTCATGAGTTTTTGTGGAAGGGCACCAGTTAGGGGCTGTAACAGATTTGTAATTGAGACCGCCTTACATGATTACGTGGAAAGATGGGCACTCCATCCTGAAAGGTTAAGACATACAGCTCTAGCCAGAAAGAATATTTGGAGCTATTTTCTCTAATGCCTTGAAAATTAATAGGAAGTTTGTGGACATGTGGCAAGCTAATGTGTTCCAGAATTTCCCTGGCTCTGCAGGATCATATCACTGGTTGTCTTTGTTTAAAAAAAAAAAAAAAAAAAAAAAGAAAAAAAAGAATTTAAATTTTTTTTTTCCCCCCTTTTTTAAAAAAAAAAAAAAAAAAAAAAAGGAAACAAAGTAGTTCAACTTTTTTTTTCCCCCCTGTTTTCAAAAGAAAGGCTGACTTAAAATTACTAGAGAACTTCACGAATCTTTGTTTCAGAGTACCTGAATTGCTTTGGGAGATTAATAGTGACTTTTAACATCTGAAATGGAAAGGAGAAAATACTATTGCTTTGAGTAGAAATATTCAAAATCATGTGGATGAATTCAGTTCTGCTGAGATAAGCACAACACGAACTTCCACTCTGAAATATTTATTTAGATTTCAGATTAGTATTCTAAGGAAGTGAGAAATATGCTCTGTATTATTCTCCCCTCCAAGTATATCTTGATTTCTTTGGAACTTCTTGAATTTTAAACCAAACTCAATGAGAAGGATAGAACAGTCAAAGTGCCTATAGTTGTCTTGAAACTAACAGAAGTGAGAGACTAAAATTTGGGAGCTGAATAATTATCCTGTTGCATTTTTTGTCTGGAGCTAGCAGGGTAGTAGAGTAGAAGCGTTAGTGTGGTGTGCTAAAGAATAGGTTATTCAGTTGCTTCATTTTCCTTCTTTCCTTAATCCTCTTCCTCCCCTCCTCTCAATAAATCTCTTCCAACAGCACTTTTAATCTGTGAGTTTTGAACTAATTTCACAGAGGGTTTAAATCCTATAAAAGTAATGAAAGTCAGCACTGGGCAGAGGAAATTTCTTTCTTGGGAAGGCAGAGCTGTTCGGCTGCTCATTGACTAACTAGTGTTTCCTGTCCCATGGAAGGAATGGAGAGAGATTGGACTTGCTTCAGTGGGGGAGAGAAGGAGATGCAAGAAGGACAAAGATTAGTACAGATTTTTTTGGAAAAGTTTCATCAGTGTATCTATTCATAGAGAACGGGGTTTAGCTGTTAGCAGGATGAAAAATGTTTAGGATCTTTGCGAAAAGAAACTGATGAGCATCTTCTATCAGATAATTCAAGAATTATTTATGAGTTTGAAAAGTTTTTCCTTCTGAATTATTTCTGGTCTGCATTTTTTAATTTCAGAACAACAGAAATGTGGTTCATGTCAGCTCAGTCAGGACATACCTAGAAAGCTTGATAAGCATGCACATAAACTTGTGCAGATTAAAAATACGGATTTTGTTTGTGCTGGTAATGATTCAAAGGTAGTGTAAGGCGAAGGCCACCCATGGTTTGTGGAGATTTTGCTGCCATCTTTTCTTCTGAGACTATCCTTCCTAGACTTGGCAGACTGTATTAAGGAAATCTCAGTTGTCAAGTTGTGCGTTTTGGACCTGTTACTGTAAATCCAGGATTCCTATCTTCAGATGGAAGGAACGTAAAATTCAGAGCACTAACACAACAGCCAGAAGTTGAACTGTTAGTAGCTGCTGAATATGACAACCAGGTGGAAGAGTGGCAAACAAACAATGCATTATCAAAGAGACCAGACAGGTGATAGTGAAGATAGTGATGGTTATCCTTTCTACGCCCATCTCCAACATGTTATGTTTATTGCAGGTCTTTGTAGCAAGACTTGTTATAGCTGCGTAACATAGAGGAGAAAGGATTAATTTCAGAGGCACTAGAGTGACAGGAGTTTAGTGAACACTGAGGGGTAAAAGGAAAATTGCCAATGTTATTCTGTGATCTCAAAGTAGTTGTCTTAGGGATTTATTTTAAAAATAACAATAAAATTGCTTGGAGGACTGAGTGGAGAAGTGTTGGGAGCAGATGCCACCCTCAGTTGGGGAGTCTTTCACATCTGATTTATGTGACAAACCCTAGCTCTAACTAATGGGAACATGGGAATGCTGTGACGGTGATGCTAGTCTTGCTTGGGACCAGAAGCGTACTGTGTTGCTAGCTGAAAATAGCTGCTTCTTGCTATGAGAACGTCGAAAGAACCAGGACAATTTTCCACCAGTCTTTCAGTTAGTCTATCGGTTTCCTTCTGATGAGATCATGCAGTTGAAAGTGCAGACAGAATTATCTGAATACCAGTAACAATTAGGCTGCTGCTGGATTGTTTTACATAGACTCAGTTTGTGATACTATTAACACTTGTATTAATGTTACTATATGAACTATGTTGGTAATATGTTATGCATGGTAGAACAGTGAGAGGGAGTATAGTTTAACGAATACGGTGGTAAATGTGTGTCCTGGTTTGAGACAATGTGACATGGATTTTATGTATATAATATTTTCTGTACTACAGACTGTCTTCAGCACTGTAAACACTGTCTCTTGGTGCTTTCTCTCAGGCTTGATTTACTGGTGTATTCTGTCTTTCCAGGTTACTTTCCTTCTTTGGGGTTCCCTTCGAAGGGCTCTCCTGTGTCTCTCAACTCTGACACTTCTTCTCTTGCACCTAATTTCATAGGTAAATGGTGTCCTTTCTGTGGGAGCGTTTGTGCTTTGCCACTTCCTCTGTGCCAAGTTCCCGTTTAATATGGATATTTATCTCAAAGGTGTGGGTACCTGATTATTCAGGCAGAGATGAGTGGGACACTTGCCAATCTATTTGTAGGCAGCTCTCCAGAAACATAAATAGGATATGACGAAGTAATCCTAGTAAAAATCCCTTATGCCTGCAGATTCATAGATAAAACCTGACTTGTGACTAATGTTTTCTGAAGACTGATTTCAAAACCTGAATTGGCCCATTCAGGTACTGTCAGGGAGGAGCCTTAGTTTAAAAGAATGCAGCCTCCCACTTGAGAGAGAACTAAAATGTGGGGTTTGAAATGATAGTATTGCAACGAAGAAATGAGAAATCTCTCCAAGCACCAGGAGGTTGTTATTGGAAGTCATGAGATTTTTGTAACTTGTGCTTTTATTTAAGGAAAAAAACTTTATAGCTTCCTTGGCTATAGCATAGAAACCAAATATAGGCTAGGAATAATTACGATTCCAAAAGCTGTGGCTTGAAGAAGGAAATACTTTTGCAAAGCTAGCATTCAAGATGTAAGAATTAGAAACACTGCAAGAAATCATACTATATTTTTTCCTTCTTTCTAACTAGTGGTGTTTTGGAACAGCTATTTCCAGCGGTGTCAATTTGTTTAGAAGAGTAGGGAGTCAGAACTGGGTCAAGACCATGTAGTCTCGGAGCTTTGAGTAAAATCACAGGCGTTTCCCATTTTGCTGTAATCTACCTCTATTTTGAGGTCTGTGATGAGCAAGACCAATATCTCAAAGGTGTTGAAGGGGAACTGCAGGATTCCTCAAGAGTAATGAATCTTAAGATAATAAACCACTAGATATTCATAGTTGTTCAAGTGAATTTTTTTCAGTGGCTATTTGAGCAGTCTGTGGTAATAGTTACAGAAGTATATTTGTGACAAGAACTAGAAAAAGAAGACTTCAGAAGCTTTTTCTGAAGTAAGCATGTATTTGTCAAATTGTATGCCCGTTAAAGTTGAGGAGGGAAAAGTTAACTTATTGTGAGAAACCCAAGCAAACAAACATCTAGGATCCCTCCAGGAATTAGATTAAAAATGCTTTCAAAGACAAAAGATAACAATGCCAAACAGTTTGCATGTAGTATCAAAGGAAGGAAATTCCAAAATAGATGAAAGTGTATCAAATTAACTGAAAAGGTATCACAAAAGACGTTCAGAAATAAAATACCACACAACATACAAATAGAGATGAGGAAATGCTTAGCCAGAGGAACAGTAAGATGAAGGTGCTGTAACGGTGGTTTTGAAAAGACAAGATGTAATGAGATGAAAGTATATTAAAAATAATAAATGTCTCTGGAAATAATTAAGTCCTAAGTCTCAAAGTGAATAACAGGAAGAGGTTTAGTAATAAAGAAAAAAACCCAAGAAATTACTGGTTATTCGTACAAGGTCTAGTTAATTCCTTCCTTGAATTTACATTCACACGCTTACTAAGAATTACATGTAGCAGATAAGATAAAAATATGAGTCGAAACATCATGCTTCGGTGTATAAATTATACTGTACAATTGAGAAACGGCTTCTCTTATGTCCTGTTTCACAACGGTTCCTCACAGGAAGGTTTCAGAGTCCCTTCTAAACTTGTTTTGCCCGTCACTGTCAGAGAAACACAACAGTGTGTATGTGCTGCCCTGGTCTCATGTGGCAGTTTACTCTGTTTAGTCATCTGTATTTAATGATACTCCATACGTGAAAATGTGTTCCCTTGTGGTTAGCAGGCATAGTCATATGGTTGTTCTAATTATCAGAATTTTTAACATAATATTATTAAAATAGAAGTGTTTATTCTCTTTTTTGGAAGTAGACACTGCAGTTGGTCTCTCGTAATGTATTCAGCATTGGGCAGTCTGTGAAAGTGTGAAGTCTTGTTTCTGAGGCAAATATGTTTAGGCTGTGACTCAGCCAGCTCAGTCTGAAAGGTGAGAAAGTATTCATGTTAGCCTCCAACCTTGAGAGGTTGGGAAGAACAGTCTGTGGTGGCCCCCATTATGTTACATATCAAAGCAGTTAGATGTAACTTTTGAAAAATGAATCCACTCACATAACCTGCTTACCTTTCAAGTAGGGAAAACTGACCTGTAATGAACATTATGTTCAAAGTGAATACTCTCCTTGGTCTGGATAAAAATGATTGGACTTGGAGAGGGAAGAATTTAATACCTTACTTACAAGATTGGTTTTTTTAATACCTTACTTACAAGATGGTTTTTTCTTCATCAAAAGATGAAGTTGTCTTTTGAAAACCCTCCACAGTACATATTTTCTACTTTGTCTGTGTGGAGATGGTGACTAGTGACACTGGCTAAAAATATTTGTGCTTTCAGTTTTGCTACTTCTAATATAGTTGTATAAATTATTTTTTACTTGTGGAGTATTGATACATCAATTTGGCCATCGCTAAATTGTTTCTGCACTTTTTTTTCTTTCCTGGATTTTTCATGGTAGCTGATTTAAGCCCTTGTTTCTTTGAGTAATCTGTGATTTTTATCCCCCGCCCCCCCCTTATGTCTGTAGGTTCATTAAGAGCCCCTCCAACGTCTGGAGCTCCCCCTCCAGCCTCTGGAGCATCTCTTCCTTCTGGCCACCTGCCATACAGTCAATTTGGACACGGAGATGTGCAGAATGGGATTCCAACCTCAGCAGCCCCGATGCAGAGGTACATGGAAAAAGAGCAAATCATAACAAAGGCCTGCCTTGGTAGACTTAGGCTAGGTCTAGAGCTTTTAGAATCTAAACCAAACTAAATACTTTGTTTTTCCTGTGGTGGACCTTGAGTTTCTTTATTGCTTCCTTATTGTTTTGAAACATTTAGCCATAGAGGTATTTGTTAGACCATAAGAATCTCTGGAGATGAAAAACTTCTGGAAGGATGTGAGCAGATGTCAGCAACTGAGCAAAACCACTTCTTCTCCAAAGACTTTCTTTGTGATAGTCATTTTTCCATAAGGAATTTTCTGATTTCCATAATCTGTCTTGTTTAAAAACAATTGCATCCACACAGATGTAGTGTTTGATTCCTTGGCAGTGTGAATTGATCTGTCTGGGGCATGTTGCTGTCTGTCACTACTGAGTAATTCCTTAGTATCGGTTCTGGGTCCTTTTCTGTCTGTGGATCCCCGAGTTCTCTTCATCTAAAGCTCTTGGGCATCTTCTCCAGAAAGATACTACCATTACCTCTGTGCTAAAAGTGACAGCAGTCCTCACTGCTTCATTCTGATTACTGGTTATGGGGGAAGGTGGTTGTTTTTTTGTTTCCTTCAGGTTAAGCTCAGTGCTGTCAGATGGAGAGTCCAAAACCTTTGAGCAACAGAACATTCTTACATAGCTGTGCAGGCCTTACTGTTGCTCACCGTGTAGACTCTGTTGCAGGATTTCTAATTTGTTGTGATAACTAAAATGGAAGTAACAAAAAAATACTGTAAATGTAGAATTTGTATTTTAAGAACTAACAGATTTTTTTGATGAAAGGATTCAGATCCATGCAGGATATGTAATTGTTTTTCCAAAACTGAGCTACAGTGCTTCATGTAAGTAATTGACACCCATCCAGTGTTGGTGGTAGAAAAATTTTAAAAGGCCCAGAGAGTTGTAACTGCTTGTATAATGGGCAATCCAGTGAAGTTTCTCTTCTTCCTTCTCAGGCCACCTGCTTCTCAGCCGTTTCTGCCAGGCTCAGCACCCACACCTGTAAGCCAGACATCTACGTTCCAGCAATATGGTCACCCGCCAGCCAGTGTACAGCAGCTCAGCAATCACATGGCAGGGATGACAATTGGCAGTACTACAGCATCTGCTCCTCCCCCAGCTGGACTGGGCTATGGTGAGATTTCCTGGCTACAGAAATATGCTAATTCTTTTCAATTATGCTAGTAATTTCATAAAAGACTTGCTCTTCTGAATGATTCATTACTATGCAGTGGTGGGAATTCTCTGGGTGTTGACATCTGCCATAGTAAACGGTAGTTTCCTTGACTAATAAGGTCATCATTGGGGAAAACAGAACTGAGACCATTGTAGGGGACAGTACAGGACATGAGTAACAAAAGAGAGTAACAATTTTTCTCCTCAGTTAGGTGAATCTTGGTGTGAAACACAAACCGAATCTATCCCAAAGTAAGCTGTTGAAGGGTCTACATGACTTGCCACTGGTATGCATCAGCCCAGTCAAAAATAAAAAGGAAAAAAGGCTCAGTAAATCGCAGAGCACTGAAATGACTCTGAATGATTCTGTGAAACGTTTTGCTGGAAGTTGAGAAGAAACTTACTTAAATAGCATAAACTGAATTTAGATATTTTGTTCTATTGTATTAGATCTGCAGTCCCACTGCTGTAGATGACAGGACTTCTTTTTTAATTGAAGGCTAGAGATTTGTCTTTAGTCTGTATAAGCTGGTCTGACTACGCTTTGATTTTATTGTTTTAAATTGTTTTGGTAAAGTACTTTTTGACAAGTATCTCATACTCTAACACAGACTTCATAGGAAAATTAGGCATAGGGGTTGCAGATTTCTTCAGTCTTTTGGCAATGTGTTTGTCTAAAATTATCCTCAGAAGTAGTACAGCGGTAAATACAGAAGATGCTACTTCCATGCTATTAAAACCCTGAAGGTCAAAACTGTCCTTGAACTACAGGCTCTAACTTAGTGTGGAGATTAAGATACTTATTTCAGTTGAAGAAATTAGGAGATGGACTTGTGGTGGTTCTTGTTTTGCATACTCCTGGCTCTCCCCCTTTTTCTCTGGTCCTGAATCCTGAAATGTGTTCTGATTATGTAAAATAAGAAGCCCAGACTCTGAGAGAGAGGATAATGAAGGAAGGTTTCAGATCCCTTGAAGGAGTTTCAGGTCTGATAAATTCAGGAGGGTGTCCACTTAAGGTTTGTCTCTATTAGTAATGGCAAGTCCATCTGAAGATGGGAAAGTTGTAGACCTATTTAGATGATCGAGAACAAATGGGTTTTGCTTGCATCTTCATTGTCTTTGGGATCAAAGAAAAGTATATTATATTTATTTTCTTCCTATCAGGTCCCCCAACATCGGTTCCCCCAGTCTCAGGAAGCTTTAGTGCAACAGGATCTGGTCTCTACACACCTTACACTGCAAGCCAAGGACCCCCTCCTACCAGTGTGTCTCAGGGTCTTCCTTTGGCACAGCCTCCATTTCCTGGTCAACCAATATCAGCTCAGCGCCTACCTACTCAAGTCCCTGGTTTTGCCCCACCTCCCTCTTCTACAGGGATTGGACCTTCCTCTTACCCTCCTACCACAGGTGCCCCAAGGCCACCAACCATGCCAGGCCCACCGCTGCCTGGGCAGACAGTTGCTGGACCACCAGCCTCCCAGCCTAATCACGTATCTTCACCACCACCTCCATCAACTATGTCAGGGCCGCACCCTGGGCCTCCCATAAGTGGCCTCCATGGACCACCTCCTCCCACTCATCCTCCTCAGCCAGGATACCAAATGCAGCAGAACGGTGAGTATTCCTAGTATAGGAATTGTAAGTTACGTGTGTTCTCTGTGTGCTGCAAACTGACAACTGGATTTCAGATTTGTAACTTGTGGGCTCCTGCAAAGCTTTCCTCTTGTTTCCCTGTGCTCATGTCTGAAGGACAAATCCAAAATAAACAATAAGATGTGTCATTCTAAGATATTTGTCATACAGGTTATATCAGATTAATGTAACTAAAGGGATCCTAGCTTACTTGGCCAAAAAGTTGTTTAATAATTAGCACCATAATACTACAAGAACTTGTGATCAAAATTTTATTATGAACTTTAATTTGATGTCTGCAGTCTCATCTGTTCAAAAGTAGAGATTTGAAATCCTGAAAGCCTTACTATCTTTTTTTTTTTTAAATTGTGGCCAGTGTGCATATACAATGTATACAAGAGGAGTTGTTAAACATTGAAAAGGAGTTACTACTTTTTCTTGTTTAATTCACAAAACTGTATTTTTCTCCTCGCAGAACCTTTCACATTTTGTGTGAGCTTAGAAGTAGTATCAGTTAAGCTTTCTGAGTCATAAACAGTTTTGGCTGATTTTTAATCAGTAACATTTACACATAGCTAGGATAAAGTAATCATATGCAAGTGTCAGGACTGAGAATCCTGTCCCCCATGCAGCTTTGCACAACTGGCCAGGTAAATTGCTTAAAAATTTCTGTCCCAATTGCTATGAACTGTAAAACAGTGACGGGGTAGATCACACTTGTTCCATAACTGAATGAAATTGTATAAAGTAATATGAAATAACTTCGGGTAGTTACAAAACAAGATATAATCACACATTAACCTATTACTGGAATTTCAGACAAGCCAAAACTGCCCGAGAGAACTCTTTGCGTACCTTTAGTTTGAGGAATTATGGGTCATCCACTAGCTGTTTTGCTGTTCTGTGTGCACTTTCTATTAGGCAGTTCTGCAATTTAACTTAAATGTTCATAGTGCATGATCTTAATGCTATTTTAGTCATATTATTCTAAAAAAAGTTATGTTAGTCTAAAAACCTGTGTTTCCGTAAGTCTGGTTTTCAGGAGGGCTGTATTCATCAATTTATTGGATCATTGATAGAGATGTGCAGGTCTAAGCTGAAACACTGTGATAAGTATGTTTAATCCTAATTAACTGAAAAGCATGTGACTTTCTTTCTTGTTTTTTGACGATGACAGGAAAAGTGGGAAGCACCTAATGAGGAAACATCTAGTATTAGCCGTTGTTTGATTTTGCTGTCCCTTTCTTGTAAGGTTCCTTTGGGCAGGTGAGGGGTCCCCAACCAAACTATGGAGTAGCCTATCCAGGAACACCAAATTATGGAAGTCAACCTGGACCACCACCTCCACCAAAACGCTTGGATCCAGATTCCATTCCTAGCCCTGTAAGCTTACTTTGTTCTTACCAGTGTGAACTCTTCCATAGTGTCTTTACGTAAAACAGAACTGACAAAGACCAAAGCTGATAACAGGTTTCTCATTCCAAAGAACATCAATCTGTTTTCCTACTTACTTTTCTCTTCTATATCCACCTTCAGTCTTTTGTTATGAAGCAGTATTTTTCTTGGTAACTAAAGAAAGGCACTGCATATGCAAATCAGTGCTCTAATTCCTCAGGTCTTTTTCTGTACTGTGTTACGTTTTGAGAACCTTTTAGGGCTTTGATTAAGCTGGTTTCTCCATTTCTGGATTCTTGCTTTATGACTTCCCAAGGTGAACTTATTTCAGGTTTTGAAGTGACAATCTATGAACTGTGTGATCCAAGTTTAAAGCATGATTAATAGGAGGTGATTGTAGTGCTTTTCCTTTCCCTTTTCCTATAATCTGTCAAAAGGCTGGTTAGCATTTTTGGGGGTTAAGTCAGGACACTACTTCAGTCAAATATGGACAACTTTTGAAATTGGGAGTATCTTTCAGAATGGAGGTTCTGAGAAAGGACAAGCAGTGATGCTGTAATGGTTAGCAATGCTGAGTAATATTAAGCCTGGCAGTATTATTGCCACTAGTCTACTGTGCTGTTCTTCCACTGCTGCTGATGCTGTTCTGTTACTATCTCAGAAGGCCACAGTCATTTGATAACAGGAAACCTTTCCAGGGCAGTGCTTACAATCAGTTTACTTCAAAACTATAAAAATTATTTAGTCTTGAGTTACATCATAGGTCTGGACTGGTGCTGTTCAGAAGTTATTGCTATTCGAAAAAGATTATCTGTTTAGAATTCATGTAAAGTTTATGACCGTATTTTTTTCATAGGATATGTCTTTAATTGCTTCTCTGCTTTTCTTCTCTTCCACTAAATTAGATCTCAAATGGCTTGTGTCAGTTGCCTTAATTTTAGCATGTTCTTAAAGCGTAAATCCCCCATTTCTAACCGAAATGAGCACGTGAGCCACTACCTCTGTTAGCAATGCGTTCAGAGCCCAAGCCCAATATTCTGGCAAGACTGGTTTTGGGATCGGTGTGTGCTGCAGAAGCTGATGTTTCCTGTTGCATGAACCAATGTCCAAATGTATCTAATTCCAGTGTTACAGGTTTGGGCAGAGAGAAGTAACACTGTTACTTTTTGGTTTATTATTCTCTTTTCTTTTTTCTTTTTTCTTTTTTTTTTTTTTTTTTGTTTTTTGTGGCACTCTTCCTTTTTATTTTTTTAAAAAAAGCAACTTAATGAGCTGCCACCCCAGCAGAAACCCAGGCACAGAATAGACCCAGATGCAATTCCTAGTCCAGTAAGTGCTATATATATGTCAATTGTAGTCTGTGTGTTGGTGACCATCTGTGCATGCCTGAAACCTGAACTTCACCTCACTAACCCCTCCATCATTAATCCTTTACCCTTTCCTTGCTGTCTTCTGCTTGCCTTATCAAAATGAGTAACATTACACCACAAGAGGTTGTTAAAATCTTCTGTGATGAATGGTGAGGCAATAGAAAGCAGACTGTTTCAGAAACAGATCATGAAGAATGTCTCCCCTTCATTTTGTCTGATCTTTCAAATATCTCCTTCATCAGATTCCAACTGGCATTTTCAGTGTAAGCCATCAGTATAATTGTCCATACAAAATGTTTCTTGTCTTATAATACACACAGCATGAGCCTTTGTAGCCTTGTTTTCTAGCAGTTTTGAGCAGAATTTGCTTACTGTTCTAGTTAATATACCAGTACTGGGCTAATGCTTTGAAGTTCTAAAATTGCAGATGAACTGTTTTGTTTTGATGTTAATTCCTGATATGAATCTTCTAGCAGATTAATATGAGGCACGGGGAGCTAGAAACATTCTGTCATCATCTGTGCTTATACATAACCATTAAATTTTGAATTTAAAAATTTAATGTTTGTGTAGAGAATCTTACCTAAAGAAAGAAAAAAGCAGCTACCTTTTGGATCGGAAGCAAGAAAACACATTTGACTTTGTTACCCTCATATCACTTCTTCCTCATTTAGCCAAAGTTGGTCATATAACAGAAACCAGTGGTGAGACTGGTGGACTAGATTTATCCTAGAGTAGTCACTGTCTGATGCTATGGGAGGCTTTCTGCTGGCAACTTGGAATCCTTGGTGACAAGAGAGAAGTTTTGCCATGCAAACTTCTGCATTTCACAATTTGCTTTAAGCAAAGGCACGTGTGTTTGGTGACAAAATAAGATCAGAATAATGATTACTAGCTTTAAAGCTTTCATTCAGGCACCAGTATGGAAATGTAGTTGAAACTGTGTATAACTACAATTGCCAGTTCTTATGCAAAGATCAGTGGATATTTTAGTCAAGTAAAACTGTTTGATGCATTTCCATTATCTTAAGCATATTTGCATTAATGAAGAATTCACAATACTAAGTAATTTTAGATTTCTACTGGCTTTGTGAAGTTTAAGCTTCATTCATTGACAAGTCTATTGAAACTTTACTTTCCACATCCCCAGAATTCAAATCACAAAGTCCTGAGTGCCACGGAGTAATGAAGGCTTCCACCTGAACTTGCAAACATCTGTCTTTAGGTCAGAGTTACAGTGGTTAGAAATGAACGCATAGTATGAAAACAGTGGGAACACAACAGAAAGGAAAAGCCAGGTTGTCTATAGAGCTTCACCCTGAGGCTTACAGAAGCTCCTCATTTTAATTTGGCTAGGACCAGTATACAAGGGAATACTACCAAAAATTCCTTTCTTGATCAGTGTTTGGCTTTGTGAGTTCAGGTCAGTCCTTAAAACACAAAATATGCTACTACTCCAAATAGTTGGGGGGAAAATACTATTTGCAACTTGTAATTTATTTTTACTTGTTAAGTACTATTCAAAATCAAACTGAGAGGTGACTGCTTGACAAAACTTACTTGCTTTAGACTTCTTATTTTTAGACATAGTAATGTTTGCCTCAGGTTGCCTTTTCACTGCCTTACAGATAGAAATTTTGTATTTTACAGTACTTTGAAACCAAGCCTCGAGATATTAATGTGGTGTTTTCCATCACAGATTCAAGTGATTGAAGACGACAGAAGTAACCGTGGGTCAGAACCATTTGTCACTGGAGTGAGAGGGCAGGTCCCACCTCTTGTTACTACAAATTTCTTGGTGAAGGATCAAGGTAAAATATTTTTCTTTTCCTAAACAAACAAACAAAACACCCCAAAGAGTCAGTGACAGAAGTGTCCATGTCTTTAAAGGTAAAGTTTGAGGAATGATTTCAGTGGCTGGGGATGTGTGTTTTACCAAGAGAAGCTTAGTGTTAAGTCCTGCGTTGATTTGGTCTCAATGTAGATTCTTCTGATTGCTTGGTAACTATAACCAATTTGCAAGTAAAAAATGTTTTACAAGGGAGGTACCTGGGACTAGCATTAGCAGGGATATCAGAAAGCAGCAAATGAAGCCTCTTCTGTAGAGCTATATCAATAGCAGTTAAGAACTGAAATTCACTAGCAGTATCATTTGAATTGGACTGGGAACTATATTTTTTTAAATTGTGAGTGGGATGTCAATTGGTCCATGGGCTTCATAGAGAAAGGATATTTCATCTTTTAATTTCCCATGCTTTATTGGAGATTTTAAGCTCCCTGAAAACTTCAGAATCCAATTCTACAATCAAGTGCTTTACTCTTCAGCCAAAATTACAAAATAAAACAGTAGAAATATTTGAGATGAGTTTTCTGCCTGTGGTATGTTTTAGTCTGCAAAAAGAGTGAAATAGGAATGCCTTTTTAGACGTTTAAGTTGATGTGGAGTCAAGTTAATTTGTTTTGAGTTTAGGGCTTTTATTATATGTAGTTAATCATGAAGAGACATTTTGTTTGGAATTCAAGTTTTGCATAGATTGACATTGATTGTTTAGATAAGCTCTTGGTCTCTGTGGCTTAACAACACAACTGAAGGTCCCTTTATTTCTGTTCTTGAATATAAAGTTAACTTGTACTGAAATTTATGGGGATTTTTTCTTTGTTCCCCAGGTAACGCAAGCCCCCGCTACATAAGATGCACATCTTACAATGTTCCCTGCACCTCAGATATGGCCAAACAGTCCCAAGTTCCCCTAGCTGCTGTCATAAAGCCACTGGCTACTCTACCCCCAGAGGAGGTGAGAACTGTATGCAGAGTTACATATGCACTCTGAACTAATCAGGAGAATGGTATTAGATGTCAACAATTAACAGATATGTTGAGAAGGAATGTTTAGGTAATGAAGACGAGGTAAATATGATTCTGCCACAAGTGTTTGGTAGAGATCTGTAAGGCAGAAGAATGCTGTGTTCAAAACATTTAATATTTGATTGCCAATTTCAGCTTTTTTGCAGTAACTGTCAAGCACTATGACCATAATACTAGGATGGTCACAAATGCATACACTTCCAGTTGATCTCAATTTCTTTCTTGGCCTAAAGTATTTAAATGGTTACTAATCACTGATGTTAAGTCTTTTCTAGGATGTCAGGTTGTGGAATTGGATGAGAATGTGTTAAGCTGTCTAATATGCATGTACGTGCACAGCACTGAGATGGCAGCACAAGACAGTACTGGGCACTGCTGAGCTGCACTTGTATTTCTGCCCTTGTTCTGTGCAGCATTTATTTCCTTCTAGGTGTAATGTGTGGCTAGCTAGCCTTTTACCCACTCTGGTTGCTGAGAATATGAAAGCTTTGAAAAAATTACAGAGCTAGAAATTTTATGAAATATTCTAAATACTCTGGCTGCTGTGTAGTGTTAGCGTGCCTGGAGCAGTGACATAAAGACAGATATCCTTGTTAAATTTGAATACGTGTGTTTGCAGTATTCTGTTACCTGTTGAATTTAACTTTAGCATCTGCTGAGGAAAGGAATATCCTCTGGGCTTTTAAGGGTAGTTTTTTCCTATTATGTTTCATTAATGTTCCTAAACTATGGTTTGGATTTTGAAAATTGGTTTGTGATAAAACTGAGTTGTGAAGTTCATTCCTGTACTGCTGTATTGTGCCTAGAGTTTAAAAGAAGTACAACAGGGGAATATGGTCTTATTTGAGAAACCTGGAGGCTTGTGGAGCTGCACGTTTTTCAGAGAAGCTTTACAAACAACTAGTTGTTAGGTCTCCTGGTGTGTTTATGCTTTGAACAAATGCTCGTGATATCCAGAAAAAACATGGCTAGGATCAGAAAATTGCCCAAGAGACTGGTCGGCTTCTAGCATTGGAAAGTTCTTCATGGCAAGGGCAAACTCCCTGTGGAGTGGCTGTTCCAACAGATTAAGGCTCAGCTGTTCAGAGCAGTAAGACTGTAGATGGAGCTAAAGCTTAACATATCAGTAATGAGAGGATGAATGTCTCATGAGAATACAGCATTTGGATAAATCTAGAATGTATAAAAAATCAGCACCTGGTTGCCAGATACAGGAACGTTGCCCTGTGTTAATACACAGCTCAGAAAGCAAACTTTGAAGCTTCAGAAAGAAGCCTTCTGGGAGTAAGTGGTTAATGACAGGTTTTGCATAGCACTGCATGTTTGCAGCACCCTTGTAGTTTGTTTGCATGTGTGTTTATTGGGGGAGAGGCTGAGGAAAAAAGTTTATTGTTTGGAAGTACAAGACTGACATTGCCTGGCAGTCAGAAAACTTGAAGTTGTATTTCCACTGAGGAGGTTAGCCTGGGCAGTAGGAGCTAAGAAACGCTGACCGCAAAACCATTATATTGTCTATAAATGATTAGTCGTTTTGAATGAGAGATGTGGCATGTCTGTGGCATGAAGAGGAAGAAAGTGGCTGGAGTATTTGCTTGACTCCTGCTCAAGGAATATATTGTCTCTTAAACACGATCAGAGGTTTAGGGTTACTGAGAGAATTAAGACTGGGCACCTTTAGTGTCAGGAAATTTAAAAGTCATTTAACTTACTTTTGAGCTAGATTCTTAGTTATGAAAGGTGCTTTGAACTATGAATGCAGCTTGTAGCTTGCATGAGTTTTGTCTTAATAATTTTAAAGCGCTTCCTGCTCATTCTGAGGTTGAGAAGCTGCAGAAGTTGCCATGTGTCTTATTCTGGTTTGGTTGCAAAAAGAATATATTTCAGTCATATGGCATCACCACATAACAGTTTTGAGGACTTCCTATACAATGGGGTCAAGACAAGCAGAACTTGTGGATATACTGTATTTCACAGTGGACTTAAAAAGATAAGTCTTATCAACTGAAATGTTTTAAGATAGTCTGGATGCTGTATGTCCTTGAATATATGGAATGCAATGACTAGCTTTTGTTTTGTCAAAAAGCTTGCTTTTTACAAGGAAAAAGTAGAAAGGGAGAGGAATTGCTTTTAGAACACCCAACCTGTGGTGAAATGTAAATTGTATGCTGGCTCCCATGAGGTCATCACAGTCATTCTCTGCATGGCTTCAGTCTTTTGTGTTCACTCGGGGTACATCTGTGCTGTGCGGTGTGGTACTTGTGCTGGAGTTCATGCTCCTCAAGCAGGCTACCATATAAGGGAGTGCAACACCATGCAGAAATACTTGCGTGTGTCTAAGAGGGATAACCCATTAATGACTGCAGCCCACAGAGAACTGCTGTGATAGAGCTTGAGTTGAAAAGCATTTACGAAATACTTATTTAGGCTTCCCCCACCCCCTACACTGTATCCCACAGCTGCCAAAATGCTAAATCCCATGCAATGTACAGGGAGATTGTTTTAAGCTCTTCAATATGTGTGGTCACTTGTGTCTCATTGTCATGTGACCTTTCTTTTCTTTTTTCCCCTGCTTCCACAGACCCTTCCTTATTTGGTAGACCATGGAGAATCCGGTCCTGTCCGATGTAATAGGTGCAAGGCTTACATGTGCCCTTTTATGCAATTCATTGAGGGTGGAAGGAGGTTCCAGTGTTGTTTCTGCAGCTGTGTCACGGAGGGTAAGGTTTCTTCTGGAAATTGGTCTCTAGGCTCTATTGGAGCCATCTTTGAACAAGATGCAAGCAAATAAATCTTTATCATTTGTAACGTATACTCTGCTTTAGTGTGTGTTTAGTCTTGTAAAAAAATTCATTATAAAACATGTTCAGTGCTCAGTTCTGATATGTTCAAATTAGGTGTTTATGCATTGCAGTATTACTGTATGAAATTTTTAACATGAGGTACTTGTAGCATATTGTATGGTGGTTTGAAAAAATATTTATGCTATTTTCTGGGGGTATTTCAAACTCACATTTTTCTCTGACAGACTGAGATGTACATCTAGTCAGTAGCATGAGTTAGAATTTTTTTTTTTTCTCACAAAGTCTGTTTAAACACTGCTTAGAGCTGAGATTGTAGCTAAATCTACTACAGCTGAATAGGGCTGTTCAACACATGCCAGTTAATCTCGGTTGCTCTTCTAAATTAATATAAAACACACTTCCTTTTAAGCAGAAGTCACTATGTGCTGCTCATAGCATGACATCCATAGATTTGTTTTGAAGGCACATTGGAATGTAAGGTACAACAAACCTTATGGTGATTTTTTGAGTGTTTCATTTGGTAGCACTGGTGGCTTTTAATGGACTGTTCTTACCACCTCAGTTATGCTGTACAACTGTTTGTACAAACCAAAATGGGAAGCTGATGGGGATTAGAAATGGCCAATTTTAAAAAACTTTTTTGTCTGGTGATTTTCAGTCAGCATGCATTCCCTGTCCCTGCTCACTCAGCAGCTATATGAATGGCTGTACCTGTAACAACTCAGCAGGGGCAGAAAAGGGAGGGATGCTCAGAGACTGCTGATGAAAGCAATGCTGTGAAAATACAATGTAGTGGTACCTAATACTTGCGAACGTTTCTGTTTTCTCTGCAAAAACAATCAGGTAATTAGCTTGTACTGGATGTGTATTTGGAAAGGAGAAGAGTAATAGGTGCTTATATGTATAGTCTTAATGATGTCACTTTGTTTTCTTCTGAACTGTTGAAATTTTGAATGTTTAGAATAATTTAAAGGTGCTGAATATTACCATTACAGATAATCTCATTTTATTCTCCCCTGAAGCATATATGCAGCTATAGCTGGAATACATTTTGTCACCCTAGCCATTCTACAGGAGGGACTCTGTCTTGGTAGCCCTTAGGGCACAAGGGAAATGCTTTCTTTGTTTCTGCATCTGACTTCTGCAGGCGAAAACTTAACTCCTATTTTACCTTCTGATGCCTGGTACCAGCACAAAAGTACTGAGTACTGAGCATGGGGTTACACTTTCAGTTCCTCTTTCTTAATGCTTTACAATCCACTGTAAGAAGTGCCCTGTCTATTCTGACAAAATGATTATGGCAGTCTCTGCACCCGAGAGTGCCTAGAAGGCTTTACTCTTCTGCAGCATGGGAAGGGAAGGAAAAAGCAAAATAAAGAGCTCAATCTTTTGGTAAGCCTGAATTGAGTCAGTAATGTTGTAGCCTGTAGTTTGCCTCAAACTCTGTTGTAAGTCATTTGTTACTACTTGTACAAGATTGTTACATTTGTCCTTTGGACTAAATCCTTCAGAAGGATCCTAAGACCATGTTGTTGTGATATTTCTGATATGAAACATAAAATGAGAATGTAATGGAGATTCGGGGAAAGTACAATAGTGACTGTACAGTGTGCCACCTGGTGCGTAAGACAAGCTGGAAGCAGTTTGTCTGTATTTCGTGGCTTTAATGATGCTCTTCAATTGCATGAATATTTTTAGTAATACTTGCATGCTAGCACAGAGTGTTAGCTAGCTTTCCTGGAGTTTTATTTGAAACAGCTATTGTCATGTTAGCTCTCTAGTCACAGTGTTTATCATGGATGTGTCACTGAACTTGATGTTTTTTTCTTTCCCTAGTGCCACCTCACTACTTCCAGCATTTGGACCATACTGGAAAGCGAGTAGACTTCTATGATCGACCGGAATTATCACTGGGGTCTTACGAGTTTCTAGCAACAGTTGACTATTGCAAGGTATGTGTAGTGCAAGTAGCTCGTGTTTATTTCTGTATTTTGTTGTGCTTTTAAATAAAAAGCCTATTTTCCTAAAAGTAAGAATGACGTGAATTGTCTGGGGCTGCTTTCTAGCTGGCAGAGATAATTAACAGCATTAATCCAACCCACTTCAAGGTGTAAGATAATGTGTTTGCCTGCTTGCTTCCCAAAATAGAGGAAGTCTTGATCACACATGACATAATATAATTTTGTTATAGCTGCCTCTGTCATTCTCTTCTGGAGCTATAAAAGCAGCTATAACTGCTATTACCTTAGCAATTCTGCAGGAGGGACTCCCTTGCAGTAGTTCTTGGGGCAGAAGGAGAATGTAGGAGAGATTCAAGAAAAGCACAGTAGTAACTATGCGATGTGCCACCACTTCACCTATTGAACTTAACTTTCAAATACAGCCATAGTGGTTAAAACCACAAGAATAGTGTGGAAATATATATTGTCAGAGCTGGTTTGCTTTTAAATTAAAGATTTAAGGAATAATTATTTTCTAAGGAATAGGAAAAATATGTGCGAGGAGTTTATTAAAGCAACTTATATCTCTGCTGAAATAAATGGTGGGAAAATACATCCCTAAATGTTGCAACTTTATACTGGTTACCTTCTGATGCCTCTGCTTTACTTTGAGTTAAGCAAAAAAAAAATTATCTTGCTTCTAACAGCATAAGAAGCATTTTTAATTCAAATAAGATGCAATTTTCCCAGCTTTTTTGAAAGTTCTTGTGTTTTGCTTTTGTTCTGTGTGCTCCTTGCAGTATGCCCTATAGACTTCAGAAAACTGTTGACCGAAACAAGTTTTTCTTTCCGAAAGCAAACTTGATATTTAAGTAGAAGGGAAAGGTTGCAGTTCTCGGAGAGGAAAATCTTTTGCTTTATATTGATGAAATCGCCTATAACAAGTCTGGTCAGATTCCAGAGCCTTGAGAGCTGGCAGGAAACTTCCCTGCCTACTTCCCTATCTGGCCTAGTCATGTGAATGGATGATTTAGGTGTGACTAGCCTGTTCTTCACTGAGCAATGGCAAAATCAGTCTAGGGCATGTAAGACCGGTCCATTTCAAGTACAGTGTGCTTACATGTCTGTTAGTTGGGCGGGGGTGGGAGAATGATCTGAAGAAACAGTTACTGCTCGTGGGTAGAAAAGTACATGAAAGTACACTTGACGAGCATTCATTTGTCCATGTTATTGAGCTGTTATGTGGGCTGCATTACGTGTCCATAATGTGACTTCTTCCCTCTTATCCACAGAACAACAAGTTTCCCAGTCCACCTGCTTTCATTTTCATGATTGATGTGTCTTACAATGCTATGAAGAGTGGCTTAGTGAGGCTAATATGTGAAGAATTAAAGTCACTCCTAGATTACCTGCCCAGGTAGGTGTATCGTATACTACTGTAGCCAGTCAAAATGGAGGAAACTGTCACTTTTTCCCTTTAAAAACAGCTAGAAATTAAAAAAAAAATATTTGATAATCCTATCAAGCTTTTCTTCAGAAAAAGGCCAAGCAGAACATCTTTCTGGATACCTTTCTAGGTGAAAATAAATTTTCCTTCCCTGCATTTTTCCTTTATCTTTTGTTGTGGTGAGTTCTGTGTAATGATTTCACTGTCTACTTAGATGTGAAAGCAAGTATGTCTCCTTTTAACAGGGAAGGCAACATGGAAGAATCAGCCATTCGAGTAGGCTTTGTCACCTACAACAAGGTATTACACTTCTATAACGTGAAGAGCTCACTGGCACAGCCACAAATGATGGTTGTCTCAGATGTGGCGGATATGTTTGTGCCACTCCTTGATGGTTTTCTGGTGAACGTGAATGAGTCCAGGACAGTTATTGCCAGGTAATAGAAACTAATTTACAAGTAAACTTCTTGTTTGGTAGACTCAAGTGTTGCATTTAAAAGTATTACATTCACTGCTTATTTGTCATGTTATTCACCTAGAAGTCATTCTATGTATTTTAACTTCCTATACTCTTTTGAGATTAAGCTGACAAAGTAGGATGGGAAAATTCCTGGGTTAAGGGTGTATTTGGCTTGTAGCCCAGCTTGGCAGAGGGTATATATAGAGGGATTTAGTGCACAAGGGCATTTGTGGGGAAAAAAACCAAAAGACAACTAGAACGATGCAAAGTGAAAGTCGTAAGAATACTAAATCACTCTCTTTAAGGCAACTGCCTAAATAACTGTAAACTGAGGCAACAGTGGTGTCTAATTTTGGTTCTGTGGAGAAAATTGAATGAGTGGGATAGAGAAGATAAAATCTAGAAGGCAAGAAAGATAAATTAAAGTTTTGGCAAACTATTTAACATGATACTTGAACTGTAATTAAACTATACTGTGTAGCTAACTACGCTTTGGGAACTAGACATGGCACTGCATGTTTTTGAAGAAAATTTCTAGCTTGTTTTGTAGTGCATTAAACCTATTAATCTTTGAATAGTACACAGGATGCTTGGCAAACAGAAGCCAAGTGTCACTAGTCTTTCCTAAGAGTTTACTTACCAATATATATTGGAATATACTAAAAGAGCAGGAACACAGAAGAGCTATTGGAGCAGGCATCAGTTGAGGCTGTACAGCAAGCACTGATGATATGGATGAGCAAAGTCAATGAAGAATGACAAACCATTTTTTTCCACAGATAAACAATGAGATGCCAAATACTGTAAAAATTGTGCAAATTTACAGGCATGTTAAGGATTTCTGTTTAAACCACCTCAGTCTCATACATCATCAACTGCAACTGTGTGGCTTCTACTATTAAATGGAATCTTGAATTCCTCCATTTTCTTGTTCTTTGCTAGTTTACTGGACCAGATTCCAGAAATGTTTGCAGACACAAGAGAAACCGAAACTGTTTTTGCACCTGTGATTCAAGCAGGGCTGGAGGCCCTGAAGGTTAGTAAATTCATTGTCATGGCAAATTGTTTTCAGTCTGAGTACTCTGAAGTTCATATTCAGCTAACCTGCCCTAATAAGACAATTCTAAAGTTTTTCGTAAGTTTCCTGGTGGTAGATGTGCTACATGTAGGGAGTACTTGGCTCATTCTTCAAGTGTGTGTAGCTCTGGTTCTATGTAGCTATCTATTTGTTCTCTACCCAATTTTTTTTTTTTAATAACTTTTACTGAAAGTACAAGACATGTGGCTTAATCTCAGTTACCTGGCTGGGTTTTGCTTTGAACAGTTTACAGAANAAAAAAAAAAAAAAGACCCTCCAGTATTAAAACTAGGTACTGAAGTCTGTCATGTCTTATTGAGGAGTTCTGTAGCATGGTGTCTTTCTAATCCTGTGCTTGACGCTCTGGTATAATCTTAAATAAAAGGAGAGCATGCAATCTGTTGAAGTTACCCGTGCTGCTGTGCTAACCAAGTAAACTGTTCCTAAAGTTCTTCCATTCCAGTACTTCATCCAGATACTTACATGCATGATCTAACTCTCACTTGTATGTACTGATGGAATTGATTGCTTGTATGATTCCATCAAAAACTGTTCGTATAGCTCTGTTTGTCTGTCATGTTAGTCCTTAGAAGTCTCTCTTAAACTCAGTTTTCATGACAATTGTTCAATCAAGAAATAATATGAATTGCTAATTGATTGTTTACATACTGCATGTGTCAGAGAAAATAACCTATCAAACATTGGCTAGTGTTGACATAGGTTACTGATTTAAAATTAACGATCTGTGGAAACTCAGATTACAAAAACTTTTGCCATTTCTGTGACTCTTCCTTTTCCACAAACTCAGTGGCTGCAAATCAGAGAGGAAAGCAATCTAACATGTTTGTGCAAAACCTTTTGTAGCTGAGTCCTGCTTACTGCTCTGTCTCCTTGGAGTCAGTCCTTTTCTTCCTGCCATGGAACTAGCAGAGGTCCAGTAGAACTGAAACTCAGTTTTCTGTAACTGACCAGTAAGCTGCCCTCCCTGTGTTGGATACCACTGAAGTAACCAAGTGATCACTGAGCCTGTGTGCTTAATAGAGTGCTTTCCTGACATAAAGCAGTGAAGAATGAGGATGCTTGAATGCTTGTTCTTGAATCACAGTCTCCCTTACAATTTTTATAAATGTTTCTAACCTGCGCTATTGCACTCGCTTTCCTGCAGGCAGCTGAGTGTGCTGGCAAGCTCTTCATTTTCCACACCTCTCTGCCCATCGCAGAGGCCCCAGGCAAGTTAAAGAACAGGGATGATAAGAAACTGATCAACACAGATAAGGAGAAGGTAATGATGACTTGCATGATGCTTACATTACAGGTCTATATGGGATCTCTTTATGGGATAAAATAACTCTGAAGCAATATTAAAGAAATTACAAGGGTAGCATGTAATGTAACCATCCCAGCTAATATCTTTTAACATTGTGTTTTTATCTTCTGTTCTCAAGCAGAGCTGTGTAGATTTGACATCATAAGGACAGCTCTGGTATGAGAACAGGAAGAGATAGATCTAGATTCTTATAGAGGATAAAATACCATAGCTGGGTTAAAGTAAATATACTGAACTTAGAATTAAAGCAAGATGTGGAGTAATTTTTGTAATACTCAACAGTTCTCCAAAGGCAAGGTCAGGAAGAATTTATATGATCCTAATTTCCCTGAAGAGAGACTTAAAGTATAAAAGTGTATTGACTGGGATTATAAACTGGCTCTTACTTTGCTTTTCTTACTACAAACTTCTGATCTCATCTCTGACTTCCCTTCTTAGACTTTGTTTCAACCACAGACAAGCTTTTACAACAACTTGGCCAAGGACTGTGTGGCCCAGGGCTGCTGTGTGGACCTGTTCCTATTTCCAAACCAGTATTTGGATGTGGCGACACTAGGTGTAGTAACTTACCAGACGGGAGGCTCCATTTATAAGTATGCGTATTTCCAGGTAAGAGTGACATTGACTCAGACTGGTATTTGATCTAAATAGGAATTATTGTTTAGTTAAGAGTTCTTTTTCATAGTGTGAATTGTAGTGAACAATTACTTCCTTGGAAACAAATTGCTACTTAAATTTCAACATTTTCACCAAAATAGTTCTGTTAGCTTTATGTCTTTACACAAAATATCTCTATTAATAACAAAAAACAAGAAAAGCTGTGCTGTTACCTTTTAGCACAGTATTTTATTAGCAGGACACTCAGCGATGGCTGATTTTTAGAGTAAGATTGTAGGAGGTAATATCTGCTTTAAAATTAGTTTGTGGAGCAGCTCTGATTTATGGGAGTATGAAACTTGAATTATTGCTTGTGTTCTAGCTGGAGACGGATCAGGATAGGTTCCTGAATGACTTGAGAAGAGATGTCCAGAAAGAAGTGGGATTTGATGCTGTAATGAGAGTGCGCACAAGCACAGGTGGGTGTTATCATGAACGAGTCTTAATAAATTAACCACTTCAAGCATGTCATATGGGAAGTAACAGATTTTTCCCTAATTTAAAACATCTTGAGACTAAGCTATGCAAAAAGCGCTGCTAAAGTTTTGAAATTCTAAGAGTGTTGTCAAGACTGAGCAAACATCCCTGCTGAAATCTGTCAAGATAACTTAGTGTCACTGATGACAGGATTTTCAGGGCTCCAAAGTCTTGTTGTTCTGTTGAAAATCGTGGTTCATGTTGGGTTTTTTTCTTTTTTAGGTATTAGAGCAACTGACTTTTTTGGAGCTTTCTATATGAGCAACACAACTGATGTAGAGATGGCAGGTTTGGACTGTGATAAAACAATCACAGTGGAATTCAAGCATGATGACAAACTGAGTGAAGACAGTGGTGCACTCCTTCAGGTGAGGGGGGAGGCTCTCTAGGAGAAAGAATTGAGCTGACAATTTAGAATTGTCAACAAAACTGTGCCAAGGTGGAACCAAATCTCAGCTGGAAAGAGTGCCAGTTGCAGAAGAGAATGAGGTTGCTCTGAACTGAATTATTAGACACTCCTGTTCGTTCTTTCTTTCTGCCCCTTACTATACCCTTAGCCTTTCAGCATATGTGCCTTTCAGCATATGTGTTCTCAGGGTGACCTAGACTGCTTCAAGCTACAATCCATTTTCCAAGACCAGTTCCCTTAATGCAAACTGCTGACATTGATGGTTGTTGTCTTTCATTGACCCTGATTCTTAGCATATGCTTTTAGCTTATTGTGCCTGTCTTTTACATAATTATCTTATTTGATTAGGCATCTGAGTCCTAGTTTTTAATGAAATATATTCAAACCCTGCATTTTTTACTGTAGTAGGACCTCATATTTCTATGTGCTGGCATTTTTCTCTCCTACAGTGTGCTCTGTTATATACAAGTTGTGCAGGACAGCGACGACTTCGCATTCACAACCTCTCCCTAAACTGTTGCACGCAGCTTGCTGACCTCTATCGAAACTGTGAGACAGACACGCTCATCAATTACTTGGCTAAATATGGTAAGGGTAAATATGGTAACAAGAATTGCAACCTTTAACTTCTGTTAAAATGCCTGTTGTCATCCAATGACACCTGTTTATTCTCTTTGCATCAAATGTCAGGTGGCAATCCTGATACTTCAGTCATTTGTGGGAAAGAGCATAAAGTGGTGATAGTATTGTTGCTTAGGATGAGAGGTACAGAGAGAGGGTGTAGGCTTATGCTTCATGCAAATTCTTGTCTAAATTTTTCTAATAAAGGTTTGTATTGATGGCTGTCTGAATTCATCCTTCTATTTATTTTTAGACTGGTTTAATTCATTCTTTAACTGTTCCAGAATTTTGCTCCAGGAATATGAAATGGTGGCCTTTGCTCATAGATCTGGGTTAAAAATCATACTTCTATGCATTGTACCCTATTTATACTTTCTAGTTTGCAGTAAAGCCTACAAATGCAGCAGAGATCTAGAGTTATGTATGTTTATCGCCTTTAAAATCTAAGAAACGGTCCATTTTCAGTCCATTAAAGAAAGATGGCCAGGCTTTATAGTACCACCTGCTTTCAAGTAGGAGTAAGTGTATTTTAAAGTACATGGGAGATAAAGAATTGAAGAATATGTAATAAAATGGAGTAAATGAGCTGCTACTGATCTTCAGTAGGAATGTATCATCTCTTTCCCACAAGTTTGAAGGGGAGGGACAAAAGACTTTCCTAAACAACAATTCTTTAGATTTACTTTGTGGGAGTAGCCTTGTTTTGTTTTTTTTTACTGTGCATGAGCAATCACTTGATAGCTGTCCATCTCTTTCCTCTTTCTGTGCAGCATATCGTGGAGTTCTGAGTAGTCCAGTAAAAACTGTACGAGATGCACTGATCAACCAGTGTGCCCAGATCCTAGCTTGCTATCGAAAGAACTGTGCTAGTCCCTCTTCTGCTGGCCAGGTAAACTCTGATGCTTTCACTTGAATCACAGGCTCGGGTATTAAAAGGTGATAAGAGCTTCTTCCTACTTAATCTACTCAAAAAGGTCAATTGGTTTGCTCACCAGAAACTTGCAAAGAGAAGACTTGGAGAAGTAGAGAGACTGGAAGTAAAACTGTAGTTGAGAATGGCTTCTTGGACATCTGTCTGGAGCCCAGAAAGCACTGTCTGCTTCAGGGAAAAGTTTTATGTTATTTTTGCAAGTCCATGATATAATTGACTGTCAGCCTTCACTCCTCATAGCTGTACTACACTTTGTTAGTTCATGCAAGCCTCATTTTGTCAAACATAAGCTTATTCAGCAAGACAGCTGACCAACTTCTGTCTGCTTGTGACTTGTAGCTGATCCTCCCTGAGTGCATGAAGCTGCTTCCTGTGTACTTGAATTGTGTGTTGAAGAGTGATGTCCTTCAGCCTGGTCCAGAGGTCACGACGGATGACCGTGCCTACATTCGTCAGTTAGTCACATCCATGGATGTGGCAGAAACAAATGTTTTCTTTTATCCCAGGCTTTTGCCCCTGGTGAGTAATGCAGGAAGTTCTTACCACTTGAGACTTGCTGTTGTCTTGACTCTTTGCTAGGACTGGCATTTGTATTTTAGCAAGGGAAAGCAATTCAAGAAGGATTTGCGTTCTGCCATCTGTTGGAATACTTCATTTAATTCCACTCGGTGATAGATGCATTACTGCATCTTGTGAATTTGCTGGGGGATTTTCTTTGAAGCTGTGAGCCTGTGACTAGTGGTAAAGAAGACATTTTTGACCCTTTCATAGTCTTTTAAAAGTCCTAAAGCTTCTTGTAACTTTATGTAGTAATTTTCATCATTGCAGAGCAACTCCATGTACTATTCTGACTTTTCAGTACCACAGTTGCCAGAATAACACTAACAGCTAATTACATTCCTACTCTAGGAGGCAATATTGGAACTGCAGAGTAATTTCACAGCAGTCTTACGTTTTCTTTTGCTAACCAAGAGTCTCTGATCTGCTTCTGTGTCACGTTCAGTAAGAAAGCTAAACTAAGGAAGATGATACTTCAGTCACAACTACTGCAGTGTTACGAGTCCTAGAAATGAGAAAACCATTGGAGTCTTAGTGGCAGAAATTTTCAGGACTTCCTAAGATGTTCTTGTTTTATAATCTTTATTTTATTTTATTTTTTATTTCACTCTAAACCAGACCAAAGCAGATGTTGACAGTGACTCCTTGCCAGCAGCAATCCGGAACTCAGAGGAACGCCTCTCCAAGGGTGACATATACCTGCTGGAGAATGGGCTGAACATCTTTGTGTGGGTGGGAGTCAACGTGCAGCAAGGCCTGATCCAGAACCTCTTTGGAGTGTCATCCTTCAGTCAGATTAGCAATGCCTTGGTGAGCTGGATGGCAGTGCGGGAACTAGTGTCTGTAATAGTCACCCAAAACTTAAAACAATGAGAAAGCAAGTTGAGAAAATAGTGTTAAATTTTTCATACTAGGAACAAAAGCACAGGTATGTGACACTAGTGGAAATGTCTCTAGTCTGGGCATGTCAGCCATGCTGTTGCCTGGCTTTATTTGACAAGCCAGATTTCCACTGACAGCGAGGAGAACACTTGATACATACATGGAACGAATAATTGACCTTTAATTCTGATATCATGTTATATGTTCTTGTAACTAGTTGAGGTAAAAGAGATTGTGTGTTAGTGGGGGTAGATAGAGCTTTACCTTCATGTGATATGACAAAACTGCTGAGTTTTGTTTAATGTAGCTTTACTTCATGTGACTAATGGGGATTGGATATCTTTCATTCCAGAGTACCCTGCCTGTCTTGGAAAACCCCTTTTCAAAGAAAGTACGATCTATTGTTGACATGCTTCAAGTGCAGAGATCCCGCTACATGAAGGTAAACATGTTGTCCCACATTCGTAGCTTTAAATCCCCTTCCCTTTTAGCAGAGCAGGTGATGCCTGGTAATGCTGCAATGCTGAACTTACTCTTCTTGATCTCATAAACATGATTCAAACAAAGTTTTCAAGGATCTGAAAAAAACTTTATTACTAGTTTTGGAGTTCTGTGCTTATCATAGTTCTAAATCTAAATTTTTTCAGACCTGTTATAATATACTACTGCACAAACCACGTACCTGGTATTTTCCTTCTATTTAGAAATGACTGAGACTTAACCCACCTTAGTTACAGAAGTGAAAGCACATAAGCCATATATGCTGTGATTCTGGTTATCTATCTTTGAATTTTTGAGCTATTTAGCTTTTTGCTCTTTTTCCAAGCACATGAAATCTGCTAACTACTCACTGTTGGTTTTGTTCTCGTTTTGTTTTTTGTAGTTGATAATTGTGAAGCAAGAAGATAAGCTGGAAATGCTGTTCAAACACTTTCTAGTGGAGGACAAGAGCCTGAGTGGGGGGGCTTCATATGTGGACTTCCTGTGTCACATGCACAAGGAGATTCGGCAGCTACTGAGCTAGAGGAGGGAGTGGTGCTGGAACTCAGCAGTGACATTTCAGTCTCCACTAATGACCTGATCAGAAGGCCCAGCGCCCTCAAAAAGGACAACATAGAAATCTGTACAATTCCATAATTTTTAATACACATTGCGTAAGCAGAAATCCTTTCAACCTCTCCCAGTCCCGTATGAGAGATGAAAAATTTTCCTGGTGAGGGCTAAAAAAAAAAAAAAGGCCTTTGATACCAGGTCTTTTACTTGTATCTAAATTGTTTCCTGTGCTTGGCAGGAGTTCACCCCCCCAACCCATGCTCGCTAATCCTGTCGTAATGAATGTAGTTTTTTTCAGTTCACTGTACATGATTCAACATTGGGTGAAAAAGCGATAACTCTTCAAAACTTCTGGTAGTTGCTGTGTGTTTGTATGGGCGCGTGTGCATGCTCCAAGTGTGAAGAGGATGCACGGGTGGGGAGGCCAAGAGGCAGGTAAGGTGATGGGAGCTGGAGCAGCCAAACATTGTGTGTCTCCCTCTCAAGAGGGAAACATGATGTTGCAGAGCACAGTTGTATCATGTGGCTGTCTGAACCAGAAATCCATGAAAAAGGAAATGAGTGGTAAGCCAGGAGGCAGCGGAGCCAATTTCTTTCCGCAGTCCTTCCTGTACTGTAAGTTGCTGTGCAGATCTGTAATGGAGTAAGTAATAGTTCAGTGAGCAACAATCAACGGCTTCTGAACAGCATAGGGGTAGAGACGGTGCTTCCTGTTGGTGTGTGTGCTGACTCCTTTCCTTCTCATTGCACGGCTCTGTAATGTCCTACTCAATCCATGTTCCATGGCCTCTCCTGCAGAGCTTACCTGTCTATCCAGATGGTGGTAGGAACAAAAGCCTCTTAACCTTAAGGAGAAAATACTTTTAACAAGGTGACGTGGGGCTGTGTAGGAACTAGATGATAAGGAATGGCCATTTTCAACCATATTATTGTGAATTATAACAAACAAACAGGAATTTGAGTTATACTGATGCAAATTTGAGACTGCTTTGTACCCTGGAATACAAGGAAGAGGGGGTACAAAGACTTAAGATTAAGACTGTACTGTAGTAGGTACTGCAAGTACCTGATTTCGGTTATTGAAAGTGCGTGGGCCATGAAGAGTTTCATTACTGGATGTTTATACCCTCCCCCATTCTACCTACTGATCAGCTTGCACAAAACCTTTTTATAAGCCTGTTTGTTAAACTGAAATACCTCAGACAGATTAATCCATCCACTTTGGCCACTCTGCTGCTCCATTCTGCAAGGGTGGATGAGAAGACTCCTGCAAAGAGGGTGCGAGTGTAAATCAAATTGAGAATCCTAAGGGCTTCGTTTATTCACTTTTGAAAGGAGGCTTGTATATTTTAGCTTGAACACTTAACAAGTGTTCGTACAATACCCAGGAGTAGTGCTACCAGTAGCACTAAAAGTGGAAGGAAGAATGTGGGTGGATTAGAGAACATATTATCTGGGCTTGATATTTCAGAGGAAAGTCCTTGTTAAGATCAGAAAAATATCTGGCTGTGGTTTTAGTTCTGTATCCTGTAGCATGTATATAAATCCATTTTTTCTTCTAATGCTGCTAGTTTGTCTTCCCTCCCATCACTACACAGAAAGGGGAATATGAAAATTGCAATGGAGAAACTCTTTCAAGATGCAGTTGAAAGAACCTTCAGTGTTTTTGTATGAATGTGGCTGACTTTTTACTCCATGTACTGCCTCCAACCAAAAAAATCGAGAGGATTTTAACCAGAGAGGAAAAACAACTTCCTGGGAATATAAGGCACAGCAACCACAGACTTCCACAAATACTAATTTCTAGTATTAATATTGGGGGTGTGTGGGGTGTGGAAATGAAATCATAAATGAACCTTTCATTTTCTTCACTTGTTTTTCCAATGCATCTTTTAATTTGTAAAGAAATAAAAATATATTAAGATGTATTTTATGTCATTGTTAGTAAATAAACACTGCTTATTTTTCCAAACCCTGTATTTTGCGGGAGGGAGGAAATGGGAAGGGCTGAAGTCTAGCTGATTGATCCTTTACAATCCCATCTTCTGCTGACCAAGTTCAGTCTCTTTTTTTTTTTTTTTTTTCAGGGAAATGTTGAAAAATTTAAAAAAANGCTGATTGATCCTTTACCACCCCATCTTCTGCTGACCAAGTTCAGTCTTTTTTTTTTTTTTTTTTTTATTCACAGTGAATGATGATAAATTCAACAAGAGTCAACAGACTAAAGGTGCTGTTTAATCAGATCAGTGTTGCTTTGCTTAGATGATAATTTTTTAACTTTCTGCCTCTTCTGAACTTTCATTTTGCAGAGATTTCCCTTTTCTCTAACACAGCTTTGAGTCTGATTGGGGGTTTTTTTGGTCTGCTTTGGAAAGTACTACCATTACCTTGTGACAATGTTAAAAGACTTGTGCAGTCTTAATTTTTCAGAGAAATAAGAGCTCCTATTTCAGAGTTAAGATAGCAGGGAAATTGGGTGGAGGGCTTTTTTTGGGGGGTAGGAGTGTGCTAATTGCAAAAATAAAGTTCGGAGTGAACTGGCATTGTAACTTGACTGTAGCCCACAACATTAGTACTGTACAATTTGCTGGTAACCTTACAACAATCTGTATGAAAGCACAAGACAATCATTGCTAAATATCCAATGATATTACTGTAGAATATTTTTGAGATTACTCTCCTACAGGATGTACATTATGTCCAGAATCTGCTACTGAACTGATACATTGCCATAATCTTGTACATTGATCGTGTGGAGTAATTTCTGCTTGCAGGCATTTTTGTGGTAGTGCCCCTTCCCATGCCTGTGGAAATGACCTCGCTGGGCCGTGTCTGTTGGCATTCTGTCACGACATAGCTGGAGGAGCTGGTGGGGATGGTGTGGGGCTGGTAGCCTTTCTGCAGCCACAGTGGCCTGCTGTGGGATCATGCCCAGGCACTGTCAATTTCCTGCTTTTCAAAGGAAAGCAGGAAGCTTCCCATGTTTTAACCTGCTCCTTATACAGACAGCGAGTACTTCTTTGTTCATGTCCGTACTAACTAATGTCCTGTATTATTAATTATCAGTTGTAAGTGTTGTGATTGGGATTCAGTTCTCTCTTAAGGAATGAATTTGAAGCTTTTTAGCAATTCTGTAACTAGCATACTTTTTGATTTTTACAGTGTAGTCCAAACTCAGCTTTGCCAGTACCAATTTCCCACTTACAGAATATTTAACACCAAAGGAGTTATTCCAGGTTGGTACAGGAGAACAACTTTGAGGGAACTTTAAACCTATCTGTAGATATTAAAAAAAAAAAAAAAGTTCCGTTACTAAAAGGCGTTTTGTGTTCCCTCCCTTCACGTTCTTCAGCAGGAGCCGAACCCGCCGTGCCCTCTAGCACCATCTGAACGCCCCGCTCGCTGCCGGCGCCGCTGAGGGCACAAAGGGACGGGAGGGGCGAAGGGCGGCGCAGCGGCCGCTACCGCCCCGCCCCGCGCCGGAACACCGCCCCAGGGCGGGGCCCTTGCGGCCGCTTCCCGGGGCGGGGCTGGCCCAGGGCGGCGGGCATGGGTGGCGGCAGGCCGGGCAGCCTACGGCGGCGGGGGCCCGCTTCCCTCTGGGTGACGCTGGCGCTGGTCTGGGGCGCGGGGGCCGCGCTGGCCGCCGAGGGGGCGGAGGAGGAGGCGGTGGCCGGGCTGGCGGGCGCCGAGGAGCGGTGCGGGGCGGAGGGGGGGGCGCAGGATGCCGTCCCGCCGGGCGCGGCCTTCGTCGCCGCCGCGTCGTACCGCGGCCCCGGCAACAACGAT